>OZ035881.1:18789996-19389996 GCA_964034835.1 Muscina levida
AAATTAAAACAAAAGTATAAAAAATTAGTTCTTCTGTTTTATAACATATCTTATAAACTATCACATCTAGTATTATATCTCTTTCCCTACTTTTCCTCTCGTTGCAGATGTTGCCTTAAGCTTTCCCCCACACAGCTCCTGAATTTATTCCCCCAAACACCTTTCGCAACCTTCTATGGCTACAAAATCCTTTAGTCCCCATAGAGGCACTGAAACCATTATTGCTGCAGTTTCCGATTTAATGGCAGAATCTCGACAATTTAAAGAAAATATCGAATTAAATAAACAGGCAAACGATTATGCCCCCGAAGACAACACCAAAGCTAAACCACAACCTGCCCAGCCCACAAGCACGCTTCAAGTTCCTAAGATGATGAAAGTATCGGTGGACCCCATGAAAGACGCGGCCCTGATCGAGGCGACTTCACAGCGCCTACCTAAACTGGGTGTTTCCCGCTCACACGATGAGGAGTACAGAGAGGAAATGGAAGAGGAGACATTTGGCCGGGTCACCCCCATACACTCGACCACAAATACTTTGGTAACCTCACGGGGTGCCATCAGCTCGGTGGGCGCTTCGAGAGCTTCCAATTTTCGCATGAAATTCCGTAAGAGTCATACGTGTGGCAGTCTATTTGCAAAATGTAATTGTGGCTCACCAGCCCAAACCACTGAGAATGTCAACCCGGTAGCCGCTGTCATAAGCAGCAGTAGTCATCAGCGATCGAGCTCACGTGCCACTTCAATTGATAACAGTATGAATATAGTAACCACAACAACTGCAATGATACATAATTATAATATAACACAGCAACAACAGCAGCTACAACAACATTTGCGGCAGCAACAGCAACAACAACAAAGTATGCATCTTTCGATATCACCCTCTTCCAATACCGAATCCTCATTGGCCTCCTACATGTCAGATACAGGCACAAAGTTAACCACCAGCTCGGGCATCTATTCACTCTCCACACAGACCTCTTCGGCCACCTCGGCTTATCTGTCGCGCGATGAGAGTCTTACGGCCAGCTTTGATACTCAACTGCTCTCGCCTTCTAGCGAAACCCAGAGCGAATCCACGAAAAGCTCTGGTGTAACCGTAACAGCGACCAATTTATCACCGCACACTAAATCATCCGTTAGTCAAGAAACGGAACTCACAGCGTTAACACGTTCTAAAGCCCAACAAATACCGCGAATCTCTTCACCGACCGGTTGCGAAATAACTTCACCCACCAGCAAATCGTTGGCCCGATCGTCTCCTATACCTACGGCTCGAAAATCTGAAACTCTGTTAAAAACCAAAAAACTATTTCAATCCTATTCTCATCCCGATACCGATTTCATATTCACCGATGAGAATAAACACCCCTCGAGGGAATCACTGCAACATCTGCTAAGTCCCCAGCAACAAGCACAGGACACCATCATCACCTCACGCGGTGGCAAGGTAGAAATTAAGCAACCCAAACGTTCGTCCTCACCCAATATAGGTCAATACCATATACTGGATGTGGCCGTACATCCTGATATTTTGGTGAAAATCTCCCCTAAGCATTCACCGCTGTGTGAAACACGCCGACAGCAACAGCAACCATCACCATTGGCCACAAGATCGACACAACAACGTCGACGTCTTTTGCAGAGATCACATGAAATAGATTCTGGGGGATCTACATCAGAATCCGAGAAATCCGTAGATGTAAAATCACCCACTGAGGTGAGTGCTGTGAAACGTTTGGGAGGTCAAGTGACCACCAGCAGTCCTACGGCCGAGTCTAATTTTAATGCGGCCCAGAAATATTTTGCGGAAAGTGGAATTTTAGGACCATTGCCGAATACAGCGAGTAATTTGATAAGAAAGACATCGAAAATATTACAGGATACACATGTCATAGAACAGGTGAGTTAAAAGGGGGAGGGGGTTACAAGTTAATGTAAGATCATTTGAAAGAGAAGATATTCTGAAGACGTAGGAGTTAATGTTAGTTCATTTAGAATAGTTACTGTGATCCTAGGGACTTCAAAACACAGTCGAAGAGCATTATGCAGAAATTTGAAAGTAGTGATCGTGGAACAATCAGAGAAGATTTAAAAAAAGTGATCGTAGAAAATTGAGAAGACATTTCCTTATGTTACTTAGTGGAGATCTCAAAGCAGTCGAAGATATTTAAAAAAAAGAAACTTTATAAGAAAGCTCATAAATAATAAGTGTTGATCTCAAAATAGTGATCGTACTTAGATCACTCAGAGCAGCGACAGAGTTGATAATTTATAAGAATTTCACAGTAGAGATGTTTGGACAACAAGAAGAGACTTCAAAGTAGTGGTGATATGCAATATTGATGTAGTGAGATAGTATATACTTCTGAAAAGATTTAAAAAAAGTGATCGTAGTTTTGAAAAAAAGTGATCGTAGATACTTGACAGGATCATGTCTTTATGTAGAAATTTTAAAGTAGTGATCGTGGAAAAATTAGAGAAGATTTGAAAAAAGTGATGGTAGATAATTGTAAGGTTATATCATTGTATTATATAGTAGATATTTCAAAGTAGTCGATGCAATTTAAAAAGAAATTGTTATTTAAAAAGAATTTTATAAGATATAAATATTGTGATCGTAGATCACTCAGAGCCGCAATAGTGTTGATCATTTCTACAAATTTCACAGTAGAGATGTTTGGATAACAAGAAGAAACGTAGAAAGTAGTGGTGATGTGTAATTTTATAGTGACCGTAGATAATTCTAAAAAGATTAAAAAAAAGTGATCGTATGGCAGGACATTTCATAGTATTAGTTAGTAGTTAGTGATTTTAAAGGAGAACTCACAGAAAATTAGCGTATATTTAAAAAAAAGTGATCGCAGATCACTCTGAGCTGTTATGGTGTTGATCGTTTAGTAAACATTTCTAAGCAGTGATGGCTTTTCCACTATGCGAGACAACAAAGATATTTAAAAAAAAAAACAAAATTTTCATATAAAATGGGATTTTAAAAGAGGGTTTATAGATTATTAGTATAGATTTCAAGATAGTGATCACAGATTAAGCAAAGCTACAATAATGTTGATCATTTATTAAAAATGTCAAAGAAGTGATGGTTGATCAACAAATAGAGGCTTTAAAGTAGTGATCATAGGTCATTTCAAGTAGTGATAGTAGATAATTTGGAGGATTGCTTAGTTAATAGAGATTGCAAAGTAGTGGTCGCACTTTTTACAAGATACTTTTCAGAAGTGATCGTATATCATTAAGAAGAAATCTTAAAGCATAGCACAGAACACGCAGATCACTCAGTACTAGTGGAAGTTGGTCAACAAGAAGAAATTTCAAAATAGTGATCTTGTGTAAATTTAAAGTAGTGATCGTAGAAGATTAACAATTCATAGTATTGGTTGATTGAGATTTCAAAGTAGTGGTCACACTTTTTTGAAGGTTTATTAAAGTGAAAAGGAGAGCTCATAGATCATTATTGTTGATTTCAAAATAGTGATCATAGATCATTCAGAACAGAAATAGTGTTGATTATTTATTAAAAAATTCAAAGTAGTGATGGTTGGTCAACTTGAAGAGGTGATCATAGGTAATTTGAAGTAGTGAAGTTAGTAATTGACAGGATATTTCATAGTATATGTTGATAGAGATTTCTTGGTAGTGGTCACATATTTTAGAATATATCTCAGAGAAATAATCATATTACTTCAGAAGAGATTTTAAAGGAGGCTCATAGATCATTTGTGTGTTTATTTTAAAACAATGATCGTAGATCACTCAGAGCAGCAATAGTTTTGATTATTTATTAAAAATGTCAAAGATGTGATGGTTGGACAAAAAGATGAGACTTAAAATAGTGATTATAGGTAATTTTAAAGAAGCAATTCATAGTATTAGTTGATAGAGATTCGAATGTAGTGATCGCTCTTTTCAGAAGATATTTCATAGAAGTGATCGTATGTCATTCAGAAGGGATTTAAAAAGAGAGCTCATAGATCATAAGTGTAGATTTCAAAATAGTGATCGGCGCGATCAGGGCGGCAGTAGTGTTGATCATTTAATAAAAATTTCAAAGTAGTGATGGTTCGTCAACTAACAGAAACTTGACAGTAGTAATCATGTGTAACTTTAAAGTAGTGATATTTCAAAGACAAGCGGTCATTCAAAAAAGTATTTAAAATAGAAATTGTAGATAATAGTGGAGATCACCAAAAATTGATCAGAGATCACTCTGAACGGCAATAGTGTTGGTCAATTAGTAAAAATTGGTCAGCTAGAAGAGACATCAAAGTAGTGATCACAGGTAATTTTAAAGAAGTGATCGTAAACAATTTAGTGAAAATTTTAAAAAAGTGATCGTAGATAATTTGATAATCTCATAGTATTAGATAGTATAAATTTTAAAGAAGTGGTCAAACTCATTAGAATATTATTGAAGTAATGATCATATACATATCATCCTGAAGAGAAGTTAAAGGAAAACCCATAGATCAGTAGTGTAAATTTCATAATAGTGATCGTAGATCACTCAGCTCTAGTTCTGATGATTTAGTAAAAGTTTCAAAGTAGTCCTGATAGGTCAACTAGAAGAGAGCTCCAAGTGGTGAGCGCAGGTCATTTTAAAGTAGTGATCGTAAACAATTCAGTGACAAATTTAAAATAGTGATCGTAAATAGTTTGCAGTACGATTCATAGTATTAGTTGGTAGACCTTTTAAAGAAGTGGTCACACTCTTTAGTATATTATTAAAGTAGTGATCGTATGTCATCCACAAAAGAAGTTAAAGGAGAACTCACAAATCAGCAGTGAGGATTTCATAATAGTGATCGGAGATCATTTGGTTAAAATTTCACTGTAGTAATGGTTGGTCAAGTAGAAAAGACTTAAAATTAGTGATCACAGGCCATTTTAAAGTAGTGATGGTAGATAAATCGAAGAAGATTTTAAAAAAGTGATCGTAGATAACATTCTTGGCAGGACATTTCATAGTATTGGTTAGTAGGTAGTGGTCACTTATAGAATATATTTCAAAGAAATGACGTATTTGATAAAGAATAGATTTTAAAGGAGAGCTCATAGATCATTAGTGCAGATTTCAAAGTGATCGCAGATGACGCAAAATGGTAATAGTGTTGATCGTTTAATGGTCAAATAGAAGAGACCTTAAAGTAGTGATCGCGAGTATTTGAAAGTAGTGATCGTAAACAATTCAGTGAAAATTTAAAAAAAAAAGTGATCGTAGATAGTTGGCAGGACAGTTGGTAGAAATGTTAAAGAAGTGGTCAAATTCTTTAGAAGATTATTAAAGTAGTGATCGTATGTCAGCCAGAAGAGAAGTTAATGGAGAAATCATAGATCAGTAGTGTAGATATCATAACTGTGATCTTAGACCACTCATCACTATTCAAAGTAGTGATCACAGGTCATTTTAAAGTAGTGATCGCAGATAAATCGGAGAAGATATTAAAAAAAGTGATCGTAGATAGTGGTTTTAAGAAAGTGATCGCAGATAAGTGATCGTAGATCAGTCAGCACTTGTATTGAGTTCAAATTTCATTATTGTGATGGTCGGCCATCTAGAAGAGACTTCAAAGTAGTGATCACAGGTAATTTTAAAGTAGTGATCGTAGTTAAAACGGAGAAGATTTTAAAAAAGTGATCGACAGGTCATTTCGTAGTATTTAACTACTAAAGATCTCAAAGTAGTGTTTTTCAAAAAGTGATCGCAGATAATTTTTAAGTCAAGTCAAGTCATGTTGGTAGGATTTTAAAGAAGAAAAAAGAAAAAAAATTAAGATGACGTCATAGATCATTAGTACAGATTTTAAAATAGCGATCATTGATCGCTCAGATCAACAAACAGTGTTGTGTGTCATTTAGTAAAAATTTCAAGGTGATTGCTCATAGGAAATTTTAAAGTAATGCTCGCATTTCATAATAAAGCTTCAAAGGTACCGATCGTGTATTATTTGGAAGATATTTTAAAGTTGTGACCGTTTATTGTTTAATAGAAGTTTTAATAGTGGTGATTACATATCATTTAAAAGATATCGCATAAAAGTAAACATGAATAAATGACTTGCGAATTAAATGCAGTGATCATTTTAAAATAAATCGTCACAAAGGGGTCTGAAGATGAACTCGTCATTGAGTTCGAAACGCGTCATCCTAGTGCGTGACATACTGAATTTGAACAAAAATATCAAACAATAAAAAACACTTTTCTGATCGTAAGCCGAATTTGATGTATCATTTGATACACTTTAACGTAAATTTAATGGCCGCATTTATTTAAAATGTTGAACATATTTTGTTAGAACTAAATTCAAACATTGCGTTCATTCGGTACAGATTTCACCATAGCAATAAAAGATCATTTAGTAGATATTTGAAAGTAGTGATCAGATATAACTAAAAAGAAGTAATTGTCCTATATAACTAAAATAGTGGTCTTAGCTCATAAGTGCATATCGTATCGTAGATCATTTAGATAGATCGTTTAGATAGTGACAGCAGATTATTTAAACAGATTTTAGAGTTAAAATTAAATTGAATTCGGTAGACACTTCCAAGTATAGATAGTTTTTTTCACTAACTAAAAATCACATGTTCAAGTAATAAACGCTTATTGCATAATAGGAACGATCAAAGTTGTGATCGGTTTCAACAAACAAGTGATCGTTAATTTGTGATAAGAGATTTTAAATAGGTTTTAGTAAATAACACGGTACAAAATTTTGCAGCTCATTGATTTGAGACTCAATTCTGAGAGCTGCACATGAAAGTAGGCCCAAAAAGATCGATTTGAAGTTAGTAAGTATCATATAGGGGAATTTGTCACGTTTTAGGCTATTTTGTCAAACATAAGAGAACCACTAGTCCGATTTAGCTGAAACAAATTTAAAAAAAAAGAATTACAATTCCTTTAATCTGTTCATATAGCGTTTCTCTACATAAGCAGCAGGTTAACTTTTCCATTCATCAAATGATTTTGAACTGGGTTTATTTTGTAGCAGTTACAATAAAACTGTTGTACTCCGTGACAAATGATTTACGTGAAATATTACTAATGATAATCATACGTCACCATATAGTAAATTCCCCTATACGATACTTACTAACTTCAAATCGATATTAAATTATTATGGCATGTAAATTGACAAAACGAATGATGCGGAACTTCTACTTTTTGGGACTACTTTCACGTGCAGCTCTCAGAATTGAGTCCCAAAACCATGTTTTGTCCACAATACACCTCTATTCTATCAAAATGTACTTTTATTGTACCCATAAGTACCTATATTGCATCGAAAAGCATTTTCGTTTAACTTAAAATTCTTTTAAAATGTACTTTTATTGAACTAAAGAGTACTTTTGTAGTACCATATGGGGCTTTTGTACGAAAAGGTTTTTAATTACCAAAATGTAATTTTGTTTTTGCTGTACCAACAAATATTTTCACTGTATCAAAAAGAACTTCTATTACAACCCAAAGTACATTTCTTGTGCAAAAAGTACTTTTCTTAAACCTAAAAAAAAACTTTACAAATTTACAAAAATTACTTTCGTTGTGCCAAAAAGTACTTTTGTTGTATCAAAACGTGCTTTCATTGTAAAAAGGAGTACTTTTATTGTATCGAAAAGTATTGTAATTTTGGCCTAAAGTACGTTTTTGTTAGAAATATCTCGTTTTTGTATTAATATGGGTTTTTTACACAATAAAGCATTTTTGTTGTATCACAAAGTTGTTTTATTACACCAACAAATATTTTTTTAGTTTTAAACCGAACAGAAATTTATCTTTATAAAAATTACATTTATTGTGTCGAAAAGTACTTTTGTTGTTCCAAAACGTGCTTGCATTATTAACAGACCTACTATAATTATACTAAAAAGTACTTTTATCGAGCTCAAAATGTACTTTTATGTACAAAGAATTACTTAGTTGTAACAAAAAATACTTTCTTTATATTAAAAAGTACTTTTGTTGTACCCTAAAGTACTTTTATTAATCAAAAAAGGACTTTTCTTAATCCGAAAAACATTTGGTTCTTTACAAAACCTACTTCCCTTGTTCCAAAAAGAACTTTTTTTGTACCAAGAAGTACTTTTATTGTAAAAAAGGAGTCCTTTTATTGTACCAAAAAAGTACTTTTATTTTCCCAAAAGGTACTTTTTTGTGACAAAATTTAATTTTCTTGTACGATAAAGCATTTTTGTTGTATCACAAAGTACTTTCTTTGTAAAGAGAAGTACTTTAGTTGTACCACAAAGTACTTATATTGTAAAGTAACGTACTTTCGTTGTACCAAAAAGTACTTTTATCAAACCCAAAAAATTATTTTATGAACCAAAAATTAGTTTGTTGTACCCAAAAGTAAATAAATAATAAAAAAATACTTTTATTGAATCAAAGGATATTTCTAATGTATCACGTATTATATCATTCGATACGAGAAAAAGCCCCTTCTGATACCTCCCATATAAATGGGCTAATTCGCCGTTATATTTCTATGTCTATATCTTTTTTATATCATTTTATACGTGAAAAAGTGTATCGAATTAATAGAGACGAGTTGGGCCCCTAGTAATTTACGACCAAATTCTTTTAAGACGATTGTGCCATGTCCGTCTGTCTGGCTGGCTGGTTGGCACGACAGCTCAAGTAAACCATCACTGATCCTTATGAAAATCTACAAGGGTTAATAGTTTTCTAAATTAAGCTTTGGTATTGTCAATAGGCAGAATAGTCCCACCCCTTCTGGTACCTCACACACAAAATTACCTATTTTTGAAAAATTTATATATCTCCAATCGAAAAACTGCAGGATATTCAAAATTTGTCAGATTAGAAACCTTATAAATGTAGTACCTAGTACCTAAAGACCAAATTCATTTCAGGATATTTTAAGACGATTGAGCCATGTCCCTCTGACTAACTGGCCAGGTGAATGGCTGGTAGGCAGGATAGCTCAAGTAATCCTTTATTTATCCATATGAAAATTTACCAGTACTAACATTTTCCAAAACGAAGTTGTACGATTGCAAAAAGGGAGAGCTGATCTGGTACTTCCCATACAAAAAGGAACTGTTTTAGGAAAATTAATAAGTTTGTCACGGCTAAACTTAATTAATAATGAAACGATTTTAATAATCCTAAATAAAGTACTTAATTTCTGTGTTTTCAACCCTTTAAGCATAATGTAATCGAGAAATTTACCAATATTAACTTTTTCCCAAACGAAGTTCTATGATTGCAAGTAGGCAGAGAAGATCCACCTTTTTGTATACTTCCCATACCAAATGAACTATTTTTGGAAAATTAATAACTAATAATAAACCGATTTTAATAACCTTTTTTAAGAATCTCACAATTTGGGCATTCTAGTGAGTAGAGTACTTATTGTCTGTGTTTTCTCACCCACCTTTTCTGGCACTTCACATACAAAAAGAAACTATTTTTGAAAAACTTAAAAGTTTGTCACGGGCAAACTTAATAAATAATAAACCGATTTTAATAATCTTTTCTTAAGATTCTCACAATTTATGCATTCTAATGAGTAGAGTACTTATTGTCTGTGTTTTCACACCCACCTTTTCTGGCACTTCCCATACAAAATGACTAATTTTTGGAAAATTAATAAATTTATCACGGGTAAACTTAATAAATAATGAACCGATTTTAATAAACCTTTTTAATTAATCTTACAATTTGGGCATTCTAATGAGTAGATTACTTAATGTCTGTGTTTTCAGCCGTCTTATAGCATAATTTTTGATGTTAAGTTTTCTAAATCATAAGCGTAAAAAACAAGATTACATGTACACATAAACACAGTCAAATCAACGTTAGACCCCAAGTATCTTAAGTCTTGAGAATTTCGAGAATTTTTAAGACGATGTAGCCATGTCCTTCTGTCTGGCTGGCTGGTGAGCAAGATTTTAAATGGGCAGAATATCCCCACTTCTTTTGATATGTACCTTTCATAAAAATTTGCTTATTTTTGGGTAATTAATATTTTTCCAACGGACAACTGGAGAATATACATTAATAATCTACAGCCCCACAGAAAACCGAAAGTTTTGTTCCATCATTTCGGGTACCTGACATACATATGAAGGAATTCGCACTCTTTTATATATACTTATCTTTTTTCTAAGTACACAGAATTCAGTCGTATTGTGCGCACGATGAACCGCTTATCAAAATTCGACTTATAATTATTATAAACTATATATATGACCGGCCGTGACATAGTGGTTAGAACACGCGACTACCATGCGGGAGATCGCAGGTTCAAACCTGGCTCCAGTCATCTTTAAAGAAAAAAAAAAAAAATAAAATTTTCTTTCATTGTCGGCTCCCCTCGAAATGTTGTTGACAGCATCTTCGCAGTATTAAGCGTCGATTCAATCGTCATGTCTAGTAAGAGCTTCTCAAACAGTGACGTTCGCATTCGTCGATAAACAAGTAGGTGCCGTTAGTTGTGAATCTAAAAATAGAAAGCGTGTTACTTCACAACAACGCGAGAAGCTATCCCATACCTCATTCATGGGGTGCAAAGGGAAATTAAGTTTTTTTTTAAGTATATTGGCTGATTAATTCTGGTATCTCCCTTATAAAATTACCTATTTTAGGAAAATGAATACTTCTCCCATATCTTCCAAACGGGAAACTGGATGATATTTAAATTCAGTCAATGTGATAATCTTGTAATATAAGGCAAAACCTCAGAATACCGAAACATTTTCCACACCCCTTTTGGTACCTCCCATACAAGTGACCGAGTTCTCTATGATAGTTTACATACAAATCTGTTTTAAAAGTATATACTTTTAATGTAATCAAACTTTGGACAAGGCTAACATCTATTGAACGTTGACTTACGAATCAGATTATTAAATTTTAGCAAATTTAAATCGAATCTAAATCACTGATCCTCCTATATATTTAAAATATTATATAAAATTTGTTTACACCCTAAATACTCATTGTCACTTTTATTCTATTTTTTTTTAGATTCGCAAAACATCGATGATTTTACGCTCCAACAATCTCAACAATAACACCAGCAGCGGTGGCAGTCAATCTTCCAATGGTACTATTATGCAAAAATCAAATGCCACAAATGCTGCACATTCAAACAATGCCACAAATCCTTTAACTTTGAAACTTCAATGTAACATAAATGATATGACCACGACCACGACGTCGCCTAGCAACGGTTCACCAACGCACTCCCAGCAGCAGCTGCAGCAACAACAAGCACCGCACTATTCGCCAGCCTCACCACAATCACCGCACACAATGGCCACCAAGTGTGGATTCAGTCCCAATGTTACGACACAAAGTTGCATTGTCATCGATGACAAGGATGCACAAATTAAAAGTTTACAAGGCGAAATAGTCTCACTTAAGGATGTCATAAAGTCACGTGATGCGGAAATAGTAAAGCTAAGAAGAGAAATACACAAGTTAAAGGTAAGTTCTATGGGAAGAGGGGTATGGGGCAAGGGAGGGACACAAGTAAATGCGGCGACAAAACATTGCGAGACATATGTAAAATTGCTGCCGATACCATACACTGTAGGGTATCATGATCATAGCAACGATAATAGCACAGTATAACACATGAATTTGGGACCCAATTCTAAGAACTGCGCGAGCCTAAAACGTGACAAATTTCCCTATACGATACTGACTAACTTTAAATCGATATTAAACTATTATGGCATGTAACTTGACAAAACGTATGATGCAGAACTTCTTCTTTTTGGGGCTATTTTCACATGAAGTTCTCACAATTGAGTCCCAAATCAATGAGCTGAAAAATGTTGTACTGTGTAGTATTATGGACTATCGCAATTGTAGCTGATCCACCACCATTATCCATATACTAGTATAAATGTCTAAGGTGTAATGTGGTAGATAAATATTGTGATTATTGTTAGAAAACAAAAAAAAAACAACCTCATGTTATACTTACTTTTGTGATACTTTAAATATTTATTAAAACACTTAGCACATAATGTCCCACACACATACACACAGGCAACAAACCAACTTAATATAATGCCAATATTCAAGCAAATCCAAACCCATGCCTCGGTCTCGGTCTCACCATGTTAAGCACCCTCTAATTTGTTTTTTGATAATCACAAAGTTGTATTTAAGATTTTATTTGCTAACAACTTTCCTTGTTTATCACAGTGTTATAAAAATATAACTGCTAACACTAATACACGGCCACATGCACACAGTTGTGTGTACTTTACTTTATGGAACATCTTGAGCATTTGTTAATTATGACCATAAGCGTTTTATTTTATCTAACTAATACTTTTGGCATTATGTGATATTTTTGGCATAGCTTTAAACTATTTTTGTTAAGCAAATTCAAAGGCATTTCTGAGGAGGGGGCAATTATTCATCGCATATTCGTATGATATTTAAAATTTTAGATATGTGAGTAAGTGGATTGTCTAAGTAAATACAAGACACTCCTCTTGCAAACACCTAAAAGTTGAATGTTATCATCTTTAGCCGCTTCATTTCAGTTAACTACTTACTTATCAATAGCCCCAATAATTATTGACAAATTGGTAACCTCATTTACATAGTTTACTTTGGGTTGTTGACTCGGGAGGAGTCATAATTAGTAATCAATAGGATTGAATACTATGACTGGAAAATCGGCTCAGTGACTAATATTTTTATTTTGCGACTCGGAAATTTTAAGTTATAGGTAATACTTGATGTTGCCGGTAAATACTTGACCCAGTTATAGAAATGATATGGCCGACTCATACTATTCATAGTCGCAAAGAGAAACATGTAGAAAATAACCAGATTCTTAACAAAAATTAAGTTTTTATAAAAACGAAATGGTTAAGAGGATACACAATACCCATAGGGATGAGGGTATATATAATTTAATACGAGAAAAAGTGCAATGCATTTAAGAAGACGAGTTGGATCGTCAGTATCTTAAGACAACATTCATGTCATGGCTTTTTAAAACGATTAAGCCATTTTCGTCTGTCAGGCTGGATGGCTGGTACATGATAAACTTAATATCAAAAAATATGCTATTAAATGGTTGAAACTACAGAAATTGAGTACTCTACTCGTTTGATTGCCCAATTTGCGAGCTTCTAAAAACAGAAACATTAAAATCGATTCATTATTTATTAAGTTTACCCGTGACAAACTCTTTAATTTTTCAAAAAAAGTTATTTTTTGTTTGGGAAATACGAGAAGGGGTGAGGCTGCTCTGTCTCTTTGTAACGCATAACTTCGTTTTGGAAAATATTAATAGTGGTAAATTTGTATAGGGATAAAAAGGTTTACTCAAGCTTTTATCGATTCAATATTTATTAAGATTACACAATGCAACAAATTTTTGATCCCGAGTTCTAAATAGTTGATCCTTATGTAAAATTTCACGCTGAATTCAAATCTGCTCTCAGATATGTGGAAAGTAGAACAGATTTTGAGATATGGTCAAATTTCCATTTTTAGTGTTTTGAAAAAAGGTAGGTCTACTAAAATGTCATTTTCTCTGGCTTTAATTCACCGATTTTACTGAACTGTGACAAAAATAAAAGATAATAAAATTATTTCTTAAAAAAACGATAGTTGATTAAAATCCAATCATTAATGACGAAATTATGGCACTTCAAAGTTGGATTTTTGTAAAAATGTTGATGAGTTTTCAAGTTTTCGCTGCCTTTAATTAAGTATTTTTCCGTGTTTCCGTAAAAATTGCTCCGGTTTCAGACTATTACATGATAGAATAATATGTTACAACAATTGTTTGCCCTTGGTCATCAAAATCGGATATATTTGAAAAATTGAAAAGTTTGTCACAGGTAAACTTAATAAATAATGAATCAATTCAACTATTCTAATACATAAAAATCTCGTGTCACAGCATACCGCTAGGTGGCACTGGGGTGGATTTATATCGAATATTTGAATCGATGGACCAATTTAACTGAAATTCAGAATTTATGTTTGCTTGATCATAACAAAGAAAATTACACTGGACGACAAGGTTTTGCCATGGAGCATACAAACATCTTACTTACTTACTTAGCCGGCACTTCTTTGCCATCCTATTGGATAATGTACCGCATGTAGGAAAATATTATAAGCGCTTCGATCTTCTGCGCTTCTCTCCAGTTAGCCATACTATTTTCTGCAAGGTACCCAGTAACCAGGCCTGTCCAACGGAGTTTCGGTCGCCCTCTTCTGCGCCGTCCATCGAGTTCATTGTCGAAGACATTTCGAGCTGGAGCGTTTTCGTCCATGCGTACAACATGATCTAGCCAAATCAACTTAACTTAACTTTATTTCCCTTTACACACCATGAATGAGGTATGGGATAGCTTCTCGCGTTGTTGTGAATTAACACGCTTTCTATTTTTAGATTCACAACTAACGGTACCTACTTGTTTATCGACGTATGCGAACGTCACTGTTTGAGAAGGTCGTACTATACATGCCGATTGACTCGACACTAATACTGCGAAGTTACTGTCGACAACATTCGAGAGGAGCCGACAATGAAAGAATTTTTTTTTTTTAAGATGACTGGTGCCAACGTTTTAACCTGTGATCTCCCGTATGGTAGTCGCGTGATCTAACCACTATGCCACGGCCGGTACCACAGAAACCGCTGCACATTAATGCGTCTGACCACGTCAATGTCAGTGTACAGCTCATGATTCATTCGAAGTCGATATTCTCTTTTAACTATGATGGGCCCATATATTTTACGGAGTATTTTTCTGTCGAATACTGCCAGAATCGATTTATCCGCTTGTGTCAAAACCCAGAATTGTGAACCATACATCAAGACAGGTAGAACTAGTATCTGATAAAGCTGGATTTTTGTTCGTCGAGAGAGGGCTCTGTCATTAAATCACTGGCTTAGTGCGTAGTAGCATTTATTAGCCAGCAGGATAAAATTATCTACCACCTCGAAAGTATAGTTGTCAACGTTCACGCGGTAATAACTTCGTTTTGTCCTCGTTCACCACTAGACCCATTGAGAAGGCTGCAGTCACATCCCGCAGTTTTCGACCGATGATGTCTACGTCATCAGCGTACGCGAGGAGCATGTGGCTTTTGTTGAATATTGTGACACTCGTGTTTACTGCAACTTTCCTCATTATCATCTTCATCACTATGTTGAAGGAATCACGTGATAGGCCGTCGCCTTGTTTTTGGCCTAGTCTGTTATAGAATGGCTCCGAAAGGTCCATGCCAATGTTCACTGAAGACTTCGTGTCAGTCAATGTCATTCCGCAAAGGCGTATCAGTTTCGCTGGAATACCATACTCAGCCGTGTCTGAGTAATTTCTGACCTATGGGGGCTGTCGAAGGCAGCTTTATAGTCGATGAAAGAAGGTGCGTGTCGATCTGTTTCTCTTGGGTCATTTCCAGGATTTGTCGAAGTGTGAATATCTGGTCAGTTGTTGATATACCAGATCTAAAGCCACACTGATAAGGACCGTTCAGATTAGATAACACTGGTTTTAGTCTTACACATAGCTCACCCGACAGTACCTTATATGCGATGGGTAAAAGGCTGATCCCGCGGTAGTTGAAGCACACACTTGGATCACCTTTTTTCAGCACAGGACATAATACGCTTAGATTCCAATCATATAGAATGTACTCGTTAAGCCAAACCGTGCGTAGGAGTTGGTGCATGCTCGTTATCAGCTCCTCGCAAACGGACTTGAAGAGCTATGCCGGAAGTCCGTCGGCACTGGCTGCTTTATTTTGGTACAGCTACGATATAACCCTTCTTACCTAGGCTTGATTTGGTGGTGGGCACTCTAAGCCGTCGTTGACAATTGGCGTGCTACCTTCACGTGCGCTGACATCTGGAACCAGCAGTTGCTGGAGATGTATATGCAGCACACTGTGCGTATCTGCAACCAGATTCCCATCCCCATTACCGTATCCATTTGCTCTTACTTTCTGGTAAAATTTTCGGGCCTCACCTCTATCCCTGTATCGAACTATATTCTCGTTCTCCCGTTCCTACATCTGAAGTTTATTTTTCTCGCTTAAATATCAGTCTCGCCTGTTTTACTGTCTCCTTGTGCCGTTCCCTAACAGCACGGGCTACAATTGACTGTAGTGTTGTCCTATAAGCAGCATCCTGTTCCTCATGCGCTATGCG
Organism: Muscina levida; assembly: GCA_964034835.1. Taxonomy (NCBI): domain Eukaryota; kingdom Metazoa; phylum Arthropoda; class Insecta; order Diptera; family Muscidae; genus Muscina; species Muscina levida. The sequence goes on from OZ035881.1 coordinate 18,806,193, forward strand.
ACATTCTTCATCGTACCAGAATTCGTCTGAGCGCGAGACAAGATGTCTGAGTCTCTCACCAACTACAAATCCACATCCAAACTCGTGCAGTTGTAATAGATGTCGCAATTTTAACGTCGCGAGCATTATTGTCCTGTCTATCTCATCTCCTGGATGGCAGTGATGTCAGCCTTATATTTTTTAGGACATGCTCCAGGTGGATAGTGACATCTTCTCTATAGAGAGTCCGAACGTTCCAGGTGCAAATCCTTAAATCATGGTCCTTATTACGTTTGCGGAGGTCCGTTTATTACTTTTTCTTTTTCGTATTTTCGTAGCCAGAATTCGTGTGTATACACATTCCGTATACCTTCTCCAAGAAGCCATGATAGAGAGCATGAAAAGCAAAGGCAACGAGGAAGGTGTTGATGTGTTTTTCTCTAAACAGTTTATGATTAGTTTCAGTCACACAATTCGAATGCATCTTCATAGGATAGATGGTCGCAAGTCCTTCTTTTTGCAGATCTATGCAGTTCCTTCTTGAGGCCCTCTTAACATTTGTTCAGTATTAGAAAAGTTTAATAATATCCTAAAAATCCACCATGAGCTGAAAAATCTTACGGCAAATAAATTTTTTACACAGCCAACTTGACAATCCGAATTATGCAGAAGATCTCAGATTTGAGACAAAAAATAATGTGCTGCACTGTGCTATTTATACAATTAACTGTATAAAAAACTTTGTCACGGCTAAACTAAATAAATAATAAACCGATTTTAATAATTCTTTTTTAAGAAACTCACAATTCGGATATTCAAATAAGCAGAGTACTTATTTTTTTCGGTTTCAACCGTTTAATAACATAAATCTTGATGTTTAGTTTTTTATATAAGAGACATACTAAAATTTTACTTTAAAAGTTATACGATTATATTTTAAACTGAAATGAACCAATAAGTTTATAACAAAAATAAGGGAGTTGTCAATATGAAAATGAGTAGAGTGCCCCTCGTATAACGTTTAAAATTGTTACCAGTCAACTTACTATTATTACAATATTTACACCAAATTATATCATATAATAAACCGGCACCAAAGCTGCGTCGCAAGTCTCTCTCTCTCTCTCCATCTTTCTGTGGGGCAACCAAGCTACGCATTATTCCAAGTAATAGCAGGTCAAAATCCTCAATTATTTATGCAAAGTAAGAATACGCGATAGTCATATTACTGACGGCAAAACGCAGTAGCGGACAAAAACAATACAGCACCGAAACATTGTAAACAAATTTGAATATAATCAGAGAAATAGAGAAAAACAAATCTTAGTAGATATTTATAGTTTGTGGGTTTTGTTTGTGTATCACTTGTTGTTTGTTCGTTGCTCTATTCCCCATGACATTTGTTGACATTTGATGACTGGTGGCATTATATCATTGCGCTGCATCTCGCACACAGCACATATTTGTTTGCACTTCATTTACACTTTGGGCAAAGGCGCGAGACAAAAACTTGAGATACACAAAACAGAAAAAATTAAAACCGAATGGCCATTATGAGTTATAACACGAGTCGGACAGATAAAACTGTGATTATATAGAGGTCCAAAGGAAAATGAAGAGCGCCCGCGCACACTGACACACTAAACAGATAAACAGATGATAGCACAATTACTTAATTTGCATTTGCAAAGAAAATGTTTAGATTTAACATAAAATGTTTTGTGTTCTTTGTATTTTGCATTATTTTCCGCAAAATATTCCAAATATTGTTATGATATATGCAAAACACCTTTTCGCATATGTATTTTTTTTTTGCAAAAACTTTAGCGCACGTGAGTTTCAATTACTGAGATAAAATTCTTCCATTACTTGGGCAAGTAAAAAATTGTTTATCTGCCTATTTTTTTCGCATTTGTTTTAAATGTTACTAATAAAACGCTAATTAATTTTGTATATACAGATAGTACTCTACTTGATAACTGGAAATTAGTTTGTAATATTTTCTTATCATCTTTGTATCTTTTTTTTTCCCCAATAAACTTTCATTGCCGCCATTTAGGAACATATAGAATTTAAACAATTTAGCGGAGAAATTGAGGTAACATAAAAAACTTAAATACTAATATATAAAATGCACTAAATGCACTTAAATTAAAAATTGCATCTATTCGCATATAATTGTAACTTTTTTTGCATACCACTGATAAATTATGCATTTATGTCCAAATGGCATAGAGAGAATTATATATCTTTTTTAAAATACTTTAAGTAATAGACTCAAATACATTAAGTAATAAACACCCTATCCAATATTTATTTTTTTTTTCATAACATTCACAATATTTTCTAAACAGTGATTCATTTAAAAGTTCCTTTTTCAATTTGAAATAAAACACTTAAACTGGAATTAGTTGTCGGATTCTTTAGTATGACCCAAAACAACAGTCTGTGACATTTAGTTTTGAATTTAATTTTATTTTAATGTTAGCCGCAACTACTCCAACAATTCACCCAAACACACTGTTAGGACGTTAGGTTGAGGATACGTGTAAACTCGTAAAAACCATATAACACTACATTGTGATTTTCCGTTAGAAAAAGGAGAAACGAAAGGGGAGGAGAAAGAAGGAGTGACGGGAGGGGTAGCGGAAAAGAGAGAAAATCGTGTTAACCCCATTCGACATATTGGCCAAGTGAGCCATGCAAGGCATAGTATAAAATCTTCTACTCGAACTGAGGAGTGATACTCTAGGTTTTCTACATAACTTTCCCCTAAGTATCTTAGCCTCCTATGGGCTAGTTTCGGGGTAGCTACGGCGAAAATGTTTCATCGTCTCAGACTCCTGCTCGTCGTCACACACACACAGCAGTAGACCGATATGGATCAATCCCATTTGCCTGTCAGGAGCTTGATATTGCAATGACCTGTTAGAAATCCACATGCCAGTCTTAGATCACTCCTGCATAGGTCAACCATGTACGCCGATCAGGATTTGCTATATTCGGGCATGGTGATATAACAGTTATACAGTCGGTTCAATCTCTGCTAGCTGCTGGTGGGTTAATTACCTATGAGTGTGTCATAATCAGGCAATAGGTCTGTTGGTCCTTTGGCGAATAGGTCTTTTGATTCATTTGCAAAAATTTCGCAATGTCCCGGAATCCAACAGAGGCTGACATCCAAAGGCTTTAGCCCACCCAACTTCTCTTTACAGTCCCTCCGCAATTTTGATTTACACAAAGAACTTGTTGCAAATGAAATTCGATTGCAGCGCAATACAGCTAAATAATTTGGAGAAGAATTGTCAAAATATACTTATTAGAAATAGGGTGGCTGCATGGTACAAGTCAATCATGGTATTCCATAGAAAAACTAATTTTAGGAAAACTTTTAAATAAATCAAATCATTCCCACCGATCTCGCAATGTCCCGGGACCAAAGAGAGGATGATTTCCAGGGGCTTTAGTCCAGCCAACTTTCCCTTAAAGTTCCTCATCAATTTTGTTTAACACTCTGTTGGTCGCTTTAATTGCAGTTTGGTTATCCCCACACAGAGGGTTATTCGACAGCTAGTATCGAATCCACATTACAGATAAGACTCCTAGGCTTTCTGCATAGCTAGTACCTCAGACTGACAAACAATGCAATTTGTTATGTAGCCCGAAAAAAGGCTTAGCTGCAGGTTATCGCTGTATATATTAGCTCCTGAGCCATGTTTCTTCGATCCGTCACTGAAGTCAAAAATGGAGTCACCATAAAGATTCCTGCCGTCATTCCAAACCGATTTTAACAGATTTTCAAAGTCTAATATGCAAAAATCCGAACGTTCCGACAAAAAATCATTAAGTAAAGGCAGACGAAAAGAGTCGTCATTGCAGATTGATGTCAATCGCCAGCTTGCCCCATTCAGAAACCTTGAAGTACAAGTCCAGGGGCGCAAGGCACAGGAACACGTCTCAAGACTACCATAATCGGTTTGGGTTTTGTGCTCCTTTCAGCCTCAGTAATTGCTATTGTAGTCGTCCTTTGGATTTTGCTGAGAATTTTCAGTAAATTACAAATCTTAAGGCCCTTCCACCAAACCAGACATTTATATATCATTAAAATACCTTTCTATATGGCCAAATTTTAGCGTTAGCGCCGAGTCCCCAACTGTTACCTACATAATTCCGGTACTTATAAAGGTCATAGACCTTCCTATATATCCTATTCTTGATGTTTGTTGTTTATTTTGGCTTCTTATCGGCAACACTACCCAGGTACTTGGTCTCCGTTGAGAGCTTTAGTTACACATCATTCAGTTTCGATGCCCTGAAGTCCTTGAGTCAAGGAACAATAGAAGAGGGGACTCCACCTGTGGCGTTCCTCCAGTCGTTTCACAAAGCTTCCACCAAGTTCTGAGTTGACGACACGGTTTCCCAGCATGCAATCCACCCAATTCACTAGCGGTCGTGATACATTAATGTTCTCCAGAGATTTTCTTATTGCGCATGACGCATTCACAGTGTTGAAAGCCCCTTCTAGTTATATCCAAGAAGACAGCTAAAGTCGACATGCGCTGCTCACCGAGTTTATTGCCGAAGGCTTTCCGAGCTGGAGCATTTTCATCCATTCGTACAAAGAGTCCAAATCAGCACTTTCACAATATTGGAACACGATTAACTATGTTGATGTCGTTATACAACTCATGGTTCATTCGACGATGGTACTCGCCGTTTACTATGATGGGTCAAAATATTTTGCAAATTTTGCAATTAGTACCCGTCTCTTGATTTCCAGACGGACATTCTTAATTTTTTTTTACGGCAGAGTTAAGTTGGACAAAATCATCTACCACTTCAATGTAATAGTTGTCAATGTTTACGATGCGTCCCAAGCGAGTAGACTCTGTGTTGAAACAAATAACTTTGTTCTGCCCTCATTTATCACCACACCAACTTCCATCAACTGTTTCTCAACGTTTGAGAATGCTGCAGTAACAACCCGCAATACTCGGCCAATGATATCTATATCATAGGCATAAAGAGATCGCATGACCGACCATCGTCTTATCCAAAGGCTAGCTTAGTAGATTTTTGCCTAATTCCACTTAAGGCTTCGTGTCGGTCAATGTCACCCCGCAAAGTCGTATCACCTTGGCGGGGATACCAAACTCAGCCATAGCATCTAATAGTTTTAATCGTATTGGACTGTCGACTGCAGCTTTGTAATCGATAAACAGATCATAATTGTCGATCTCAATTTCTTGAGTCTTCTACAGGATTTGTTGTAGTGTGAATATTTGGTCGGTTGCAGATTTACCAGGTCTAAAGCCACACTGATTAGGTACATTGGTCTTTCACATAACACACTCGATGGGACCTTGTACTCATATGCGATGGGTAAAAGGCTGATCCGACGATAGTCGTTACACACACTTGGATCGCATTTCTTAAGCTCAGGACATAGATTAGGCTAGGTTAATTCGGCAGCTATCCTCTGCAAAGCTCTCTTGGGTCCTTGTATAGGTTCCGTTGTGATGCCATTTAGAATTCTTGCACCAATTTGTCCTAATCCATTTGGTCAACGTCGCTCTCAATTCATTACGTTGCTTTCATCAAGGCATAGATGTTTCGCAGATCGCCTACTGTTAGACAGGTATTGACCATAAGTGTCCGATGCCCAAATTTCTCATATCTCAGGTCACTAAAAGCATAGCAGTGGCATAGAAGATGCTACGTCGCCTTCCTATCGTTGCAGGGAAGTTTCAACCTCTTAACATGTTTTCCGACCGGCCAGTGACCGTTTATTACCGCTATGATGTTCCTTATCTGGATTCTAGACAGTTTTATCGTAAAAAGTGGCCTCTGCCTTCACATGGTATGCCAAATCTGTTTGGTCGCTGTGCCGGTGGGTTCTTTCACCATACTATCCTTAGCAATTAGGTTCAGTTTCTTCTCAATTTGCTGTTTCCCCCTTGTGCGATTAACAGCACTGTCACCGTAAACTTAGCCCGAATTCACGATTTAGAACATAGAATACCATTTGTTACCATTGGCTGCAGTTTTGCCTTGTATGCAGCATCCATTCTCTCAGACATTCCTATACCTTTCACTTTTTCTTTTCATTTCCTTTTTCCGGGTACCCGCTGGCTTAGATCACCTATACTTCTCTATCTTTACTTCTATCTCTTTCCTTTCCGGGTATCTGCTCTTATGGCGGGTACCCAACAGGGTTTTCTATAACACAGTGTGGTCGTTGCGGAAACAACAATATTATGTGTCGGGAATATCATAATTAGTTGCGTTTGTTTGTGATGCGCCGCGCATCACACATCTATAAAATCACATGCCATCCATCGATTACCGCGAGATCAATCTGGTTTCTTGTCATTTGATCAAAAGCTATCCAGGTTGCCTTGTGAATTTCTTTATGCGGGAATCTAGTTTCACTCCCTTTGATGTGAGTATAGAATGCATCCTTAAAGTCATCGTGTTTGTCTTCCGTCGGGGCATGTACACAAAACAGCGTAATGTAAAAATATTTTACCTTGAGCCTGATACTAGGCATTCCATTAATCACAGGGTTAAACCGCGAGATAAGTTGTTGAAGTCCCTTTCCGACTATGAATCCCCATCAAAATTTGTTTCTTCCTTCATGGCAGCTGTCATAAATGGTATAGTTCTTTTGTCGTTTGTATCCTTGTCCCGTCCATCGCATTGCCTGTATGGCGATGATGTCAGCCTTGTATTTGTTGAGGACATTCGGCACGTCTGTGTAGAGAGACGTTCAAGTCTCTTGTCCACTATAAATTCACATCCAAATTTGTGTCTTTCTTCATGGCATCCATCGGATACCGAGTGATCAATCTGGTTTCTTGTCTTTTGATCAGAGCATCAAAAGAATATCTTTGTGAATGTCTTTAAGCGGGAATCTGGTTCCACTCACTTCGATAAGAGTATAGGATGCATTTTAAGCGTCATCGCGTTTGTGTTCCGTCGGGGCGTGTATTTCGCCTTGATGCGGATTCTGCATTCCGTTACTCACAGGGTAAAACCAAGAGATAAGATGGCGAAGTCCCTTTCCGACTATAAATCCACATCCAAATTTGTATCTTTCTTCATGGTAGCTGTAAAAGATGTCACAGTTCTTATGTCGTATGCATCCCTGTCCCGGTCATCATCTTTTCTATATGGCGGTAATGTCAGACTTGTATTAGTCAAGGACATCAGTCACTTGGGGGTTGGGTTCTTATCTTTTCTTTGTGTATTTCAGAATAGTTTTTTTATTTAAGGAAAGTGGCTTATTACGCCACCGCACCCGATCCTAGTTTCTTGGGGCTGTCAAAGCCACTAAGAGAGCTTTTGTGTTGAGCTTAAATAGCTTCTGTTGCTTGCTCTCTAAGAGGCATCGGTGGTAGTATGCCAACACTGCGTCTTCTCACATTTTCTATCACTGGAGGGAAACATATATGATAAAACAATTTCACTTTTTACAAAATTTTACATTACCTTCTATAAATGCATATTAATATCTAACACTACATTTTCCAATCTCTCTCTCTCTCTCGCACACAGAGTGTCCTGCAACAGACGACCAATCCCTTACCCATAGCACATGATGAACTTTTGCAGCCACCCTCGCCCACAATGCACTCGGTCAATCGTTCCTTTATGACGCTGCACTGCAGCGACAGCCCAACAAACTCCCAACTACAACTCTGTGAGAAATGTAAGAATCTTGTGGATCATCGTATCACCTCTATACCCGAACAAAGTTCGAACGATCAAGAAATCGACGCCCAAGCAGCGAAGAAATCACAAACACCCGACAGCAATGGCAGTTCCATCGACTCCACCATATCCGAACAATTCCAATCGTGTAACTCTAGATCAGCTTCCACTGGTACGACTTCTGAATCCTGTGCACCGGCTGAAATCAACGAGGAGTTGAAAGAGCTCCCCACCAAAGTGGAGAATTCCGAAGCCAATGGTAGCGTTAAAGCTAAACCGCTAATGAACCTGCCCCAGCTGGTGCTCAAGAAGCAAGGTGTATCGGGGGAGAGCTGCGAGACGTCGAAACAACAATCGATTAATATACCCATACCCAAGTATGAGAAGGATTTTACCAGCAAACAACTGATCAAGGAGGCCATTATGGACAATGATTTTCTTAAGAATATCGATGCATCGCAAGTAAGAGAATTGGTAGATTCCATGTACCCATTGGCCATAGCCAAAGGAAAGTTTGTGATACGTGAGGGTGAGGTGGGCGCCCATCTCTATGTCTCGGCTGAGGGAGAATTTGAGGTGGAGAAAAATGGCAAAGTGTTGGGCATCATGGGACCGGGTAAAGCATTTGGTGAATTGGCCATACTGTACAACTGCACAAGGACAGCTTCGATAAAGGTGCTGACGGATGCTCAAGTATGGGTATTGGATCGTCGCATATTCCAACAGATCATGATGCGTACGGGAATGCAGCGTATAGAGAACAGTGTGAATTTCTTAAAGTCAGTGCCACTGTTAAAGAATCTAAGCGAAGAGGTGTTGGCCAAAATAGCCGATGTCTTGGAGGTGGTGAGTATTTGTAGCTTGTATTTCGTAAAGCATTCGGATTAAAACTGTGTTATGTTCTCTTAGGAATTCTATCCCGCTGGCACTTATATCATTCGCCAGGGAGCTAGCGGTGATACATTCTTCTTAATATCTCAAGGCACCGTTAAGGTCACCCAAAAATTGGCTCCTTCCGCTGAGGAAAAGGAAATCCGTACTTTGGAGCGTGGTGATTATTTTGGTGAGCAAGCTTTGATCAATGAGGATAAGCGTACGGCCAACATTATCGCCATGGCTCCGGGTGTCGAGTGTTTGACTCTGGATCGTGAGTCTTTCACCCATTTGATAGGCGATCTGTGTGAGCTGAAAGAGAAAAACTATGGCGATGAGAATCGTGTGTTGGCCATGAAATATGCCGAGAAGACTAAGGAGATATTTGGAGCCAATGTGCAGCAAGGTGAGTATAGAGTCTGGGAGAAAATAGAGAGCTAAGAAAAGAGATTTGGTTATAATACAAAGAGATGTAACGATAACCATATTATCCCCTTATTACGTACGTCGTTGTCGACTTTCGACAACATTCGATTGTTTTTATGATTTCAATGAAATTGAAATTGCGAATTTTTCGTGACCTGATTAAGAAGAACATGGTAGGAGTAAGCTCATCCCGTATTTCAGTCTCACAAATGACATCAGTGATGAAATATTTGAAAAGCGACAAAGATTCGACGTGACTACGACATACATAATAAGAGGAAATATAACGTTTTGGCTGCACCAGAAACCGGTTTCAGGAAAATGTAGAAGACAGCTATACTAAACACTGGCTCTGCCGAAATCTATAGAAAACTATTTATATCTGTGAACATTTAAAAGAAAGTTATAGCGTTATTTCGATATCGACATGAATATTTTCATTAGCACTATAAGCTTTGCTATCTCCACTGTCAACAAAACGATAGGGGCAGATACATATAGAATCGAGAATCATTAACAGCCATAGGAGCAGGTACCCAGGAAGGAAATGGATAGAAGTAAAGATAGATAGATGGAAACGATTTGGTACTACACTGCAGACATACAGTAACATCACCGGTGGGAGACAGGGAGAACTCCAAACCCCTTCCGCTCGACGACGGTGAACAGCAACCAAGTATTAAGGCTAGGCCTGTCTGCACCGCCACTAAGAACCAAGTATCTGTGATGACTGGGCGGAATCTGGAAACCTGACCCCGGAACTCCCAGCCACCTGTGGTACCAGATAAACCACTGGTCAAATTTCGTACCCAAAGATACTCCTAGCTTCGGCCCCATTGTAGCCAGCGAGGCTGGCACCCTATACCGACGGTTGACCGCCGCTTTGCCAAGCTGAAGAAAATTGTTCAAGCATTGGCTAAGCCTTTACAGAAACTAAGGAGAAGTTAATTGCCACGTGTTTGTCCCCCTTCCACCGTGACCAAAATGGCCATAGAACTTAACATCACCGTAATGCAAGGGCCCATCTACGACGTGAGAAAGCCTGTCTAGCAAACATATATCTACCTACAGAATCAGGCGTGGCAAGCACACCTCCTACTCTAAATTCTCATATACTAGCCAAATTTTTGATATCCTGATATAACGGGAATACACACAAAACTTGTAGCCAGTCTTCTACCTTTTTATGCAAAAATCCATTCAATGCCCATTATCCGAAATCAAAGTATGGATGTTCACTGACAAACTTGACATCCGGTATAAGCCGATATGTCGTACGCCCATTAGCGCTGACGTCCCATCGAGATTGCCACCTGAAGTTGACGCAGTCAATCAGGAGCCCTTTACACTGACAGACACTACTGATTGGTGCATTATGCAACCAATCTTCGGACTGCAATGTCAAACCCCTGCGGACCTTGAATTAAACACCGAGGTGGAAACACTCAAGATCAAGGGGAGGGACACCCATAAGTACACGGGTTAACACGCCAGAGGAACAACTCGCTGGCATGACAAAATCTTTCTACGGCTATGAGCAGACTTCACTACTTCACATGCCACGAATAATCCACCATGAATGGCATGAATGGTACGTACAGCACGCCTGCTCAGATCCCAGTCAGACCTTATCACAAGACGGATTTGCCCTACTAAACCAGTCAGCTTGGTTTTAACTCTAACCAAATGTGGAAGGAAGTTAACCTTTTCACCCACCGTCACGCCCAAAAACTTTACGAAGAAGAATATTTGAGCGAGACCCCATCAACAGTGACAACTGGAGGCCGACCCGCAGACAACTTGCCTTCCAGCAACATCATCTCGGTCTTGTGCATCGCCACACTAACTCCTTATCTCCTACCTTATTCGAGGACGTTGCTCAAAAACTCCTAGCCAGCTCCTCCACAGCAGAGCGAGACTGGGCTTCGACCATGATAAGCAAGTCATCAGCATACGCACATACCTTGCACTCTGTACCTAACTGCCGAAATAGTATGTCCAGCATGAGATTCCATATAAATGGACCACATATTTAACCCTGCGGGCCGTCACGCACCACATCCAGACACGCAGTATCATTTACACTTACAACACATGCACGCCTGCCAGAAAAGTAATTCATCCAGAGTTCCATTTCCTGACAGCCAAGTTCACTCAATCTCTCAAACACACTAGGCAAACTTAGGTAATCAAACGCACCTTTAAAATCTACAAAAAATCCTAACATATACTTACAGGTTGAGTCAGAGACACAACCTTTCACATACACCCACGCATCCTCAACACTTTGACCTCATTTGAAGCCAAACTGGCAGGGACACATGGAATCACTCACTATCTCCTCAAGCCGATTTACCATTAATCTTTTCAGTACTTTTGCGAGCACTGGGAGGAGGCTGGTGTGCCTATAAGATCTAGGATTGCTCCTAACCTTATCGGGGGACTAGAGAAAAACAATAGCTCTAGCCATTTTCCAGTAACTCGGAAAATAACCCTCATTCACACAGCGAGCTAGAAGACACTCTAAGTAATCAGGGATAGCCTTCCAGATGAACTTACTAAAATCTCCAGTTATACCATCTATACCAGGAGATCACCTTGATCTCAATCTCCCATGTTTCCAATTCAGGGGGCCTACCCCTATTCTCCATAAGTGGAGTGGGTACAACATCCATCCTTGAAAAGAACTTATCCTTCAAAACATTCACACATTCTTGCCAAGAAGTACGGACGGTATCACCGACAAGTTCACATTTCTGCATCTTTCCCTACAAATGCGGTAAGCATGATCCCAGGGATCATCCTTATGCCGTTGTACAAAAACACGACAATCATATTCTTTCACACTCTCATCAAACTTTTATACTCACACAAGCAACGCCTATAGGCGTCCCTAAGCTAGAGTAAGTCATCCACTTCGTTCCGCCAACCCCTCTGGTATCGCTTCCGGCGACGCCTGACTTCCCGTTGCTACAGACACAACTCACGGCTCCACCACCTAAGCCTTTTGTGATTCACCTTACGGCTCCTATCAAACAGACTATCATTCACACCATGCACAATCTCATTCACACATTCAACCTGCTTAACCAAGGTCATCGTACGAAAAACCTCAAGGGCAAAAGAGGCTGCAATGCAATCTCCGTATACCTCCCAATTTATGTCACTAGTACGCCAGCGCATCACGTCTTCGATGGGGTGTGGGTAAGGACAATATCAATGATATTGTGATCATTCACACCGGCTGCCGCGGCTGACAGACCACCTAACACTAAATTTGTTGAGCAATATATCATTGAGCAAGGTCAAATCAAAATCACTCGCACCATTTGGACCATGAAAGGTAAACCACTGTCGGAGTTATTCACTCACTCAGCATCTCTCCTCGTATTTCGTTCTGATGCCAGAGGATTTAAATCTCAGTGTGCTTTGTCCTATTTACAAACAAGGTGGCCGTAGTGAGTGTAAAAATTACCGTGGTAGTAGCCTCTTATCGAGTGCGTATAAGGTCAACTCTAGCATACTGTGTGAACGTCTATAGCCAATTGTGGAAAACCTGATTGGAGCTTATCAGTGCGGCTTTAGACCAGCCAAATCCACGACGGATCTGATATTTACACTACGGCAGATTCTGGACAAAACCCATGAGATGTAATTCGACACTTATCACCTCTTTGTCGATTACAATGCTGCCTTCGATAGTCCCATCTGGCATCGACTATACGAAGCCATGTCAGAGTTCGGTATCCCTGCGAAGATAATTCATCTATGCCGGTGTGCCCTTACGAAAACCAAATCATCTGTTTGGATTGTCAAGGATCTATCTGCGCGATTCGATACGACGAGAGGTCTTAGACAGAGTGATATTTTGTCATTAATACTCTTCAACATAGTGATGGAGAAGGTGTTAAGAAAAGCTGCGGTAAACATGTCTGGCACCATATTTAATAAGAGCCACATGCTGCTCGCTTTTGCCAATGATATCGACATTATCGGTCGGACGATGCAAGAGGTAACAGCTGTCTTCTCATCTGTTGAAAGGGAATCAGCGAAAATGGGTTTGGCAGTGTATGAGGACATAACGAAGGTAATGGTATCATCGAACAAATTGTCAACCCGTTGGGGAAGAAGCGTGAATGTTAAAAAGTTTTGCTTTAATGTAGTGGATGAATTCATCTACCTCGGATCCGCCATGGACAAAAACAACAGTGTCAGCTTAGAAATAAAACGGAGAATAGTGCTCACCAACAGGTGTTTCTTTGGGCTAAGCAAGCACTTCATAAACACCACCCTATCTCGAACCACCAAAGTCCAACTGTATCAAGTACTAATTTTACCGGTCGTGCTGTATGCCTCTAAATCTTGGTTGCTTACAAAGGCGAATGCAGCTCATCTGGCGGGGTTTGAGAGAAAATATAAGGACCCATTTGGGTAAACGGCGAGTTCAGGATTCGGATGAACAGTGAGCTGTACAAGATATAGCACGACATTGGTGTGGTCAAGCGAATCAAAGTCCAACGATCACGATGGCTAGGCCATGTCGTGAGGATGGATGAGGGAACTCCAGCGCGAAAGGTATTCTATCAAGACCTTGAAGGACGGCGCAAAAGAGGGAGACCGCGACTACGTTGGAAGGACCAGGTAGACGAATCACTGACGCTGATTGGTGGGACTGACTGGAGATGGTGCGCACAAGATCTTATCATTTCGGCCTCTGACTTAGACATCAAAAAATACATTTAGGGAAAAAGTGGGCTTACAACCTTTACGACTTTAGGTCGCGATATATTTATATGTTGTCAAGTTGTATTTAAGGCTAATAATTATAATTCGACAGTCAGATACGACAGAAGCTATTACATGCTATGGCTGGGTTTGATATCCCCAAACAGCTGATAGGGCTTTGTGGGATGACATGATTATATGATGTCCTCAGTAAAAAAAAGTAAAATTTTTACAGAACCATATTATACCATACGGAAGGCTGCAGTAAACACGACTAGTACCATCTTTAATAAAAGTTACTTGCTGCTTAAGTATGCTGTTGATATAGATATCATTGGCCGAGGATTTCGGACTGTTACTACAGCCTTTTTTTAGCATTAAGAAGCAGTCGGATTAAGAGGGTCTGGTCTAGTGATAAATGAATACAAAACCAAGTTATATGTTTCGACAAATGAAGAGTGCACTCGTTGAGGCTGACCGACACGAAGACTTCAGTAAAATTAGGCAAAAATCTGACAGAAATTTTTCAGCTCATTGATTAAGGACTCAATTCTGAGAACTGCACGTAAAAGTAGCCTCAAAAAGAAGAAGTTCTGCATCATTCGTTTTGTCAAGTTACATGCCATAATAATTTAATATCGATTAGAAGTTAGTTAGTATCGTATAGGGGAATTTGTCAAGTTTTAGGCTCTTTTTTGTGACTTAACTCGAGAACCACTAGTCCGATTCAGCTGAAACAGATTTAAAAAAATTAAGAATTATAATTGCTTTAATCAGTTCACATAACATTTCCCTACATAGGCAACAGGTTCACTTTTCCATTTATCAAATGATTTTGAGTTTATTTTGTAGCAATTACAATAAAACTGTTGTACTCCGTGGCGTATGACTTACATGGAGCATTAATTATGATAATCATACGCCAACATATAAAAATATAACAAAAGAGCCTAAATCGTAACAAATTACGTTACTTACTAACTTCAAATCGATATGAAATTATAATGACATGTAACTTTACAAAACGAATGTTGCAGAACTTCTTCTTTTTGAGGCTACTTTCACGTACAGTTCTCAGAATTGAGTCCTAAATCAATGAGTCACCTAATATTGCATGTACCTTGACAAAACGAATGGTACAGAACTTCTTTTTAGGGCGTCTTTCACTTGCAGTTCTCAGAATTGAGTCCCAAAATCATGTGTTGTACTGTGATATTGAGCGCGTCATCAGAGTATAAAGTCTATGCTAATATTTTCTCTTTTAAGTTACGTTGATTTTTCACAATTATCTGTAATGAAATAAATTCTACTCAGCCCTCTTTTCCTCAGCCATTTTTAAAAAAAAATATGTTGTACGGCAGAATTTAAATTGTTTCCATTTTATTTCCTTTCTACCAGAATTCCCCGATATGCAGCTAACCGACTTGGAAGTTGTCGCCACCTTAGGTATTGGTGGTTTTGGACGCGTCGAACTGGTTAAGGCCTATCAAAAGAATAGAGTCGATATTTTTGCTCTCAAATGTCTCAAGAAGCGCCATATTGTCGATACCAAGCAAGAGGAACATGTGTTTTCAGAGAGAACCATAATGCTCACATGCAATTCACCGTTCATCTGTCGACTCTATCGTACATTCCGCGATGAGAAATATGTGTACATGTTGCTTGAGGCCTGTATGGGTGGTGAAATTTGGACCATGCTAAGAGATCGCGGATGTTTTGATGATAATGCCGCTCAGTTTATAATCGGTTGTGTGCTGCAGGCATTTGAGTACTTGCACTCGCAAGGAATAATCTATAGAGATTTAAAACCGGAAAATTTGATGTTGGATGAGAGGGGCTATGTTAAGTTGGTGAGTAAAGGAAATATGGAGAGGAAGGCAAGGAGTATCATATGGTGTTTTGTTTTTCTTTTCTTCCTTAGGTTGATTTTGGTTTTGCTAAGTACATAGGCAATAGCAGCAAAACTTGGACTTTTTGTGGCACACCCGAATATGTGGCCCCAGAGATTATATTGAATAAGGGCCATGATCGTGCCGTTGATTACTGGTCTTTGGGTATTTTGATACATGAACTTTTGAATGGAACGTAAGTTTTTAATACTTTATTATTTGTATTACATTGATATGTAAATTGTCATTTCGTTTTTATTTGCAGGCCTCCCTTTACCGCCTCTGATCCTATGATGACCTATAATATTATCTTAAAAGGCATAGATATGATCAATTTCCCCAAGCATATATCACGATCTGCTGTACAACTAATCAAAAAGCTTTGCCGTGATGTACCAGCCGAAAGATTAGGCTATCAAAAGGGTGGCATACAGGATATTAAGAAACACAAGTAAGTTTTATCTAACAGCAACTGCCATTTAATAGTTTACTTAATTTTTCTCTCCTATTATTTGCAGATGGTTCCTTGGCTTTGACTGGGATGGTCTACAGAGTCAGCTGCTGATACCCCCATTTGTAAGGCCTATAGCCCATGCCACAGATACTTGTTACTTTGACCGATTTCCCTGTGATCCCAATGAGCCACCAGATGAGCTAAGCGGTTGGGATGAGGGATTTTAAGTGATACCTTATCTGTTGTTGGTCCCTTTTCGATTATTGATTTAACAGATGTTAATCAAAACCCTAGCCTATGCCGCTGCTCTCAGAGAGAGAGAGAGAGAGTGCTTGAGCTAGGTTTTCTTAAGTGCCTTTGCCTACCATGAAACCAAATGTTGTTGTTTTCTACTATATACATAAGCTAAGTTTTTTTCCTCGCTTTAAGTGTCTTAGTCTTAAGTCTTTAGACTCAAAACCCATTTTGTAAACCATTTGCTCATTGTATACGACAGTTAAAGTGCCTTTGATTGACAAAACAAATTGTTTTTGCTCAAAAACTTTGTTCAGTTATATTTGCAATATTTTTTTTTATTTGATAACCAAAATATATGAAATAATTTTTTTGTATATGAGTAGATTTTTTTTGTAAACTTTTTTTAAACTAGTTTAACTTTGTAGTTCATCTTTATACATCTTAATACAAAATATTTATATTTAATTAATTGTTATATATTAACATATATACGTATTTAACTAATTGTGCATTCATTAGAGCTTAGAGTTTTAAAATACAATTTATTGACAAGTGTTTCTGTTCGCGTCATAAGGAATGATGGTTGATCCATAGGCGTTATGATTCTCTTGGTGAAATTATATTGTTATTAATATTATTAGAGAATTGTATGCTATTGTTATTGTCTTTTTAGCAAACAATAGATGAAAAGCCTTTCATAATAATAAATTGATAAAAAAAATAAATAAAATATAAAATTTGTTTGAGATTTCTATAAGAAAATTACAGAAACATTAGCCTAGCCTCCAAAAACTGTCTGCTTGTTTGTTTGTGGCGGCTGAACCGATTTCAATGAACTTTGGAAGACAGTTAGTGTACTATATGGAAATTACGGTAGGCTTTAAACTTTTTTAGGTTTTGACCCTATGGGCAGAGTGGGAGTGGCAAAACATATTTTTAGAGCTAGGGAGATAAAATTTGATACACCGATCGTGCTCTGCAACGTGAATATGACTATTCAGACGGAATTTTAATTTTGGATCAGTGGGCGGAGAAGGTGTGGTAAAACATATTTTTAGAGCTACGGAGACAAAATTTTATACACTGATAGTGCTCCGCAACGTGAATATGAATATGCAGACGGAATTTTAATTTTGGATCAATGGGCAGAGGGGGTGTGGCAAACCAAAACTTTAGTCCTAGGGAGATAAAATTTGGTATACAGATAATACTCGACGACACAATTCAGGGGGGTGTGGCAAAACAGAATTTTAGCACTAGAGAAATAAAACTTGGTACACAGATAGAACTCGACTACACGAATATGAATGTGCAGACGAAATTTTAATTTTCGATCATTGAGGGAACAGCTGTAACAAAACTGTATTTTACACGAATATGAATATGCAAACGAAATTAAATTTTTCAATCAGTAGGCGGAGGAGGTGTGGCAAAACTGTAATTAAGCACTAGAGAGATACAATTTGCTACACAGATAGTACTCAACAACACGAATTTAAATATGCAGACGAAATTTAAATTTTCGATCAGTGGGCGGAGTGGGTGTGGCAAAACAATATTTTAGCACTAGGGAAATAAAACTTGGTACACAGATAGAACTCGACTACACGAATATGAATCTGCAGACGAAATTTTAATTTTCGATCATTGAGGGAACGGGTGTAACAAAACTGTATTTTGGCACTAGAGAAATACAATTTGGTACACACATAGTACTCGCCTACACGAATATGAATATGCAGACGAAATTTAAATTTTCGATCAGTAGGCGGAGGAGGTGTGCAAAACTGTAATTAAGCACTAGAGAGATAAAATATGCTACACAGATAGTACTCAACAACACGAATTTGAATATGCAGACGGAATAGTAATTTTGAATCAGTGGGCGGAGGGGTGCTGCAAAATATATTTTTAGAGCTAGGGAGATACAATTTTGTACACCGATAATGCTCCGCAACGTGAATATGAATATGCAGACGGAATTTTAATTTTGGATCAGTGGGCGTAGCAAAATTGTATTTTAGCACTAGAGAAGTATAATTTTGCTAGACAGATAGTACTCAAAAACATGAATATGAGTATTTAGACGAAGTTTAAATTTTAGATCAGTGGAAGGAGTGGGCGTGGCAAAACTGTATTTTAGCACTAGAGAGATAAAATTTGCTACACTGATAGTACTCGACAACACGAATTTAAATGTGCAGACGAATTTTTAATTTTCGATCATTGAGAGAACGGGTGTAATAAAACCGTATTTTGGTCCCAGAGAGATACAATTTGGTACACAAATAGTACTCGTCAACACGAATTTAAATATGCAGACGGAATTTAAATTTCGGATCAGGGCGTGGCAAAACATATTTCTAAATCTAGGCAGATAAAATTTGATACACAGATAATACTCGGCGACATGAATATGAATATGAATATGCAGACGGAATATTTGGATCAGTGGGCGGTGGGGGCTTGGCAAAATATATTCTGAGAACTAGGCAGATACACCGATAGTGTTCGGCAACGTGAATATGAATATGCAGACGAAATTTAAATTTTGGGTGAGTGGGCGAAAGGTGGCGAGGAGTGATCAAAACCAAAACCGAAAACCGTCTAACCGGTTTTTTTCCGAAACAGTTTCCCAGTAGGAAGTGTGTGCAAGACATCCTCAAGGATAGGTGCATGACCACAGTAAATCTTTAATGACACGTACGGGACCGTCCATACAAATCGTCGACTAAATTTTTATACAAGTGTCCGATTTGACATGCACGACCTGATGAGCGACAATGTCGGCCAAATTGTCGTTGATGCCTATATAAGCGACATGTCGCACACACAATTATGCACGACCTGGTGACGGTCAAATTGTCGTTACCAGAGCTTTATATGCTAAAATTACAAATTGAAATAGATCTTATTGAAAACGTCCGATACAAGAACCGTCGCGCACTGCTGTTTTGAATAAAATTAATATTTTTTACGACCCTTCTCTTCTTTTGAATTTCATGTCGTTATTTCCTCGGTACATTGATGCACAACAACATTAGTATTTTGTCGGTTAGTTGTCGTTAACCTAATGATTTGAGTCAATTTTTAACATTTTGTCTTGAAGACAGCGTTGACGACAAAGTCGTGTATGACGGTACTCCCTATTGGCTGTCAAGTTCTAATACCCCGTTTTTTGATATCGATTAATAACCGTTTGTTCAAGAGGAGTATTTTCACAGAACATAACCGGTTTTAATTTAGGCAAATCGGCTTAGAAGGATGCTTATGCTTATCCGCTTATTTTTTGGGCTAATCTCAAAGGATGCTTTCATTGAAATTTTTTTATGCAATACGAAATTTTTTTTATAAAATGCTGCTAGATGACTGTTTCTTTTCATCTTGAAATAGGAGGGATAGCGTCAGTATTCATATAAAAAACTTTAAATTGTCGCCATCTTATAAACTAATTATCCAATCGCAAATACAGATCAACAATACAAAACAAGAGAGAATATGAAAAATGTTATTCCAATCGTTCTATTAATATGACCTTCATAACAATTTTTTCAAAAGGGGCGTGGCACCGCCCATTTCCCAGCGAGACGTAATCCCCCATGTACCATTATATATGCAGAAAATGTCATATTCTTGCGTTTAATGACTTGGAAATATGACCGATTGAAATTTTGGTTTGTGTGGACGGTGCCACGCCCATTTGTCTAATTATGTTTTCATGCAGCCTATGATATAGGCTCTATAGACAATATCACACATAGAAATTTCAATTGCAATCGGTCCATTTATTTAGCCAATATTACTATTTATAAAAAGGGGGGGGGGGCACCGCCCACTTTCCACAAACAAAGTATTTTTTCTTATACGACCGATATAGGTACCAAATCTCTACTTCGTGCATATAATGGTTCAAAAGATACAGTAATTTTAAAATTCCAGTTGTATGGGACGGTGCCACGCCCATTTTACCTCCTTTCAGTCCGAATTTCCAAAAATTCCTTCTGCCATAAAAAAAACCTACATTCTAAATTTAACGCTTCTAGCTTTAGCCGTTTAGGCTTGGGAGTGATCAGTCAGTCACCCAAGCCTTTTGTATAAATAGATTACTCGATTTCGTAAGTGGGCGGAGTGGTATATTTGTATGGGAGGTACCAGAAGGGGCGCTGCTAGACTTCCAGTTTTTTTTCTACAAAACTTTGCCCTGTTACAGCTTAACAAAATACAGAATTTGGGCACTATCGTTTCGAGTGTATTGATAGTATTGCTCCATCTCTAAAGTGGGCGGAGTGATACATTTTTGTGGGAGGTACCAGAAGGGTCGTGTCTAGACTTCCAATTTGTTCTCCAAAACATTATTCTGCTTGAGCTTTACTAAATACAGAATTTGGTCAAAATCGCGTTGGATTTATTAATAATATTAATCGATCGAATCGACCAGAAGGGGTGTGGCTAGACTTCCAGACTAGACTTCTACGAAACTCTATATTGCTGTAGCTTTACAAAATAATGCATAAGGGTACGATCGCGTTATATTTATTGGTCATATTACACCATCTCTATAGTGGGCGGAAAGGTGCATTTGTATGGGAAGTACCAGAAGGGGCGTGGCTAGACTTATAATTTTAATTTCAAAACTTTATCCTGTTATAGCTTAATTAAATACAGAATTTGGGTACGAACCCGTTGGGTGTATTGATATTGTTACCCGATTTCTAAAGTGGGCGGAATGATTAATTAGTTTTGGGGAAATATTAACTCGTGCGAAATTTCAAAACATTTGGTTGCGTCTTTCGAAAGTTATCGTCTTTACCAGCCGGACAGCCAGACAGACAGACATGGCTCAAACGACTTAAAAAGGCATGAATCCAATTTGGTTCAAAGAAACTTAGTGTCTAAAGTCACTCCTTCTATGTGTTACACTATTGGGTCGTATCAAATGATATATACCTTCCTACCCTTAGGGTGAGGTTATAAAAATACATCGGTAAATTCTGACAAAAACCAACTTCAATGATGTCAGTAGTGTAAATGAGTAGAAGGGAACGTGGTAATAATGTTGTTTGGACTATATAATGTTATATTTGTATACAGATAGTACTTGGAGCGGTTAGTTAGACGTGGTTAGTTTGATCAGTTTAAGGAGTAACTTGGGGTATCGAATTGTTTACAGAGCATACAATATCGACACTTAAGCTTATCCCTAAAAGTATTCGTCCAGTAAGCAATAACGGAGCATTGTCGGGTCCACTATTCCTCACAGACATTTAGAGCATAAGTGACGAAATGACACCAATCATCGACAATGGAGTAGACTGCCCACTACCGAGCCAAAACGAGATCAGCACGGTAATCGCAAGACTTAAAAATAATAAAGTTGCAGGAGCCGATGGACTACCGGCACGAAATGCTTGCCCGATGATTGGAATCTGAGTGTTCTATGTCCTGTGCTTAAAATAGGCGTTCCAAGTGTGTATGCCAATTATTGCGGGATCAGCCTTTTACCCATCGCATACAAGGTCATGTCTAGTGTGTTATGTGAAAGACCAAAGCCCATCCTAACGAACCTGATTGGACCATATCAGTGTGGCTTTAGATCTGATAAATCCATGATCGACCAGATATTCACACTACGACAAATCCTGAAGAAGACTCAAGAAATGCAGATCGACACCAACCACAAAGCTACATTCAACAGTCCGATACGACAGAAACTATTAGATGCTATGGCTGAGTTTGGCATCTCCGCAAAGCTGATACGACTTTGTGGGATGACACTGACTGTCACGGTCTTCAGTGAAAATAGGTAACAATCGAATAGAGCCATTTTCTACCAAGCGAGGCTTCAGATCTTTAATATCATAATGGAGATGATCATGCGGAAGGCAACAGTAAACACGACTGGCACCATCTTTAACAAAAGCCAAATGATGCTCGAATATGCCGATGATATAGATATCTTTGGCCGTGTATTGCGGGATGTTACTGTGGCCTTTTCGAGCATTAAGAAGCAGTCAGCAGAAGTGGGTCCGGTGATTAATGCGGACAAAACTAAGTTATTTGTTTGAACGAACAAAGAGTTTACTCGTTTGGGACGCTGCGTGAACGTTGACAACTATAACTATGAAGTGGTAGATGATTTCATCTACCTTGTCTCCTCCATAAACAAAATGTCAGTCTAGAAATCAAAAGACGAGTATTGATCGCAAACCTCTGCTACTATGCTCTGAGAAAGCGTTTAAATGATAAAGCCCTCTCTCGACGAACGAAGATCCAACTCTACCAGACACTGATCCTGCCTGTCTTACTCTATAGCGCAGATTCCTGGGTAATGACGCAGGCGGATCAATCTATTCTGGGAATCTTTGAGAGAAAAATATTACGCAAAATATTTGGACCCATCATCGTTAACAGCGAGTACCGTCGTCGAATGAATCATGAGCTGTTTGAGTTGTACAACGACATCGACGTAGTCAAACGCGTTCAAGTAAGCTGGCTGGCTTGGACATGTTGTTCGAATGGACGAAAACGCTCCGGCTTGAAAAGTCTTCGGCAAAAAACTCGATGGGCCGTGCAGGAGGGGGCGACCAAAACTCCGATGAATGGACCAGGTGAATGAGCTGTTATCTAAGCTTGGCGCGACGAACTCTCTACGGAGATCAAAAGACTGAAGCGCTTGGAATACCATTCTACGTGCGGCTACTGATAGATAAATTTCTGTTGTTGCTGCCATTAAAGAGGAAGAAGAGATCCTGGTTTTTGGTGATTTCATTTGCTATATGCCTGTTAACAAATATTTATACTAAAGTTTAGGTGCCACGTCCACCAACGCTCAAAAATGGAAGCTTTTATCCTTCAAGCGGAAATTAAGTATAAAAACTACTCCTATCTCCTATACAAACTTCCCCTTTTTTGGGTGTTCGTTCTAATATGAACAAGATCGGACTAAAACTATTCCCACCTCTCATACAAACACCCCTATTTTGGGGTGTCCATTAGTCTGTTTCCGCGATTACAGCAGTAGTTTAAGAGCTATAGAACAGCAATTTAGTATACAAGTTTCTATCCTCTAAGCGGATGTTAAGCTATAAGATAAACAAATTAGGACTAAAACTACTCCCACCTCCCATATAAACTGCCGGGGATGTCCGTCCGTCTGTTCCCGCGATTACAGTCGTAGTTTAAGAGCTATCTAGCTGAAATTCGGTATACTAGCTTCTATCCTCTAAACATAGGTTAAGTACTAAAATGAACAAGATCGAACAAAAACTACGCCCACATCCCATACAATCTCCCCTTTTTTGGGGTGTCCGTCTGCAGAGGTTAAGTTCTAAGATGAGCAAGATCGGACAAAAACTACTCCCACCTCTCATATGAAACTCCACCTTTTCAGCGGTTAAACAATTCCTTAACAACATTCGCAGCTCATATAATCACTCCTATTTTGTAAACATTGTACCCTTTAGTCAAATCGTAACACATAAAATTCAAGTGTTTACCTCTCAGTCTATATAAGTCTATTTAAATTTTATGCAAGGTACCACGCCCACATCACATAATTTTTTTGATATGTGATAAACTTAATTTTCTTACCGAATTATCAATTAGCTGCCGTAAAAGTTTCGCGAAGATCACATCAGCAGTGTAGCCTCCTATAAGGCACACATATATGAACATACACAGTATCCTTCTCCTACATAGGGACACTAATACGAATGTAAAATTCAACCAATTTTTTAAAAATTTTCAAACTATTTATTTAATTTCATACAATTCATTTAATTTACAAAAAACATATCAACGCTATTATTTACTCTCTTAAATTCTTTAATTCAATATCCCCCCATGCTTATTTCCACTTAACAATAAATGTTCTAATCTGCATGGGATCCATGATAATATTGAACTTGGACAAAACGTCCTTAGACGTCGCAGCCAAGGGTACATGTTTCGACGTATAGAATTCCACTTTCTTGGGCACTGTACCATCGGGTTGGAACTTGAAACGACTCATGGTGCTCAAAGCCATATTGCCATCCAAGGTAGTCTCACGTATCTCTGTACCACCCAAAGCATCAAAAACAGCTCTCAAGTTAAAGGTGATGGTGGAGGTTTCATTTTTATCCAAATGATTTTCTAAACGCAACAAACGTTCTCCTGTAGCATAGGGTTCCAAGGTGAGTACTTGCACACTGTAAGGTAGCGACGAGAACGAGGGCAAACGCGGCGGAGCCTTGGAGGTAGCCTTTGTGGAATTGCTAAAGAATGCCCAGAAGGGCAAGTGAATTTCCTGTTGAGCCTGACGTTCGGCTATAGAGGGGACTTGTCTGACGGGGCCAAGCATAAGATACACCTTGCCGCGTGCCACTAAACCTTTGCCCAAAACAGTTTCATTAAGAGCTTCACCCACACCGAAAGCATCATCACGTAAGAGACGACGATGCAACATAAGTTCCAATTGACCATCCTTAATGCTGGAACCACCCTGGGCACGATCGTTCAGCAGAGCCATACGGTTGTTGGCATTTTGTAAAGCTATACGAGCGGTAATGGGGTAATAGTTGCCCGATACGCTTTCGGTTAAGTTGGGCTTGAAATATTCTCTTGTATTGCGTACGCGTCTCAACATTTCACGGCCATTGGAATCGGTATAAAATACGCCAGCATTATTCAGTTTCGATGTAAATCTAGTGATTACTTCTTTGCCAATGCCATCTTGAATAGGAATGGGTCCAACCAACCATTCGAACTCGACACGGTTGACGCCCTCATAAATGCGTATGACTTGTGAGACCCAATCATTGAAATGCTGATGAACTTCTTTAACTACGGTGCCCTGGTGTATCGTTAAGGTGGCTTTGGGGCTGACTAGAATTTCTGTGCCATTGGGACGGAAGATGTAGGCTCCAGAAGAGCGATTTTTGAATTCGCCATTATTGCCATAGGCTCCCTTGTAATAGTAGAACTGTTGGGTGACATCTTCATTAACGCCATTCATTTGCACGTTGTATAAAATGCCATTGCTGTTGAAGATCAATTTGATGAGCTGCAATGAGAGAGAGAGAGATAGAGAGAAAAATGGGGTTACATTAGTGGGATATTCAAACCAGAATTCTACAATCTTTTTACTTTCAAATAATCTCGAAATACTTACCGAATTTTGTACCACAACATCGCCAACAGCTCTGCCTTCTACATTATCAGCCACAGATTCATCAGCAGCAATTGGAGATCTTTGGAAGCGTTTCGGCATTCTAACATTATTGGTTTCGTTCTCTTCGTTCTCATCAAATGTCCTCGGCTTCGGTTGTCTTGTCACATAATAGTTGGCTACTTTCTCGGCGAAGGCCTCGAATACCAATTCGTGGTGAGTCGTATTTGGCCTCAAGTGAGTCTGAGCCATAACTTCCTTAGGCACGGGAACCAATTGAGATCTCACCGTACGACGCGCAGCATCAGTAACAGTGTAGATAGCATCGGACACAGGAATCCTAACATATTGTGTCGAGGCATGAGCCAATGGATTGTAAACGGTAACGACCAAATTGGTGGGATTATTCTGAGTATATTCACATATACTCATATTCCGCTGTAAGCAAATGTTAAATTCTCCGCTAGTCAAATTGGTGAGTTTCTGCAAAGCTTCACGTGCATTGCCATGTGCCACATTGATGGCATCCGTTAGCATGCGATCATAATCATAGGCTACATGTTGTTTCTCAGTGCCAGTGATGGCATCGTGATGTTGCATGATACCCATAGCTTCACGTAACTTATCGAGCTTTTGACCATGTGCAGCAGTGGTGAGATTTGCGATGGTGGTCAACTGTTTGGTTACTTGTAAGAAATGATTGCCATCGCGTTCGAAACGTTTTTGTGTGGGACGTGACGTGAAATAACCGGTCCAATAGGTGTGCCAATCGGTGGAATAGGGTAAGAAATCTTGGGTCTTGTTGGGCCATGTCAGTGTACTGATGTCATGCAGTGACTTCAAGTAACAGGCAGGGGTTGAATAGAAGACATTAATTTTCGAACCTTGGAGTTGACGTTCGTTGACGTATCTGAGGGGATAGAGGGAAAAATTCGATAAGTTATTGGCCATAAATAAAAGTTTAATGTTTATAAATCTGAAACCTTCCAAGGTTTTGAACTTAACTACCAACCCGTTTGCTGAATTGAATATTTAACTTATTTTATTCAAGTTTTTTTTAAGTACTATTGCTAAAAATTTTAAATTCTGTACTATCTATTCAGCTGAATTAGCTAAAACCTCAGCTGAATAGTCAAAATCAAACTTCTGAATTGGCTAAACTGCTGAATTAGCTAAAACCTTAGCTGAATAGTCAACATCAAACTTGCAAGGTCTAGATTATCAATTCAACCACAAATCCGTTTGCTGAATTAAATTTTTATCCTAAATTATTGAAGTTATTTTTAAGTATTATTGTGAAAAATTAGTATTCTTTACTATCTCTTCAGCTGAGTTAGCTAAAACTGTAGCTGCATAGTCAAAATCAAACTTGCAAGGTCTAGATTATCAACTTAAGATACACACCCGATTGCTGAATTGAATAGTTAACTTAATTTTTTGAAGTTATTTTTAAATACTATTGTTAATAATTTAAAATTCTGTACTAACTCTTTAGCTGAATTAGCTAAAACTTTAGCTGAATAGTCAAAATCAAACTTCCTAGGTCTTGATTATCAACTTAAGATACCAACCCGTTTGCTAAATTGAATATTTAATTTAATTTATAGAAGTTATTTCTAAGTATTATTGTGAAAAATTAGTAATCTGTAATATCTCTTCAGCTGAATTTGCTAAAACATTAGCTGAATAGTCAAAATCGTAATATACTGCAAAAGATATGGTATTTTATAAAATGTATTTAGTTTTGTTCAGCTAAATTTGTTAAAACCTTAGCTGAATATCGAAAATTGTTGGCATTGTTTGCTATTTGTTTCGCATTTAGTTCTTTCCTACGACAAATCGATGCAGTGATACATTCAAAGAAAAACAGTTAGCTTAATTGAGTACAACTTCAAATTTTCACTGATTTTCTTGAAGTGCTATTATGGAAACTTAATATTCCGTGTAATTCGTCTACTTTTACTTAGCTGAATTGGAGAAAACCTTAGCTGAATAGTCTTTATAATTATGATTTGACATAAACTTTTTCGTAATCAATAGTGGCAAACCCGTTGCTATTGAGAGAGAAAATAATACTCTTTAAAATCTGTTTTCTTTTACCCAGCAGAATTTGATAAAACCTTAGCTGAATAGTCAAAATCGTAATTCAATGATTTTATATATTTCAGCTATTTAAGAAAACGAGATATCGTTAGCTATTTATTTCGCTGAATTAATTTTATCCTACGGACAATCGATGCAATGCTACTTTCAAAGGAAAATATTTAGCTGAATTAAACAGAACTTCACACAACTTCACATTTCCATGAAGTGCATTTGAGTAAACCCGGAATTCTACATAATCCATTTACTTACATTTTGCTGAATTGACCAAAACTTCAGCTGAATAGTGTTAATGATTATGATTTTACAAAAGTATCTTTTGATATTTTTTTATACGATATGGAGGCCTTTTCTTTTCAACTGAAAATTGTATTACGGTTTCAGTTTCATACTCCGATAATTTGATTATTAACTTATCTGTCAACAGTGGCAAAACCGTTTGCTGAATTAATTATAACATTACAATTTAAAGTGATTTTTAATTATTATTGTAAATAAATAATATTTTACACAATCTTTTCACTTTTTCCCTGCTGAATTTGCTGAAAACTTAGCTGAATTATCAAAATATTATTCAGGTGTTTTATTATATCTCTATACTTCATAATAAATGTGATTAATCGCTATTTTTTTAAATTAAAGGCTAAATTATTTTTTGCTAAGCCATGTCAAGCCATTTTTACATTCAAAGAAATACAGTTAGCTAAATTGAAGATTGAACATCATATTTTCACGATTTCAATTAAGTTTTTACGAGAAAACTTTGGATAATATATAATCTGTTTAGTTTTATGTTGCTGAATTAAAGAAAACCTTAGCTGAATTGTGCAATTAACTATACTATAGCATAATTTGCAAATACTGTTAGTTCTTTAAAAAAAACTATTGTTCACTTTACTATAACTTAATACAGTGTCATCTTCATATCCTTGACTATAAACTCATCTAACAGTAAAATATTTTGCTGAATTGTCTATAACTTTATGTTCTGAATAATTTTCGTAAGAATTTTCGAGAAAACAATTTATAGTATGCAACTTAATTAAATTGGGTGAAACTAATCTATCATTGCGTTACTTTGGTCTATTATTTATTTATTGTAGTTAGCTGAATTGATTATATTTCATATTTAGTTGACTTTTTCAAGAAAATGTATGTTATACACTGCATACCTAACATAATTCATGTACTTTTTCCTAACTTAGTTTGTTTTAACCTTTGCTGAATTGCGTTAAAACTTAACTGAATTGTATAAACAAACTATTTTTAAAATATCATAGCTGAATTGATAATATTTTGATATTTCAATGAATATTCAAGAAGTTTTATGAAGTAAACAAAGCCCTCTATACTATCCTATTACTTTTATTCCGCCTAATTTGCTTTAACCTTAGCTGAATTGCACTGAAACTTAACCGACAGGTAAATAGCAAAGTATTTTCGTAAAATAACAGCCAAACTGATCATTTTTCCATATTTCATTGATTATTAAAGAAATTTTACTGAGTAAAATTAGTCCTCCATATAAATTAAATACTTTACCCTCACCACGATTGCTTTGACCTTTGCTGAATTGGGTTAAATCTTAACCAATTGATAAATTAAAAGAATTTTTGTAAGATTTTAGTGAAATTGATTATTTTTCGATATTTCATTGAGTTTTCAAGAAGTTTAATTGAGCAACATTGGTGTTCTATACAATCCATTTACTTTTGACTAGCTAAATTCTCTTAAACCTTAGCTGAATTGCGCTGAAACCAAACCGACAGGTAAATAGCAAAGTGTTTTTACAATATTATAGAAAAATTGATTACTTTTCCATATTTCATTCATTATTCAAGGAATTTTATGGAGTAATAATAGTCCTCTATATAATTATTTTACTCTTATTCAGTCTAATTTGGTTTAACCTTAGCTGAATTGCACTAAAACTAAACCGACAGATAAATGCCAAAGTATTTTTGTAGTATTATACCCAAATTGATAATATTTCCGTATTACATTGATTATTCAAGAAGTGTTAAGTAGTAAAATTAATCCACTATACAATCCTTTCACTTTTTTCATCTTAACTTACTTTAACCTTAGCTGAATTCCGCTTAAACTCTATCGAATGTTAAAATACTTTGTTTTCAGCACTTACTTGATCAGTTTATCGATATTCTTGAAGTAAATGCCGGCATTTTGATAATTGAAATCATCACCCATGGGCACGAGTAAGTGAGAGGCACGATAATTTTTAGCCATTTTATTAACATACGTAATGAAATCGTCAACCTGTAATGTAAAGAATACATATACTTGTAGCAAACTTTCTCTCACTTTGTCTATAAATTGCTTACCTTGGGCTTTACGTTATTGTCATAACTGTCACCATCGATGAAAGGACTATCGGAACACAAGTCATCAAAGCAAAAACCTGGCGGTGCTGAATAATGATTATACAATTCACCGACAAATATTTCCGAACGTTCGGGAACTAAATTTTCAGATGCTTTCCAAATCATTTCACCGGTCATATTGTTGAGACGTGCATTTTTCTCCACATAATCCATGCGGGCAAAGAATTCACCATCGTAACCCATTTGAGCAAAAATGGAAGCCATTTCACGAGAGTGACCGAAGGGATCAATTTGCCAACCGATGCGAGGACGGGCACAAGCACCGAAGGTGGTGGAAAGGGCTCTAGAGAAGATGGTAGAATAGGGAAACATGAAGTTTATTTTTTCAGTTAACATTTCTGTACGGCTACTTACTTCAAACCCAAAGCAAACTGATCAATCACACTTTGATAATGCACGGCCGCCTCATCGTTCATACTCCAAGCACCACCGGTAAATTCCAGCTGACCATCGTCCACCAATTTCTTGACCTCTTTTTGCACTGCCGCCGTCTGATCCTTGTACCATTTCATGAAGAATGAGGTTTCAACTTGAATGAATCTGCAAAAACAGAGTGAAGTTTTATTAACAAAATCTGTAGACTCTAGAGAAATTAAGATTCCAAAACTTACCTTCTTGCCTTATTCTTTGATAACTCCTGGACCACACTGTCCAAAATATATTGTACACCGGCACGTTGAATACCATTACGACTGCCATAGTAATATTGATCGAATGTTTTTAGCCAGCCGGTATCGTCATGAGAATGGGGTACCAAATGGATGTTAATCATATTGGACTTGGTGGCGGGACATGCCTGTAATCAACAGTAATTAAAATTAATACTTGATATTCATTAACTACTTAATCGATTACTAAAACTATATTCAGCAGTTGCATAATCAATCACTATAAACTATATTCTGCAGCTACATAATCAATCACTAAAACGTTATTCAGCAGCTACATAATCTATCACTTTGAGGGAAAGTGGTTGAGATACAATTAAAGATATTTAGTTATCGCTTTAAATACAGGAATGTTTTTGACGGAGATTGTCTGTTAGATTAGATAAACTGAAAAGGTAGCTCTTTTGTCAACTATTAAGATATGGAGTGGCGAGATTTTATAGAGAATTTATTAAAGTGTTTAATAGTCTGGAATACTTGTAAAGGTTATCAAGTAAATAATTTGAAGATATTGATAAAGAAATAGTAGACCACTTTGGAAATATGTCAAGTTCAACTGGCAATGAAACTTTGTGAAAATAGAGGCGGACATTAAAACAATGTTATAATCCACCAGTAATGACATATAGAATCCTTTACAATAAAAAAGTATTTCGTCTATATCTCATACACAGCTTGTTTTATTCCATTACAATTAAGACCCACCCACGATTGCTTTCACCTTAGCTGAATTGGGTTAAATCAGTGAAATTTGTTATTTTTCGATATTTCATTGAGTTTTCAAGAAGTCTTATTTTGTTACATTGGTGTTCTATGTAATATTTTTTCTTTTGTCTAGCTAAATTTGCTTTAACCTTAGCTGAATCGCATTGAAACTCAAGCGATCGGTAAACAATGTAGTATTCTGGTAATATTACAGCCAAATTGATTATTTTTCGATATTTCATTGATTATTCAAGAAGTTTTATGGAGTAAACTTATCCATCTATATAATCCTTTTACTTTTATTCAGCTTAATTTGCTTAAACCTTAGCTGAATTGGGTTGAATCTTTACGGAATGATAAATTATATAGAATTTTTGTGAAACTATGGCGGAATTGGTTATTTTTCGATATTTCATTGAATATTCAAGAAGTCTTATTGAGTAAAATTGGTGTGCTATATAATCCATTTACTTTTGTTTAGCAAAATTTGCTTTTAACTTAGCTGAATCGCATTGAAACTCAAGCGATTGGTAAACAATGCAGTATTTTGGTAATATTACAGCCAAATTGATTATTTTTCAATATTTCACTGATTATTCAAGAAGTGTTATGGAGTAAAATCGGTCCTCTATAAAATTAATTTACTTTTATTCAGCCTATCTTGCTATAACCTTAGCTGAATTGCACTGAAACTAATCCAATACGTAAATATCAAAGTATTTTTGTATTATTATAGCCAAATTGATTATTTTTCTATATTTCATTGAATATTCAAGAATTTTTTTAGAGTAAACTTAGTCCTCTATATTATCATGATACTTTTATTCATCTCAATTCGCTTAAACTTTAGCTGAATTGCGCTTAAACTGAACCGACACGTAAATAACAAAGTATTTTTATAGTATTACAGCCAAATTGATTATTTTTCGATATTTCATTGATTATTCAAGAAGTTTTATGGAGTAAACTTATCCATCTATATAATCCTTTTACTTTTATTCAGCTTAATTTGCTTAAACCTTAGCTGAATTGGGTTGAATATTTACGGAATGATAAATTATATAGAATTTTTGTGAAATTATAGCGACATTTGTTATTTTTCGATATTTCATTGAATATTCAAGAAGTCTTATTGAGTAACATTAGTGCTCTATATAATCCATTTACTTTTGTCAAGCTAAATTTTTTTTAACCTTAGCTGAATTGCATTGAAACTCAAGCGATTGGTAAACAATGTAGTATTTTGGTAATATTACAGCCAAATTGATTATTTTTCTATATTTCACTGATTATTCAAGAAGTGTTATGGAGTAAAATCGGTCCTCTATACAATTAATTTACTTTTATTCAGCCTATCTTTCTATAACCTTAGTTGAATTGCACCGAAACTAATCAAATACGTAAATATCAAAGTATTTTTGTATTATTATAGCCAAATTGATTATTTTTCTATATTTCATTGAATATTCAAGAATTTTTTTAGAGTAAACTTAGTCTTCTATATTATCTTGATACTTTTATTCATCTCAATTCGCTTAAACTTTAGCTGAATTGCGCTTACACTTAACCGACACGTAAATAACAAAGTATTTTTGTAGCATTACAGCCAAATTGTTTTTTTTTTCGATATTTCACTGATTATTCAAGAAATTTTACAAAGTAAATTTAGTACTCCATATTAATTTATTACTTCTACCTCACTACGATGGCTTTAATCTTAGCTGAATTGGGTTGAATCTTTACGAAATGATAAATTATATAGAATTTTTGTGAAATTATAGCGAAATTTGTTATTTTTCGATATTTCATTGAATATTCAAGAAGTCTTATTGAGGAACATTAGTGCTCTATATAATCCATTTACTTTTGCCAAGCTAAATTTGTTTTAACCTAAGCTGAATTGCATTGAAACTCAAGCGATTGTTAAACTATGTAGTATTTAGGTAATATTACAGCCAAATTGATTATTTTTCCATACTTCATTGCATATTCAAGAAGTTTTACGGATTAAATTTGGTACTCCATATAAATTTAATACTTTTACCTCACTACAATTGCTTCAATCTTAGCTGAATAGGGTTAAATCTTAAGCGATTGATAAATTAAAAGAATTTTTGTAAAATAATAGTGAAATTTGTTATTTTTCAATATTTCATTGAGTTTTCAAGAATTCTTATTGAGTAACATTAGTGCTCTATATAATCCATTTACTTTTATTCAGCCTATCTTGCTATAACCTTAGCTGAATTGCATTGAAACTCAAGCGATTGGGAAACAATGTAGTATGTTGACAATATTATAGCCAAGTTGATTTTTTCGACGTTTCACTGATTATTCAAGAAGTTTTATGGAGTAAACTTAGTCCTCTATATAATCATGATACTTTTATTCACCTCAATTCGCTTAAACCTTAGCTGAATTGCGTTAAACTGAACCGACACGGAAATAGCAAAGTATTTTTGTAGTATTACAGCCAAATTGTTTATTTTTCGATACTTCATTGCATATTCAAGAAGTTTTACGCAGTAAATTTAGTACTCCATATTAATTTATTACTTTTACCTCACTACAATTGCTTCAACCTTAGCTGAATTTGGTTAAATTTGTTATTTTTTAATATTTTATTGAGTTTTCAAGAAGTCGTATTGACTAGCATTAGTGCTCTATATAATCTATTTACTTTTGTCGAGCTAAATTTGTTTTAACCTTAGCTGAATTGCATTGAAACTCAAGCGAGTGGTAAACAATGTAGTATTTTGGCAACAGTACAGCTAAATTGATTATTTTTCTAAATTTCATTGATTATTCAAGAAGTTTTATGGAGTAAACTTATCCATCTATATAATCCTTTTACTGTTATTCAGCTTAATTTGCTTAAACCTTAGCTAATTTGTGCTTAAACTGAACCGACACGTAAATAGCAAAGTATTTTTGTAGTATTATAGCTAAATTAATAACTTTTCCATATTTCATTGATTATTCAAGAAGTTTTATGGAGTAAATTTAGTTCTCCACATAAATTTATTACTTTTACCTCACTACAATTGCTTTAACCTTAGCTGAATTGGGTTAAATCTTAACCGATTGATAAATTATATTGAATTTTTGTAAAATTATAGCGAGATTGGTTATTTTTCGATATTTCATTGAGTTTTCAGGAATTCTTATTGAGTAACATTGGTGTTCTATGTAATCTATTTACTTTGGTTTTGCTAAATTTGCTGTAACCTTAGCTGAATTGCATTGAAACTCAAGCGATTGGTAAACAATGTAGTTTTTTAGCAATATTATATGCCAAATTGATTATTTTTCGATATTTTATTGAATATTAAAAAAATTTTTTGGAGTAAACTTAGTCCTCTATATAATCCTTTTACTTATATTCAAGTTAATTCGCTTAAACATTAGCTGAATTGCACTGGAACTAAACCGACAGGTAAATAGCTAAGTATTTTTATAATATTATAGCCAAATTGATTATTTTTCGATGTTTTGTGGAAAATTCAAGAATTTTTATGGAGTAAACTTGGTCCTCTATATAATCCTTTTACTTTTCTTTAGCTTAATTCGCTTAAACTTTAGCTGAATTACCAAATTGATAATATTTCCATATTTCATTGATTATTCAAGAAGTTTTATGGAGTAAATTTAGTTCTCCATATAAATTAATTACATTAACCTCACCGCGATTGCTTTAACCTTTGCTGAATTGGGTAAAATGAAAATCCCATTTTGATGGGGGAAAAGTGAAGACGACCTCTATTCACATCTAAAGGGCCTTGATGTGAAGAATATTTAAACTATAGCTTCTCGGACTAATTAAAGAAGGTAAAACTAAGACCGACAAGCTAAAAAATATCTTCTAAGCGATGCTCTTAATCTCTAATATATTCAATTCAACTGCCATCTAAGTAAATAACATATCATAGTATCTTATTGTTTTTGTGATAATTTCATATTGTTTATGTCTTCTTAGAACTTTCCATGCGGTAGCATTTTTTTATAGTATTACTCATTACTCATTTTCCTGGAATTGATCTCCCTAAATAAACAAATTCAAAATTTTATAAGCTTTGCAATAAATAACAACAATAGTCTTTGATTTCTGCAGTAAACATTGTCATAAATTTAAATAGCCGATAGTTAGTTGACCACTGTATTTTTTTTCTGCCGGAATCTAATCACGGTTAGTAGATTCATATACAATGCGATTAATTAAAAAAAATTGTTGGATGTAATCAACTGGCGTATCTATGAAACGTTGGTGATAAGGAATTGAATAACGAAATGAAAATAAAACATAACAAAGATCGCCAATAGTTTCCAAATTGAACTTTGCTACACCCTCTTATTACATATGAGGTGGTTGTAATCGGTAATATAATCTGTAATGGAATAAAATATCAAAAAATTAAGGTATTATCCAATATTCTCTTCCCTTATATATGACGTATAGCCATCATAAGAGTCAAGACAAAGTTTTTCCACATAACACTTATATGTACCCCTGCTCCGACAGGAAAGAACAGCGATGAGGGCAAATACGAGTTCTACGAGAGCCTAGGAAATGTATATTACGGTAGCCC
The DNA here is from genome assembly GCA_964034835.1 of Muscina levida. Taxonomy (NCBI): domain Eukaryota; kingdom Metazoa; phylum Arthropoda; class Insecta; order Diptera; family Muscidae; genus Muscina; species Muscina levida. The sequence continues at coordinate 18,842,101 of OZ035881.1, forward strand.
GAGCCATGACATCAAAATTGTACTAGACGATTTTAATGCAAAAATAGGCAGGGAGATCGCATTTGAGCCTACCATCGAAAAATTCAGTCTGCACACCGAAACGTCGAACAATGGCATCAGGTTGATTGATTTCTCTGCGGCACGAACTGTGGTTGTTAGCAGCACTAGATTTGATCATAGAAATATTCATAAGGCAATATGGTTATCTCCAGATCAATTGACGAGGAATAAGTTAGAACACGTGGTAGTTGATCGTACAAGTGATCAGGGGTGCGAACATTGACTCCGACCACTTCCTTACTTAACCAGCCAGAACGAAAGCTGGACTACTACTCCAACCACCTAACTCAACTGCTGCGGAATGCTCAAACCCCTGATGATATAACCTCGCAGTGGCAATATATAGCTGACTCCATAGAACGGACTGCGAGAAGCATACTTGGGTACTCAAAACCGTCTCAAGAAGATGCCTGGTACGATGATGAACGTCGCAATGCCACGAAAGAGACGGATGCTGGATACTGGGCGAAACTGCAGCAAATGGCAACGCGAGCTGTTCGTGAACGGCACAGAGAGAAGAGACGAGAAACAACTAGTCTTTTTAGACGGAAAAGAAGGAGTTGAAGAAGAGACAAGATGAGTGCACATAGTTGCACGGAAGTAGAGGGGAAGACTGAAAATTCTAAAAGAGAGTTAAGGCGAGAATACGTGGAGCATGATTGCCCTCCTGCAAGGACAGCGAAGGCCAGCTAGTGACGGACCCGGATAACGTTCTAAAGATATAGAGAGAACATTTCAGCAATCTACTGGATACGGATACCACTCCAGAAGATCCCGCACCAATCCATGACGATGGTATTAACTGTCCACCTCCGAAACAGAGCAAGATACGTGTGACAATATCCCGCCCTAAAAACAATAAAGCGGCTGGAGCCGATGTTCTCCATGCTGAATTGTTTAAGGCAAGCGGAGAGGAGCTGATTAGGAGCATGCATCAGCTCATGGAGAACATCTGCCTAAGGGAGAGCATGCCCAGGGATTGCAGTCTCAGTCTGTTATGTCTCATATACAAGAAAAGAGATCGTAGTGAATGTGAGAACTACCATGGAATAAGCCTATTACCAATTGCGTACAAGGTCCTTTCGGGCATATTGTGTGAACGTCCAAAGCCAATTGTAGAAAAGCTAATTGGACCGTATCAGTGCGACTTTAGACCTGGTAAATCTACGACGGATCAAATATTCACCTTACAACAAATCCTGGAAAAAACTCATAAAAAGCAGATCGACACCTACCACCTCTTTGTCGAGTACAAAGCTACCTTCGAGTCTCCGGTAAGGAATAGGCTATATGAGGCCATTTCTGAGTTTGGCAAGCTGATTCGACTTTGCAGATGTACTTTGGAAAACACCAAATCCTCGGTTAAGATTGGCAAGGATCATTCTGAACAATTCAACACGGAAAGAGGTCTCAGACAGGGTGATAGCCTGTCCTGTACACTATTTAATATAGTTATGGAGAAGGTGATGAGAAAGGCTGGTCCATATTCTTCAAGAGCCACATGCCACTAGGCTATGCCGATGATATGGACATCATTGTCCGAAAGCTGCGATATGTGACTGCAGTTTTCTCATCACTTGAAAAGGAGTCAGCAAAAGTGGGTTTAGCAATCAGCGAGGACAAAACAAAAATAATGATTTCGACGAGCAAAAAGTCCTCTCGATGGGAAAGCACCATGAACGTTGATAATTATCGGATCTTCCGTCAATAAGAAAAAAGTGTAGGCCAAAAAATCTACCGGAGAATAGTGCTTGACGATAAATGTTTTTACGGTAGCACTTTAGTAACACCATCTTATCTCGAGATACATAGAAACAGCTATGCTAATTTTACCCGTTCTGTTGTATGCTGCCGAATCGTGGGAGTAATCGAGAGAAAAGTACTCCGAAAATGTATGAACCTATCTGGGTCGACGGCGAGTTTCGCCATCGGATGAACCATGAGTCTAATGAGCTAAAAGAGTCGGAATCCACCGACTACGATGGCTAGGACATGTTGTCAGGATGGATGCAAATGTTCCAGCGAGAAAGGTGTCTGAAGGCGAATCAGAAGGATGGCGCAGAGCAGGGAGACCTAAACTTCGTTGGAAGGACCAAGTTGTAGGCGACGTACCACCATCTGGTACGACTATCTGGAGAACACACGCAGAAGACCGAGGCGTGTGGAATTCTTTAATACTTTAGACCTCTAATGTATGAACCCCGTTCGTGAGTTGTAATGGGCCACATGAGTAAGTATGTAAGTAAGTAATAATACACCAAGGCCCCATCTTAAGAAATAAGAATAATTACTCTTCTTTAATTTCTATAATATTTACATATCAAGTATAACGCTAAATGTACTGAATTCTTAATTTTTTTTTTTCAAATATTCCTCTTAATCTCTTACAAACTGTCAAATACAAATGTTTGACTATTGGGGGTATGGTATCATATCAACAAATAATACCATACTGCCAACAGTCAGCCATTTGTATTGTTTTCTACTTTAACACTTTATTCATTTCACTTTCATGCCAACGCCAAATATTTAACACATTCATACCTTATAGCCACAGGCAGCCTCGGTAAATCGGCTCCCTGTTAATACTAACAGGGCCGATAAGACCAAAAACATCTTCATATTAGCTCTTGCAACACTTGACGGCAGCACTTGTTGTATCGAGAAAACACTTTATAAACAAAAAAACCAAAACTTTGCAATTAAATTGCAAAATTTCCCTAGAACACTGCACGTAATTTGAAAGCCAAATCCGAAACGACCGTCTTTCCGTAACTCAACCAATTATAAGACGACTCGAATATCCACTGAAGCAAATTGAATCAATTGTTGTTTATTTTATACAAAACGGTCGAAATTTCACTATTTCATAGTGACATTAACTCCGACACAAGATAAGAACATGAAAAATGAGTGGAGTGGAAGTGAGTAAAGGTTTCACTCAACACTTTATTGTCAGTCTATAATATTTCAAACTTGGCATAAGATAAGCGTGTGAAAATATATGTTTAATTTTTTATATTAATCATCGCTCGAAGGGGGACGGGCAAATCAATTGATTTCGTTATTATTATCACATAGTAATCTGGAAAATTTATAACAGTTATTGTCGGGTACTTTTTTTTGGCAGCTAAAAGTTTTTGCCTTAAGATAAAGTGTAATTGGTTAGTATAGATTGCAAATCAATTAGGAGCCAAGAGTCTTAGAGTGGTTCGGAATTGAAATCCACAATCTTTAGATGTCACAAATTAACCTTTATCATAGGGGTTATATACAAACTTACCTATTATTTTGTTATCTTTGTGGATGGCGGACAGAAAGCATGTCTTAGCATGATTTGAATGATTATGAAATTTGTGGAATTGCAATTTCCTGCAAAAATGTTATCAAGATCCGGAGATAAAAAAGAAATAAAATATATAATCAAAATGTTTTGAAATATTTACTATATAGAACATCACTAATGTTTAATAGAGTATTGCTATGCCAGAAATCGAACAAAATAAGTACCGCCACGCCCATTCCTTCTGTATTTCTGTCATACTGCATTACACTGTACTCTATATAGAGATGGTGCCTATATCAAATTGCGGGTGTCCTCGACAAATAAGGCTGAGATCGCCGCCATATAAAAAAGGCGATGGTTGGGGAAGGGAAACACAGGTCGAAAGATTTGTGACATCTTTTGCAGCTGTCATGTTATTTGGCTGTGTCACGTATTTGGATGTGGGTTCATAGTCGGCAAAAGACATCGACTTTTGGTCTCGCGGTTTAACCCTATACGTGACCGAATTAGCCACTATCAGCAACACGACAAAATATTTATAGATTATGCAAATTTGTGTACACGTCGCGGACATTAAAGATGCATTATATGAGTGCCTGGAGGAAATACATGACCGCTACCCTAACCATGATATTTAAATTTTAATCCTAAAATAGGATGGGTATATGCTCTTGGTACAGCGCATAGGCAAGTAACATGATAGTGAATGGAACCATACTTCTGCATAAAGATATCCACAAGGCATCCTGGATATACCCTGATCAAAAGACGAGAAACCAGATTGATCTCTAAGTAATTGATAGAAGGCATCTCTCAAGCCTTATGAACGTACATGTTATACTTACTTACTTACTTAAGTGGCCCATTACAACTTACGAAAGTGGTTCATAAATTAGAGTCCTGAAGTATTAAAGAATTCCCCACGCTTCGATCTTCTGCATGTCTACTCTAGTTAGTGCTACCAACCATCTTGGTCCTTTCAACGAAGTTTGGGTCTCCCTGCTCTGCGTCGTCCTCCAGGTTCGCCTTCAAACACCTTTCTCGCTGGAGCATTTAAATCCACCCTGGCAACATGTCCCAGCCATCGAAGTCGTTGGATTCTGACTGTGATAGCAACGTCGATGTCGTAGTAAAGCCCATACAGCTCATGGTTCATCCGATGGCGAAACTCGTCGTCGACACAGATAGGTCCATATATTCGTCGGAGTACTTTTCTCTTAAATACTCCCAGGTTTTGTATGTCCGTTGTAGTTAGCACCCGTGACTCGGCAGCATACAACAGAACAGGTAAGATTAGCACCTGGTATAGCTGTTTCTTAGTATTCCGAGATAAGGTGGTGTTACTAAAGTGCTGCCGAAGTCCGCTGAAGCATCTATTGGCTAGCACTATTATCCGTTTAACTTCTTGGCTGACATTATTTTTCTTGTTGACGGAAGATCCGAGGTAGGTAAACTCATCGACTACCTCAAAACAATAATTGTCAACGTTCACGGTGCGTCCCAATCGAGATGACTCTTTGTTCGTCGAAATCATTATTTTTGTTTTTTCCTCGTTGACCGCTAAACCCATTTTTGCTGACTCCTTTTCCAGTGATGAGAAAACTGCAGTTACATCCCGCAGATTTCGGCCAATGATGTCTATATCATCGGCATAGGCTAGTGAAATATGGTGCCAGACATGTTGACACCAGCCTTCCTCATCACCTTGCCACAACTATATTAAATAGTGTACAGGACAGGCTATGGCCCAGCCTTAGACTTTTTTCCGTTTTGAATGGTTCAGAGACATCCTTATCAATCTTAAGCGAAGATTTGGTGTTTTCCAAGTTACATCTGCAATGCTTTGCAGGAATACCAAACTCCGACATGGCTTCATATAAAACTTACTCCTTATCGGAGAGTCGAAGGCAGATTTTTAGTCGACAAAGAGGTGTTAGGTGTCGATGGGCTTTTCATGAGCTTTTTCCCGGATTTGTCGTAGAGTGAATATTAGATCCGTCGTAGATTTACCAGGTCTAAGGCCGCACTGATATGGTCCAATTAGTTTTTCTATAATTGGGTTTAGACCTTGTACACAATTGGTAATAGGCTTATACCACGATAGTTCTAACATTTACTACGATCTCCTTTCTTGTATATGAGACATAACAGACTGAGACTCCAATCTCCGGGCATGCTTTCCTCTAGCCAGATGTTATCCATGAGCTGATGCATGCTTCTAATCACCTACTCTTCACCTGCCTTAAACAATTCAGCCGGAAGACCATCGGCTCCATCTGCTTTGTTATTTTTAAGGCGGGATATTGCCACGCGTGTGTATCTCGCTCTGGCTCGGAGGTAGACAGTTAATACTTCCCCGCTTCCCCTCTACTTCGGATCAACTCTGTGCACTCATCCTGCCACTTCTTCAGCTCTATTTTTTTTCCATCTAAAGAGACGAGTTGCCTCTCGTCTCTTCTCCCTGTGCCGTTCACGGACATCTCGCATTGCCATTAGCTGCAGTTTCGCACTGTATGCAGCATCCGTCTCTCTCGTGGCATGGCGACATTCATCATCGTACTAGGCATCTTCTTGAGACGGATTTGAGGACTGCTTCTCGCAGCCCGTTCTATGGAGTCGGCTATATATTGCCACTGCGATGTAATATTATCAGGGGTTGGAGCATTCCTTAGCAGTTGAGCTAGGTGGTTAGAGTAGGTATCCGCTACCTCTGTGGTCCGCAGTTTACCGATGTCCAGCTTTCGTTGTCCCTTGTTACGTACGTTTCACGCCATGCTTAGCCTTGTGCGTACCATAACTGCGGTAAGGTGGTGATCGAAGTCAATGATCGCACCCCTGATCACTCGAACGTCCACAACATTCGATGCGAACCTTCCATCGACTACCATGTGATCTATCTGAATCCTTGTCAATTGACCTGGGAATAATCATATTGCCTTATGAAAATTTCTATCGTCAAATATAGTGCTGCTAACAATCACAGTTCGTGCCGCAGAGAAATCAATCAGTCTGATGCCATTGTTTGACGTTTCGGTGTGCAGACTAAAGTTTTCGATGGTAGGCTCAAATACGGTCTCCCTGCCTATTTTAGCATTAAAATCGCCTTGAACAGTTTTGATTTTATTGCTGGGGCTACGGTCATATACATTTGCTAGGCTTTCGTAGAACTCTTCTTTGTCTTCATCGCTTTTCTCTTCTGTCTGAGCATAAATGTTATGTGGAAAAACTTAGTCTTGACTCTTATGGTCTATATTCGTTCACACACCGAGTTGAACCGTGCGACAAGGTGCCGCAATCTGTTGCCAATTACAAATCGACATCCAAAGTCGTGCTTGTCCGCATGGCCACTATTGTAGATGGCGCACGTCTTCATGCGCGAACACCTGTGTCCCATCCACCGAATTTCATATAAAGCGGTTATGTCAGCCATGTATTCTTCAAGAACTTCCGTCAGTTGGATGGAGGCACCTGGTCTATACAGTGTTCTTACATTCCAAGTGCATATTCTCAAATCATGGTCCCTTTATCGTTTGCGGTGGTCGAAAACATATTGGTTGATTCATTTTATTCTTCTCTTTCTTCTTTTCATTGCAATAGTTTAAACGTCGGTGGCGGGTTGCAAACTGCTCAGGGTACCGCTCACTCTGGCGGGTGTCAAAGGCACATTTCCAGGCATCACCACGTGGAGGTACTCCGTCCGCAGAAGTACCACGAATACGGAGCTCTGTGAGTAGACTTGAAGTGTAATTGACAAGGTTCACCATGGGTTTACCAAGTTAAACCGATCAGAAGCTGTACCTTTGTATCACACTCCCGACGCCCGTTTTAGTTCATCAGCATTTTGTATTTTTTTTTTTTCAAAATGCCTAAACCAATTGCTGCCACACCAAAAACATTCTTAACTTACCTATATGGTTAGACACATTACACCAAACGCCACTGGTTCTTTGTGGTCCTTTGTTGTCGTAACTCCAATAATATCCACACGTAACCTGTGTAACGCACACTCTTACCCGCACCAATCCGGTTTCAATGATCATCGGAGATATGCATTGCGATTTACTATAAAATGTCTTACACATCATTCGGCGGCGGCTGCATTGACTCAATGGGAATTTTCAATTGAATACAAAAGAAACCGAGTCCATCGCTTGGACTTCCATCGGTATGACTACGACGCCAACATTGATGAAGACGATAGCTACTAAATGCATTAAGCAATTAGGTTGGAGAGAAGATTGAGAGCGAACTCACAGGGCAAGAGAAAACAATTAAGTTACAAACAGTCTCGTATTGTAGTTACAAATACAAACATTTGTACGGCGCAGACAGAGGTATAAGAATTGTAAATAAGCACAACGTTTGAGTCACTCACTGTGCGTACAGCTCAGGTGTTACAGTGTGGCGGGAAATTATAGCAATGTTATAAAAAAAAATTTAAGAAATATTAAAAATATTTGAAATACATTTTGGGTTAAAAGTCCTGTAACATTTGAATAGATAGCTGGGTCGAGCATTCACGGCAAAGCCAAAGGGTGTTAGAACAGCCAATGGGAATTCTGAGCCATAGCGTCATTCAGCGGTGCACAACATGTGTTCTACGTAAGTTAGTACTACCGAAACAACTATTCTTCAGCTATTTAGTATCATTGCACCGTCCGGTATAGATATTAAGTTCCATCTATTCAATTTATTAAGAAGTGGATGCAGAAAATCGAGATTGCTTATGCATAAAGAATTTGAAAGCTTGTTGAGCGTAAACGGTTGGTGTGTCAAGACGTTTACAGACATGTATTAATATCTAAAAACCAAATTTATTTCCGGACTTTTTAAGACGATTGAGCTATGTCCGTCTGTCTGGATGGCTGGTGAGCAGGATGACTCGAGTAAACCTTAACTGACCGGTATGAAAATTTACTAGTACTAATATTTTCAAAACGAAGTAATGGGATTGTAAATTGGCAGAATAGCCCCACCCCTTTTGTTACTATACAAAATTACCTATTTTAGGAAAACTTGTATTTCTTTCATAATTTCCCAACGGACAACTGGACGATATTTGACTTTGGTCAATTTGATTATCTTGTAATTGTAAACAAACCCTAAGAAAACCGAAACCTTTGACACACCCGTTCTGGTATCTCCCACACAAATGACCTAATTTGCCCTTAAAGTTTTTCATAAAATAAAAATATAATTTGACTAAGGATTTAATATAGTCTATATCGGTTCTGCCTCCTATTATAACTAAAATTTACTGAACAAAATTCATAATCCCACTGGTGTCCGTTTGGAAGTTATGGGAGAAATGTTAATTTTCCAAAAAATGGGTCATTTTGTATGGGAGGTACCAGAAAAGGTGAACCGATATAGTCTATATTTATACCTGACTCTAATTTTCATAAGCGCTTTCGAAAATCTAACATTGGGAACGGTAAACAAATATGGAAACGTAGGTGTTTCACGCCACTGTCTGGCAGGTCTTAGCCCTATCTGGCCTCTTCATCCGACCTGAAGGTGCCCTTAAAGCGCTGTGTACAGAACTCTGTTATTCTTGGATACCTCGTTAAGAGATTTCCTGTAGGCCCTGACCACTTTGACTTGGTGTTGTTGGACTTTAGTGAGTTTATCGCCGCTAGACTTTCCGTGAGTCGCAGGTATTAGAAAATGCTCGAAGTAGATACCGTTACAGAACCTTTCATCCAGTTTGGACCCATCAGTAAAAATGTATAGTGGTCCACCATATATAGCTCTTTCGTTCTCCGTCCACTCCCTTCTGGAGGGCATTCTGGATCCATGGAGGGTGTTGAAATACTCTGAACTAAGCATGCAGTCAGTTATTGAGTGAGTCAGCAAGAGAGATATTGATTCTTTGCAATCGTAATTATATACCGCACGTAGAAAAATATTATAAACCCTCTTCTGCGCCGTCCTACGAGTTCATTGCTGAAGACTTTTTGAGCTGGAGCATTTTCGTCCATGCGTATAAAATGACCTAGCCAATGCAACCGCTGCATCTTAATGCGTCCGACCAGGTTAATGTATATGTGTATGTATACAGCTCGTACAGCTCATGATTCATGCGACGCCGATACTCTCTGTGAACGATGATGGGCGCATATATTTTACGGAGTATTTTCTCTCGAATGGGGAATGGGACTTTGCCCAGAGGTGGAAATTTACTGATTGTCACTCACTTGGGAGTGACCAGAATCGATTCCTTTGTGGCACTGTCCAAGCAGCTAACTACTTCCGGTCTTAGACCAAGTATTCCCTGGGCAATGACTTTAAAGCAACCGCTTTGAAGTTAGCTAGAGTTAGAAGGCGAAATGTTGAGTAACCTAATCGGCATGCTACCACCGATGCGTCTTAGGAACTAGGTAACAGAAGTTACTGAAACTCAACACAGGCTCTCTTAGTGGCTTTGGCAGCCCCAAGAAACTAAGATCGGGAGCGGTGGCCTAATAAGCCACTCTCCTTAAACAAAAAATTTATTATGAAAACACGAAGAAAACGAAAAACAAGAACCCCCCCAAATGTTGACTACCCCCGCAAACGATATAAGGACCATGATTTAAGGATATGCACCTGGAATGTCCGAACTCTATACAGAGATGGTGCCTCTATCCAACTGGCGGATGTCCTCGAGGGAGCTCTGTCATTAAATCGTTTGCTTAGTCCGAAGTAGCATTTATTAACAAGCAGGATTCATCTACGGATTATGAGGCTGACATTATTTGTTTTGTTGATGGCGGAGCCTAGGTAAATCGAAATTATAGTTGTCAACGTTCACGCATTTTCCCAAACGAGTAGATTCTTTGTTCGTTTAAAATAATAACTTCGTTATGTCCTCGATCACCTTTGTACCCATTTTCTACTGTATACTTGTGAAGGCTGCAGTCACATACTGCAGTTTTCGACCGATGATGTCTACGTCATCAGCGTACGCGAGTAGCATGTGGCTTTTGTTGAATATCGTGCCACATGTGTTTACTGCAGCTTTCCTCTTTATCATCTCCATCACTATGTTAAAGAGGTCTCACGATAAGCCGTCGCCCTGTTTTAGGCCCCGTCTGGTATAGAATGGCTCCGTAAGGTCCTTGCCAATCTTCACTGAAGACTTCGTGTCAGTCAGCGTCATTCAGCAAAGGCATATCAGCTTCGTTGGCATACCAAATTTAAACATGGCTTCGAGTAATTTCTGCCGAATCGGGCTGTTGAAGGCAGCTTTACAGTCGACGAAAAGATGGTACGCGCCGATCTGTTTCTCTTGGGTATTTTCCACGATTTGCCGAAGTATAAACATCTGGTCATTTTTTGATTTACCAGGTCTAAAGCCACACTGATAGGTCCCGTTCAGGTTGAACAACTCGTTTAGTCTTTCACATAGTTCAGTCAACAGGACCTTATATGCGATGGGTAAAATGCTGATTCCGTGATAGTTGGTGCACACACTTGGATCACCTTTTTTTTTGCATATGACATAATACGCTTAGATTCCAATCATCGGGCATGCACTCGTTAAGCCAAACCGTTCATAGGAGCTGGTGCATGCTCATTATCAGCTCCTCGCCACCGGACTTGAAGAGCGCTGCCGCAAGTCCAGCAATTGCTGGAAGTGTTCTCTCCATATATGCAGCACACTGCGTATTAGTAACTAGATTTCCATCCTTGTCATTACAGAAGGGAAGCCCATTAGCGTAGCCTTTTGCTTTTACTTTCTGGTAAAATTTTCAGGCCTCACCTCTATCTCAGTATCGCCTATATTCTTGTTATCCCGTTCCTTCATCGCTTAAATAGCTGTCTCGCCTGTTTTACAGTCTCCTTGTGCAGTTCCCTAACAGCCTGCGTTACAATTGGCTGTAGCGTTGCCCTATAAGCAGCATTCTGTTCCTTAGACGCTATGCGACATTGTTCAAGGTACCAGGATTCGTCTGAGCGTCGTTTTTCATATCTTAGCATATCTTGTATCAGGAACGTCAGAATTAGGGGGGTTGGTTCGAAGTAATTGAGAGAGTTGGATGGAGTAGGCAGTGGCTATCTCTGGCGTTTGCAGCTTCGCGATGTCCAGCTTTTTTAAGTTTGGTTACATGCGTTTTTCGCTCTGCTCAATCTTGCGCGCACTTTGGTTGCAACCAGGTAATAATCCGAGCCAATATAAGCACCACGGATCACACGCATGTCCATGACACTAGATGCATGCCTGCCATCAAGTACAACATGATAAATTTGATTTTTGGTGTTTTTATCGGGAGATAGCCAAGTTGCCTTGTGGATATTTTTGTGCTGGAATCTGGTTCTACTCACTGCCATGTTCCTTCCCGCTGCGAAGCTAACCAACTTAACTCCGTTGTCTGACGTGTCGGTATGTAGGCTGAATTTACCGATCGATGGACCAAGAACATCTTCCCTTCCTATTTTAGCATTACAGTCACTCAAAACAATTTTAATGTCATGGCCTGAGCAGCGCTCGTATGTTTCCTCGAGGCGCTCGTAAAATACATCTGTAATCTCATTATCTTTCATCGGGGCATGAGTACAAATCAGCGTGATGTAGAAATATTTCGCATTAATGCGGTGATGCGGGTTGTAGCTATCCGATCACTAACAGGATTGAACCTCGAGACAAGATGTCTGAGTCTCTCACCAACTACAAATCCACATCCAAATTCGTGCTTTTCGGCATGGCAGCTGTAATAGATGTCGCAATTTTTACGTAGCGAGCATCCTTGTCGTGGCCATCACATCTCCTGGATGGCGATGATGTCAGCCTTATATTTTTTGAGGACATCCGCCAGTCGGATGGTGGTACCTTCTCTATAGAGTGTCCGGACGTTCCACGAGAATATTCTTAAACCATGGCCCTTGTTACATTTGCGGGGGTCGTCAACATAGGGGGGTTCCGTTTATTACTTTTTCTTTCTCGCGTTTTCATAACCAATAAAGGACCTGAAGTCGGTTGGCTAGCCAAACCATAAGGATTCGTCGATCACTATCTGCCGCTACTCATCTCTTAATTATAAATCTCTAATTTTTAAGTTTTTTCTTCAGCCTTGACTTGTGCTACAATTTTGTTCTACACTGTACTGAGCACTTTTGTACATGTAGTTCTTATCGCAACTTTCGACCTCACGTTGTGCATGAATTCCGAAATGGGCTCGAATTGTACACACATTTCGCAGCAAAATTCAAACAGTTCCTCAAATAAACAAATATAAAAATCCCGGATTGCCACAAGCTGGGCGAGTGATTTGCCAGTAAGAACGTATAATATACTCAGACTGACAGAGATAGAGAGAGAGAGAGCGAGAGTAAAGTAAGACAAAGTCGGCTGAGTTGCTATGAAGTGACTTTTAATAAAATTCAATTAAATTTCTACAACAGCTCAGTTGAGCCGGGAACTTGTAAGTGCGCGGTTGTTTTTCTGTTTAAGTGATAACGCGTTGGTTCGTATCAACGTCTGTGTCTTTGTGTATAAGGGAGAAAAAAACCTAAACAAATATCCTTATTCTGGCTGATCAGCAATATTAGTAACATGTTAAGTGGTCTTTCGGCCCAATTATTATTCAGGCTATGCCTGACGTTGGCAATATTTAAAAGTGCTGAATTGCGTCCGCAAAAATCGGTACCAAATGTGGGGGCTAAATGCGGTTATGCGGTAGGTCAACAAAAGTTATCGCTAACAATGTAAAAAACAAAACAGAATCAACTGAAATGGACTGAATCATATAAATCAAATCTAAAGAGAAACACAAAAATAATTTATATGACTTTAAACGAGGTTAATATAACGTCTTTGCTCATCATCATCATCATTACAGAGTTGTCCTAAGATTCAACCTCATATGCTTAATGTCCATTTGGTGCCTCATACCCATGATGATGTCGGCTGGCTGAAAACCGTCGATCAATACTACTATGGCAGCCAGACATTGATACAAAAAGCCGGTGTCCAATACATTTTGGATTCGGTCATTCAAGAGTTGCTAAAAGATCCCAAGAAACGTTTTATTTACGTCGAATCGGCCTTCTTTTTTAAATGGTGGGCGGAACAAAGTGATGAACTGAAGGAACAAGTAAAAGTGCTTGTGGACGAGGGACGCTTGGAATTCATCGGTGGCGCATGGAGTATGAACGATGAGGCTACAACCCATTATCAAAGTATCATAGATCAATTTGCTTGGGGTTTAAGGTGAGTGTGTTGGCAATGAGAGGAGAACAACAATTGACAACATGGGATGTCGAGATAACATTGAGAGGAGTGCAATTTGAGAGAGAATACAAAATGCGAACAAGAGGATGGATGTTATTTTGGGCAATAACAAATCTATTTAATTTTAATTAATAATAAAAATTAATATCAAACAATTTTGTTTTGAAAGTTAAAAATTAAAATTAAAATTAAAATTAAAATTAAAATTAAAATTAAAATTAAAATTAAAATTAAAATTAAAATTAAAATTAAAATTAAAATTAAAATTAAAATTAAAATTAAAATTAAAATTAAAATTAAAATTAAAATTAAAATTAAAATTAAAATTAAAATTAAAATTAAAATTAAAATTAAAATTAAAATTAAAATTAAAATTAAAATTAAAATTAAAATTAAAATTAAAATTAAAATTAAAATTAAAATTAAAATTAAAATTAAAATTAAAATTAAAATTAAAATTAAAATTAAAATTAAAATTAAAATTAAAATTAAAATTAAAATTAAAATTAAAATTAAAATTAAAATTAAAATTAAAATTAAAATTAAAATTAAAATTAAAATTAAAATTAAAATTAAAATTAAAATTAAAATTAAAATTAAAATTAAAATTAAAATTAAAATTAAAATTAAAATTAAAATTAAAATTAAAATTAAAATTAAAATTAAAATTAAAATTAAAATTAAAATTAAAATTAAAATTAAAATTAAAATTAAAATTAAAATTAAAATTAAAATTAAAATTAAAATTAAAATTAAAATTAAAATTAAAATTAAAATTAAAATTAAAATTAAAATTAAAATTAAAATTAAAATTAAAATTAAAATTAAAATTAAAATTAAAATTAAAATTAAAATTAAAATTAAAATTAAAATTAAAATTAAAATTAAAATTAAAATTAAAATTAAAATTAAAATTAAAATTAAAATTAAAATTAAAATTAAAATTAAAATTAAAATTAAAATTAAAATTAAAATTAAAATTAAAATTAAAATTAAAATTAAAATTAAAATTAAAATTAAAATTAAAATTAAAATTAAAATTAAAATTAAAATTAAAATTAAAATTAAAATTAAAATTAAAATTAAAATTAAAATTAAAATTAAAATTAAAATTAAAATTAAAATTAAAATTAAAATTAAAATTAAAATTAAAATTAAAATTAAAATTAAAATTAAAATTAAAATTAAAATTAAAATTAAAATTAAAATTAAAATTAAAATTAAAATTAAAATTAAAATTAAAATTAAAATTAAAATTAAAATTAAAATTAAAATTTAAATTTAAATTTAAATTTAAATTAAAATTAAAATTAAAATTAAAATTAAAATTAAAATTAAAATTAAAATTAAAATTAAAATTAAAATTAAAATTAAAATTAAAATTAAAATTAAAATTAAAATTAAAATTAAAATTAAAATTAAAATTAAAATTAAAATTAAAATTAAAATTAAAATTAAAATTAAAATTAAAATTAAAATTAAAATTAAAATTAAAATTAAAATTAAAATTAAAATTAAAATTAAAATTAAAATTAAAATTAAAATTAAAATTAAAATTAAAATTAAAATTAAAATTAAAATTAAAATTAAAATTAAAATTAAAATTAAAATTAAAATTAAAATTAAAATTAAAATTAAAATTAAAATTAAAATTAAAATTAAAATTAAAATTAAAATTAAAATTAAAATTAAAATTAAAATTAAAATTAAAATTAAAATTAAAATTAAAATTAAAATTAAAATTAAAATTAAAATTAAAATTAAAATTAAAATTAAAATTAAAATTAAAATTAAAATTAAAATTAAAATTTAAATTTAAATTTAAATTTAAATTTAAATTTAAATTAAAATTAAAATTAAAATTAAAATTAAAATTAAAATTAAAATTAAAATTAAAATTAAAATTAAAATTAAAATTAAAATTAAAATTAAAATTAAAATTAAAATTAAAATTAAAATTAAAATTAAAATTAAAATTAAAATTAAAATTAAAATTAAAATTAAAATTAAAATTAAAATTAAAATTAAAATTAAAATTAAAATTAAAATTAAAATTAAAATTAAAATTAAAATTAAAATTAAAATTAAAATTAAAATTAAAATTAAAATTAAAATTAAAATTAAAATTAAAATTAAAATTAAAATTAAAATTAAAATTAAAATTAAAATTAAAATTAAAATTAAAATTAAAATTAAAATTAAAATTAAAATTAAAATTAAAATTAAAATTAAAATTAAAATTAAAATTAAAATTAAAATTAAAATTAAAATTAAAATTAAAATTAAAATTAAAATTAAAATTAAAATTAAAATTAAAATTAAAATTAAAATTAAAATTAAAATTAAAATTAAAATTAAAATTAAAATTAAAATTAAAATTAAAATTAAAATTAAAATTAAAATTAAAATTAAAATTAAAATTAAAATTAAAATTAAAATTAAAATTAAAATTAAAATTAAAATTAAAATTAAAATTAAAATTAAAATTAAAATTAAAATTAAAATTAAAATTAAAATTAAAATTAAAATTAAAATTAAAATTAAAATTAAAATTAAAATTAAAATTAAAATTAAAATTAAAATTAAAATTAAAATTAAAATTAAAATTAAAATTAAAATTAAAATTAAAATTAAAATTAAAATTAAAATTAAAATTAAAATTAAAATTAAAATTAAAATTAAAATTAAAATTAAAATTAAAATTAAAATTAAAATTAAAATTAAAATTAAAATTAAAATTAAAATTAAAATTAAAATTAAAATTAAAATTAAAATTAAAATTAAAATTAAAATTAAAATTAAAATTAAAATTAAAATTAAAATTAAAATTAAAATTAAAATTAAAATTAAAATTAAAATTAAAATTAAAATTAAAATTAAAATTAAAATTAAAATTAAAATTAAAATTAAAATTAAAATTAAAATTAAAATTAAAATTAAAATTTAAATTTAAATTTAAATTTAAATTAAAATTAAAATTAAAATTAAAATTAAAATTAAAATTAAAATTAAAATTAAAATTAAAATTAAAATTAAAATTAAAATTAAAATTAAAATTAAAATTAAAATTAAAATTAAAATTAAAATTAAAATTAAAATTAAAATTAAAATTAAAATTAAAATTAAAATTAAAATTAAAATTAAAATTAAAATTAAAATTAAAATTAAAATTAAAATTAAAATTAAAATTAAAATTAAAATTAAAATTAAAAATTCCTTGAAGAAATAAATATAAGAACAATATTAAAATAGTGTGACACTGTATAGTTTGTACAAGTAAAGGGTCTGCAACAATTTCATTGTAATTCAGTTTATTACAGCTTGCAAGCTGTTGGCATTATGGGTTATCAGATGTATATAATTAAACCAGATGGTTGTTTGACTGTAGTAGACGCCTTATGAAGAGATTAGTTCGCACAAAAGACAATTCCACCTTATTGAAATATAAAAATTATTGAATGATAACGAAAAATCCCCCCCATCCTGAACGGTCAATAACTATATATTTTTTTTTATTTCTTTTAATATAATATTTTTTTTAATCTTATGTTTTATTGATTAATTTTTTGAAATTTGCTCTCTCTTAATTTTATAAGTTTTCTAAATATTCTTCATTTATTCCTCTCCCGTTTCTACAGACGCCTTAATGACACCTTCGGTGAGTGTGCACGACCCCGTATCGGTTGGCAAATCGATCCCTTTGGACACTCTCGTGAAATGGCCTCCATATTCGCTCAAATGGGTTTCGATGGTCTTTTCTTTGGGCGCCTGGACTACCAAGATAAAGATGAACGTCTAATGACAAAAAAAGCCGAAATGATCTGGAGAGCTTCGGCAAATTTAGATGAGGCAGCTCATCTTTTCACCGGAGCCCTGTACAATCAATATCAACCACCTCCAGGTTTTTGTTTTGATATTTTATGTGCCGATGAACCCATTATCGATGGCAAACATAGTCCAGATAATAATGTTGAGAGAAGGGTAAGTCCAACGAGTTAGATGTATAACAATGTGATGCAAATAATATGAAATAGTTATATAATAATACTAATCTCCCTTGTAATGTGCCAATTTATAGGTCGATGAATTCTATGAGTTTGTTCAAAAACAATCAAAATACTATCGTACTAACAATATCATTGTCACTATGGGCGGTGATTTTACCTATCAGGATGCAAATGTATATTATAAAAATTTGGATAAACTAATACGGTAATTATGTAATATGTGAAAAATTGGTAGAAATGTTGCAGCAAATTTTGGTTATTAAACGTTGAAAGTTGAACGTTGGCACGATACGATTGGTCATTAAAATCTTTTTTAAAAATGCTTATAAAAAAAATAAATGATTTATGCCGAAGACATAGGGGTCTATAACAAACCACACTAATATTATGCATCAGGAATTATAAATATCAAATATTTATTTGAAACAATAGCTTCTATGAGGCAATCCAGCTACTAATAAAACTAATTTTTAAAATGTCTATATTAAATAGAATACAAAATATTTGTCTCCAAACACCCATATTAATAATTAAACGTCGTTCTTGTTAAGTAACTCATATTTGTAGATTAAAAACAAATGTTAGTAAAATTTCAATTGGATTTCTTAAATCTAGCTTCAGCTTAAAAAATTGTTCTTGTTTACGTAATTATAACATTCATGGCTCATTTTGCTGTACTAATCATTTCGTTATATTAAATTGTAAAACTCAATGAGTTTTTGCCCAATTTTTTAGATTGATGAATTCATTGCAATCTCTCGTAAAATGTCACGTGCTTATCGGGCAAATCATATCCTTGTCACCATGGGCGAAGATTTTAACTATCAAAATGCCAATATGTGGTATAAAAATTTGGACAAGTTAATAAAGTGAGTAATCAAATCTTATATTCAATAATTTTTATATTCCACAATATAAGTGAAAACTTGAAGAAAAAAAAGGGAACTCGATGACAGTTTTCAATAATAACTGAAACGGTGGACATCATATGACTTTCATCATATACTTTGATCTGCAATATCGAGTGAAACATAGACCCATCAAATACTAATGAGCTTCCCTAGAATTGGTAAGAACAAAACTGAATTACTGAAGTCCTACGAGGTCTTCATAGAATACCTTTCGCCCTAGAGTTTCCTAATACATCCTAACGTCATGGCGTAGCCAGCGTAATCGTTGCACTTTGATTCGCTTGACTACATCCATGTCGTGGTATAACTCGTACAGCTCTCACATCGTCCGACCGATAATGTCGATATCATCGGCATATGCGAGCAGCATGTGGCTCTTATTAAATATGGTGCAGAAATGTTTACCGGTGCTTTTCTTAACACCTTCTCCATCTCTATATTGAATAATATGCATGACAAACTATCACCCTGTCTAAGACCTCTCGTCGTATCGAATGGCGCAGATAGGTCATTGCCAATCCGAAAAGAGGATTTGGTATTCGTAAGGGTACACTGGAAGAGACGAATTATCTTCGCAGGGATACCGAACTCAGACATGGCTTCGTATAACCGATGCTATCAATCGAGGAGGCAATAAATGAAAAATGTAGATGGATCACCCACATGTTTCATACCACCATGCTACTGCCAGGCTGCAATAAAAGCGATGAATTCTGAATTGTGTAAATCAAAGTTTGAGAGGAACTGTAAGGAGAAGTGGGATGGACTAAACCCTATGTATGTCAGCCTCTGTTTGGCCTCTGTTTTAGGACATTGACCTATCACCGTAGGTGGCCAATACACTTAGGGGAAAGTAATACAGAGTCTCTCTTATCAGTCCGAGTAGGCGAGTTAATATTTTTCATGTATGGCCTTCCTTTGTTGTACTTCCCTTCCCTTTCTCCTTTTTCGAAAGGACAATCACAATGAATCAGCAGATCAGTTAAAGAAAATATATTGTTTTGGTGTTGTTGTTTGATTTCGATTTAAGTTTAGGATATAAAAATTGCATTCTGGCAACAACATGAACAACTTAATTAGTTGTTAACCAAATTAAACAAACAAATATACACGTTGCTCGTGAAAGCGTGCACATTCTGAGTATCGTAATTCACATTAGGTAATTTCGTTTTTGGCATGAAGTTTTATCAGTAATTGCATCAATAACTGAAGACACCTATTTTTGAGGGGCTCACTGAATCTAAGAATGCTCTGAGGCTCATTAAAACAAAATTGGTCACCAATCTCACCAAACAGAGTACAGGGTTTTATTACCTTTCGATGGAATAATCGAACCAATGCTGTCAAGTTGTTCTACTGTGTTATTCAACTGTTGCACTATTTTTAATGTTGTTATCTTATATTTGCTTAGATACAAAAATTGTTCTTTACATGTTTAAAATATAATAAAATAATATAATAATAGAATATTGCAACACAATCTTTTAAAATTCTACCAATTTGTATTGAAAAGAACAGAAAATATTTTATAGCTTACCTGGCACGCGTTGCTTCACCTCGTACAGCTCATGTTTCATACGACGCCGATACTTTCCGTTAAGGATGATGGGACCATATATTTTACGGAGTATTTTTTTCTCGAATACTGCCAGAACTGATTCATCCGCATGTATCATAACCTAGGATTCTGAATCATACATCATGACAGGTAGAACCAGAATCTGGTATAGCTGGATTTTTGTTCATCGAGAGAGGGCTCTGTCATTAAATCGCTCGCTTAGTCCTTAATCGCATTTATTACCAAGCACGATTCTTCTCCGGATTTCGAGGCTAACATTATTTGTTTGGGGATGGCGGAGCCATGGAAGGTAAAATTATTTAACACCTCGAAAATATAGTTGTCAACGTTCAAATAAGTAGATTCTCTGTTCATGGAAACTAATAACTTCGTGTTGTCCTCATTCACCATTAGATTCCTTCCGTATACTTGAGAAGTTTTCGACCGATGATGTCTACGTCATCAGCGTACGCGAGTAGCATGTGGCTTTTGTTGAATATCGTGCCATTCGTGTTTACTGCAGCTTTCTTCATTATCATCTTCATCACTATCTTGAAGAACTCACACGAAAGGCTGTCGCCTTGTTTTAGGCCTCGTCTGGAATAGAATGGCTCCGTAAGCTCCTCGCCAATCATCACTGAAGACTTCTTGTCAGTCAGCATCGTTCCGCAAATGCGTATCAGCTTCGCTGGAATACCAAACTCAGCCATGACTTTGAATAATTTCTGCCATATCGGCCTGTCGAAGGCAGCTTTATAGTCGACCGAATGATGGTAAGTGTCGATCTGTTTCTCTTGGGTCTTTTTTAGGATTTGCCAAAGTGTGAATATTTGGCCAGTGGTTGATTTACCTGATCTAAAGCCACACTGATAAGGCCCGATCAGTTTTGATAACACGGGCTTTAGTCTTTCACATAGTTCACTCGACAGGACCTTATTTGCGTTAGGTAATACGTTTAAATTTCATGGACGCGTTAAGCCAAACCGTGTGTAGGAGCTGGTACATGCTCGTAATCAGCTCCTCGCCACCGGACTTGAAGAAATCTGCCGGGTTTCCATCGGCACCTCGGTTTTGTTCTTCTTACTTCGGCTAGACTTGATGTTGGGCAATCTAAGCCGTGGTCTACAATTGGCGTGATAACTTCACGTGCGCTGCCTTCTGGAACTAGCAGTTGCTGGAAGTGTTCTCTCCATATATGCAGCACACTCTGCGTATCTGTAACCAGATTTCCATCCTTATCATTACAGGAGGAAAGCCCATTACCAAAGCCTTTTGTTTTTACTTTCTGGTAAAATTTTCAGGCCTCACGTATATCCCTGTATCGCTCTGTATCCTCGTTTTCCCGTTCCTTCATCTGAAATTTTTTTCGCTTAAATAGCTGTCTCGCCTTTTTTACCGTCTCCTTGTGCCGTTCCCTGACACCCCGGGTTTCAATTTGCTGTAACGTTGCCCTGTAAACAGCATCCTGTTCCTCAGACACTATGCGACATTCTTCATCGTACTAGAATTGGTCTGAGCGCCGTTTTTCATATCCTAGCACCGTTGTTGCGGCGGTTGCCATGGTTGGAATAGGCAGTGGCTATCTCTGGGGTTTGCAGCTTCGCGATGTTCAGCTTTCTTTGTCTTTGGTTACGTGCGTTTTTCGCTCTGTTCAATCTTGTGCGCACCTTGACTACAATCAGGTAATGATCCGAGCCAATATTAGCAGCACGCACGTTCATGACACTAGAAGCATGCCTGCCATCGATTACCACATGATCAATTTGATTTTTGGTGTTGCCTTGTGGATGTATTTGTACTAGAATCTGGTTCCACTAACTCACATGTTCCTTCCCGCTGCGAAGCTAAACAGCCTTAAAACGTTGTCTGACGTGTCTGTATGCACGCTGAATTTACCGATCGATGGACCAGTAACAACTTCCCTTTCTATTTTTGCATGAAAGTCTCTCAGAACCATTTTAATGTTGTTGCCAGGGCAACGGTCGTATTTTTCGTCTAGGCGCTCGTAAAATGCATCATTAATCTTATCGTATTTATCTTCCATCGGGTTATGAGCACAAATCAGTGTGATGTAGAAACATTTCGGCGTGATGTGGATTGCGGTAAATTCGCTAACAGGATTGAATCGCGATACAAGATGTCTGAATCTCTCGCCAACTACCAATCCACATCCAAATTTGGGTATGGCAGCTGTAATAGATGTCGCAATTTTTGCGTCGCGATCATCCTTGTCCTGTCCATCTCATCTCCTGGATGGCGGTGATGACAGCCTAATATTTTTGAGGACATCCGCCAGTCGGATAGTAACACCTTCTCTATAGAGAGTCCGGACGTTCCAGGTGATTATCCTTAAATGTTGGTCCATATTACGTTTGCGGTGGTCGTCAACATTTGGGGGTCGTCAACATTTTGGGGTTCTATATTAAATGTTTTGTATCGACCTTTTTAGTTTTATTTAAAGATTTAATTTTAATCGGGCTTTCAAGGTCACTTTGATGTCAAATTAAAAGATTGGTTTCATCATTTATGCATCCGACGTTTCGCTGGGATTCTTTCCAGCATCTTCATGGATGATTTTTTATTAGATCTGGCAACCATTATTTTCCGTTAGTTACTTTTCCTTTTGCGTGTTTTCATAGCTAGTAAACGACCTAAAGGCGGGTGGCCAGCCCAACAATCAGTGGTCGCCGCTCACTATCTGCCGCTAATCATGATAAAAAAAATATCACGAACAACGTTGCTGAAAAAAACTTACATCTGCCTATTTTCGACTCTGGACTTATCTCTCTCCAAAATCCTAACTAAAAATGAAGTTTATGCTTTCTCATATCATTCTCATTCATTGAGAAGACTATAGTAACAGCCCTGTCATTACCCAAACTAGCACATTTTCAACATTCGCTTTCCCCATATGCCTTCCATTTTCATTTCCCCTTTTTGAGTAAATCTCCGGCTTTCCTTGAGAAGACTGCAGTAATAACTAGGCAGTTTGGTCCAACAATATTTACTGCTTGCTATTGACTTACCGGTAGATGTATCTAAGCCAGATATAAGGAAAGAAAAATGTCAAGTATTTTATACTTTATTGCTTTATTGACCAAAATCTTGTTTAAAACATTTTTCCAAACAGTTAATTTTAAAATATAAATTTGTGAACTCAACTTTGAATAATTTTTTATAACCCTTGCCCCCTCACACAGATACGCCAATGCCCGCCAGTCCAATGGTTCGGACATTAATCTCTTATACTCCACCCCATCGTGTTATCTCAAGGCCCTCCACGATGCCGGCATGACTTGGCCCACCAAGGATGATGATTTCTTCCCCTACGCCTCTGATCCGCATGCCTACTGGACGGGTTATTTCACCTCACGTCCCACTATTAAACGTTACGAACGTATCGGTAATCAGTTCTTACAAGTTTGCAAACAATTGACAACGCTGCTGCCTAGTCGCTATCCAGAATTATTGCCTCATTTGAATTTTATGCGTGAAACTATGGGTGTCATGCAACATCACGATGCAGTTACAGGTACTGAAAAGCAACATGTAGCTGCAGATTATGCCCGTCACCTAAGTGTGGGTATGAGAACATGTCAGTCTAATTCGCGTGCGATATTGAACCTATTGTCTGAGGGCAATACTCCTCGTCCAAAGCGTTATGGCAAACCTAGACCATTTAAGTTTGAATTTAAAACTTGTTCGTTGCTAAATATAAGTTCGTGTGATGTTTCGGAGCAAAGTGAACAATTTGTGTTGACGCTGTACAATCCATTGTCACATACGACCAATGATTATGTGCGAGTGCCGGTAACGGATGTTAACTATGTCGTCAAGGATTATAAAGGTAAGGGGAGGTAATCAAAAAAAAAAATATTGTAAAATTAAGTTAAGTTATATTACATAGCACAACACATATGACATAAGAGCCTAAAACGTCATAAATTCCCCTATACGACACTTACTATCTTCAAATCGATATTGAATTATTAAGGCATGTAACTTGACAAACCGAATGATGCAGAACTTCTGCTTTTTGGGGCAACTTTCATGTGCAGTTCTCAGAATTGAGTCCCAAATCAATGAGCTGAAAAATTTTGTAAAAGTCAATAATTTCTATATTTCCTTAATTTTATTTTAACTTCGTTCCTTTCAGACGTTGTTTTGGATATCCAATATGTGCCTGTGGCCCAGCCGGTACAAAATCTTACCTTCCGTGATTCGTCAGCCAAATATGAGTTAATTTTCTTTGCCACCGAGTTGCCAGCGTTTGGTTACAAATCTTACTATATACAAAAAACAGATGGGCATCAAATGGAACCGGTGCCGGATCCCGATAATCTATCAAGTTTAACTGAAATAGGAAATGAGGTAAAGCTTTCAAGATAACTGGTGACGGGTAAACACCAGCAATAACCCTTTGTCTCTTTCTCAATCTTTCTCTCATCTACCAGCATATAAGTTTAACCTTTGACACCAATGGTTTTTTGTCCGCCGTTGCCGCTGAAGGCATGACCCGCATTGTGAATCAAGAGTTTGTGTATTATGAGGCCGCTATAGGCAATAATCGTGAGTTCCGCAATCGTTCCTCTGGTGCTTACATATTCCGTCCCATTGACGACAAGATTCGCACAGTGGCAGTAGCCCCCAAAATTGTGGTCTATCGCGGCGATTTGGTTGAGGAAGTGCATCAGAAATTCAATGACTGGATTAGCCAAGTTGTAAGAGTGTATAAGAGCAAGCGTTATGCCGAATTTGAATGGATGGTCGGTCCAATTCCCATTGAGGATGGTAAAGGCAAAGAAATCGTTAGCCGTTTTAATTCCGATATCCAATCGGAGGGTATATTCTACACCGATTCCAATGGCCGTGAAATGATTAAGCGTTTACGCAATCATCGTGACACCTGGAGAGTTAAGTTATTGGAGCAAACAGCGGGCAATTATTATCCCATTACCACCAAAATTGCTCTGGAAGATGAACATGCCCGTATGGCTATATTGACAGACCGTGCCCAGGGAGGTTCGTCTTTGGGTGATGGTTCCTTGGAGCTAATGGTGCATCGGCGTCTCTTGCATGACGATGCTTTTGGGGTGGCTGAATCATTGAATGAGACCGCCTATGGTCAAGGTTTGGTAGCCAGGGGTATACACTATTTGATAATGGGTTCCTCACAATTGGATCAGAGTCCTACGGTACAGTCGTTGGAACGTTTCACGCAATTGGAAAGACTTTTGCCGCCCTGGAGATACTTTAGTGATACGCAATACAGCTATGAGCAATGGAAACAGGATTTCACTAATATCGTAAGTAGTTGTATCATATCTAAATTAGTTACTATAACATCATCTGCCACTTCCTTTTTTAGTTTACCGGCATGTCTACCACATTGCCTCAGAATATCCATTTGCTCACCTTTGAACCCTGGCATGAGGGTGAAATCTTAGTGCGTTTCGAACATATACTCGAAAAAGACGAAGATCCTGAATACTCGAAAATTGTGCAATTCAACATTAAGGACATCTTCCAGGGTTTCCAAATCCAAGATGTACGTGAAACCACTTTGGATGGCAACGCTTGGTTAGATGAAAATCGACGCATGGAGTTTGTACCCGACCCCGATGATGATCTCTATGACAGTTATGGCATCTTTTCGAAATCTGTCGATTATGTTCAGCTGATGAAGGCTCATAAGCCTATGCATGGCACTGAATATCATGAAGAACTGTTGCCAGCTGGAAATTTAGGTGCAGAGAGTAATCGCTTGAGACGTTCGTCTGAGGCGGATCATCAGGAATTGAATCGTTTACGCAGTGAAAAGTTGAAACGTATGAAATTGTCGCTGGGAGAGTTGCCATTGCAGCACAATGATGATCGTAAATTTATGATTGAATTGAGTGCTATGCAAATTCGTACTTTTGTGATGTTTTTGGGTTAGGGGACAAGGACGAGGACGAGCCCAAATACGTATTAACTAAACATTAAACGAAAAACTTTCAATGAATAAAGCAAATTTTCTATAAGAGCAAATTTAAAGTATGTGAGAGTTGCGTTTTGTTTACTCAACTGTGAGAGGAAGTTGCCACAAAGGGAAATCGTAGTACATATAGAGATTTATAGAATAACACAGTACAACACATGATTTTGGGACTCAATTTCGAGAACTGTATGTCAAACTAAAGAGCCTAAAGCGTGACAAATTCCCCTATACGATACTTACCAACTTCATATCGATATTAAATTATTGTGGCATGTAACTTGACAAAACGAATAATGCAGAACTTCTACTTTTTGGGGCTACTTTCATGTGCAGTTCTCAGAATTGAGTCCCAAATCAATGATCTAAAAAATGTCCAAGTCAAGATTTATTAAAGTAATTAGATTCTAAAAGGATAGTTTAGAAGGCGAGCGAGAAATTTTATATGTATTGCACAGTATGTACCCGTACAACTTTATATAGACAGAGTAGTGAGATTGGACATGACATATATGGAGCCTGTAAGCCAGCCCATAACGTTTGTAAATTTCATTAGGTTTATCACGTTATTATTTTTTATTATTAGTAGCCTTAAGAACAACATGACAACATATATATTCATATCTTATTATCTAAATCAGAGGCCGAAATGATAAGAAATTTCCATTCGCTATGATCTTATGCGCACCGTCTCCAGTCAGTCCTACCAAGCAGCGTCAGTGATTCCTTCACCTGGTCCAATGTAGTCTCCCTCTTATGCGCTGTCCTTCGTGGTCTTGATAGAATACCTTTCGCTCTGGAGTTTCCTCATCCATCCATCCTCACGACAAGGCCTAGCCAGCGTAATCGTTGCACTTTGATTCGCTTGACCACATCAATGTCGTGTTATAACTAGTACAGCTCTTGGTTCTTCCGAATGCTGCACTCGCCGTTTACGCAAATGGGTCCAATATTTTACGGAGTAGTTTTCTCTCAAATACCGCCAGATCAGCTGCATCCCATTATTTAAGCACCCAAGATTCGGAGGCATACATCAGGACCGATAACATAAGTACCTGGTAAAGTTGGACTTTGGTGGTTCGAGATAGGGTGAGGTTTATGAAGTGCTCGCGTATCCTAAAGAAACACCTGTTGGCGGGCACTGTTCTTAATTTTATTTCAAGGCTGACACTGTCGTTTTTGGACCATGGCTGATCCGAGGTAGATGAATTCATTCACTCAAATTAATCATCTGAAAGCAATAGTTCTCAACGTTCACACTGCGTCCCCAACGGGAGGCCACTTTATTCGATGAGACCATTAACTTTGTCTTGTCTTTATTCACTGCCAAACCCATTTTCGCTGACTCCCTTTCAACAGATGAAAAGACAGCTGTTACCTCTCGCATCGTCCGACCGATAATGTCGATATCATCGGTAGCAGCATATGCCAGACATGTTTACCGCTTAAATATGCTGCCAGACATGTTTACCACTGATTCCCTTAACACCTTCTCCATCACTATGTTGAACAGTATGCATGACAAACTATCACTCTGTCCAAGACCTCTCCTCGTATCGAATGGCGTAGAAAAATCCTTGCCAATCCTAACAGAGAATTTGGTATTCGTAAGGGTATACCGGCAGAGACGAATTATCTTCGCAGGGATACCGAACTCAGACATGGCTTTGTATAGTCAATGCCTGATGGAACTATCAAAGGTAGCTTTGTAAACGACAAAGAGTTGGTAAGTGTCGGTGAGTTTGCTCCAGAATCTGTTGTAGTGTAAATATCTGATCCGTCGTAGATTTGCCTGGTCTAAAGCCGAACTGATAAGGGCCCATCAGGTTTTCCATAAGTGGCTTTTGACGTTCACACAGTATGCTAGAGAGGACTTTATAAGCAATCAGTAAGAGTCTAATACCACGGTAATTTTTTCGATCACTACGGTCACCTTTTTTGTAAATAGGACATGGCACACTAAGGTCCCTAGCCTCTGGATTGCACTCCTGAAGCCAAATGCACCTCAGCTGCAAGGCCATCAAACCCAGCGGCTATGTTGTTCTTTAGGCGGGATATGACAGTTTTTATCTCAGCTTGGCTCGGGGGAGGACACTCGATGTTATCGTCTCGGATTGGTACATTGTCTTCAGCAGCCGAGTTTTCAGAATTTCGGGCTTCACTTCTTTTCCTGTATTCTTCAATGCATACATAATTCTGCTCCTTCAGCTCTCGATTGCACGTAGCATAAAAATAATTAATTTAGGCTCGCGTGGCTGTCAATAATCCTTTTTAACTCAGACACAATCAGCAATCCACAAATACTCGAAAGTTTTGTTTGATTCCAAATAATCAGTCTAAACTAAGGACCGGCCGTGGCAATGTGGTTAGAACACGCAAATACCATGCAGGAGATATGTGGTTCGATTCCCGGCTTCAGTCATCTACATTTTTCTTTCATTGCCGGCTCTCTCGATGTTGTCGACAGCAACGTCGCAGTATAGTGTCGAGTCAATCGGCATGTCTAGTAAAAGCTTCTCTAACAGTAAACATGTAAGTGCCGTTAGTTGTGAATCCAAAAATAGAGAGCGTGTTCATTCACAACAACGCGAGAAGCTATCTCATACCTCATTCATGGGGTGTAAAGGGAAATTAAGTTAAGTCTTTGCTTGAGTGTTTTGAATGCAACACTACACACGCTTGTTACGCATTTCATAGGTTTTTTTCCAGGTGAATATTTGATCCGTCGTAGATATACCTGGTCGAAAGCCGCACTGATATGGTCCAATCAGTTTTTCTACAATTGGCTTTAGACGTTCACACAATATGATTGAAAGACACTTGTACGCAATTGGTAATAGGCTTATTCCACGGTCGATCTTACATTCACTACGATCTCCTTTCTTATATATGGGACATAACAGACTGAGACTCCAATCCACGGGCATGCTCTCCTCTAGCCAGATGTTCTCCATGAGCTGATGCATGCTTCTAATCAGCTCCTCCCCTTAAACAATTCAGCAGGGAGACCATCGGCTCCAGCAGCTTTGTTGTTTTTAAGGCGGGAGATTGCCACACGTATCTCGCTCTAGCTCGGTGGTGGACAGTTAATACCATCGGCATGGATTGGAGCGGGGTATTCTGAAGAAGACCCCGTGCCGGTACATACTGGCGTATATTTAACATTTTGGTTGTTGTACAGATTTATTCGATTGGTTCGGTTCTTGAAAGGAGCCTCTCATTGTCAATTCATCCGCCATTTCAGTCCCTAATATAATATGTCACTGTGTCCGGGGACCCACCAGAGTCAGTACAGTGAGCGCCATTCTGCATATATGCACTACTCCCGACTTCATATAATTTGAGTCTTAAGTTTGAAGATTCACGTAGACTGTGAAGGTTTTCCTCCAGATTCATTGTCGGTATTTTACCCGCATACTACATAAAGCCTGAAAAACACTGCATATCGGGATCCAATCGGAAGTGTTGGTTACAATTGATATGCTCTCTGAAATCACCTGATCCACCTGTCCATTTTTGTAGCGTCAGTAAAAAATAGACAAACCCCTGAACTGTAGGAATTCTTTCCAGTCAACTCTATCCGGCATTACTAATCCTAACCACGATGCAAAATTCATTGTCCGAACAATATAATCTGTTCTTCAGTGAAGTTCTCCCTCGCATTCATGTCTGCTTAACCTAACAGTATCCCGTAATCTTACCGCATTTTTAACCACTACATATAGTGTATGGTTCCGCAGGATCTTCAGATTCGATATCATATCCATTGCCGCTTGTATCGTGCTTCGTCTAGCACCTGTTATACACAGTGAGGACATTCGCTATTGTCTACTACCAGCATTAATTTACTGTTCGTGTCCAACGCTTACCACCATACAAGGCAACCGTTTGTTACTATGGGACGTACTGCCACCGTGTACATCCAATATGCCATTTCGGGTTGTAGTTTCCAGTTTTTGCCTACAGAGTTTTGGCAGTCATGCAGGGTATTTAATCCTTTCTTCATCCTTTCCTCCGTGTTGCGTTTCTAGTTTACTTTCCTATTCCAAAATGACGGAAAAATATTTTTATCCAGAAGAGAGCTTCAGTTCGATACCGTCAATAACAGGCAGTCTAAAAACCTCCACAAGATATTTGTTCCGTTATCTGTGGATTGATATTCCAAACACAACCTGTGGCCCAGTCCGATAGCGCTTGAAGGTCATCCTGTACAAGTTGGACTCAAAGTTGGATCAAACCTGTCAGGCTACCATTTACCTTTAATTTCTCTCAAAAGTCTTGTTCGTACCAAGATTGTAGTTGATTATACGATTTGATAGCATAGAATCAGTTTAGTTGATAGGAATCGGCGGAGTTTCAGTAGCTGATATGGTTTTCATTATAACCATGGATGTTATATTATTGAAATGCTCTTTCATGTCCAGGAATGTCGCTAATGTATACGATCCATTTCTAAAACCATTTTCCACATTCTGCGTGTCCGTGACTTGATTTCCATTTCTGTTCTTACATGTAGTGATCTCTGTTCCAAAACCTTAACTTTTTACCTTTTGGTCACCTCTATCACTGTAATTTTCGATATCCTGGCTCTCTCTCTCTCTTTTATTCCATAGACGTTATTTTCGCCTGCAGAGGCGTTCCATCTGCCTCCTCTTCTCAATATAGCGCTCAGTCACTGCTTGCGTTACCACTGGCTACATTTTTGACCTGTATACCGAATCCATTTCGTCAGACAATACGGCAATGGTCATGGAACTCGCAATATGCTAACACTGTGTATCGGGAACATCAGAATTTGGGGCGTTTGTTCGAAGTAATTGAGACAATTGGTTGAAGTAGGCATTGGCTATCTCGGTGGCATGTAGGTATAAGATGTTTAACTGCCTTTGTGTTTGGTTACGATCGCTTAATGTCAACTACATCAATAAACAGTTTGATCGCAGTATCTTAATAATTTGTTCTGTATTCTTTTCAGGTCGACTGTACTTAGCCTTTTAATTATTGCACGAAAATCTTAATACTTTAATATTTTTAAAATAAAAGTTAAATTTAATCAAATGTTTAGTTGTACAGTGCAATTTTTTATTATTATTTTTTAAATCAATGCATAATAACTTTGTCTTAAAATAAAACTACTAGACGACACATTATATAGTATTTCTGAAGTAGTGCAAAACTTTTACATCCCTGCTTGCTGAGAGCGTAAGCCCCTTTGTTCCGTTATTTTAAACTGCAGCAAAACCACTAAGTATGTAGCCATAAATGAAACATTCTAAAGAGAAAAAAGAGATAGATAAAAATTAGTTACATAAAACTTACATACACATATAGTTTTTAAATTACTTTTCTTCTACAAGTATTGTACCCTCCAGCCTAATTTACTCACCGATGTTATTAGCTCTCTATTAATGTTGGCATAGCCATCCAAATTCATGATTGGTGGATTCTTCGATATAGCCACCAAGAACATTTCCACTTCCCTCTGAGTTTCCGTGTCGACAGCGGTCAAATTCACATTAAGCAATTGAGTTTGAAAATCCAAACCAACTCTTTGTGAGGCATAGTGGGCCTCGTTACAGATGATGTACAGCAAGCTCATGCAGTAGAATACGATGACAAAAAGACCAACTTCCTTGTAGGTGGCCCCATGATCTAAGATTTCACTAAACGAACCATAGGTGGCTATAATAGTGGTAAAGAATACCACCAGACAGTACATGCCATACATATTGGAGTAAGCGCGACCTGAAAGAAAAGTGATAGAATCATAGAGTTATGTAAACAAAATATTGGGTGCCGTTGGAGTTGTAAAGTGAATCTTGCATCTCCAGCCGACTCACAAACTCCTTCGTGGTGGCACCTGGCCAACGTTGTTCGTAATATTTTTTTATCATGAACAGCGGCTGATAGTGAGCAACAAACCCTGATGGTTGAGATAGCCACCCGTCTTCAAGTCCTTTACTGGCTATGAAAACACGAGAAAGAATAAGTAACAAACGGAACCCCCCAAATGTTGACGACACCCGCAAACGAAAAAAGGACCATGATTTATGTATATGCACCTAGAACGTCCGGACTCTCTATAGAGAAGGTGCCACTATTCGACTTGCGGATGTCCTCAAAAAATATAAGGCTGACATCACCGCCATCCAGGAGGTGAGATGGACAAGACAAGGATGCTCGCGACGTAAAAATTGCGACATCTATTAAAGCTGCCATGACGAAAAGCGCGAATTTGGATGTGGGTTTTTAGTTGGCAAGATACTCAAACATCTTGTCTCGCGATTCAATCATGTTAATGATCGAATAGCCGCAATACGCATCAAGGCAAAATATTTCTACATCACGCTGATTTGTGCTTATGCCCCGACGGAAGATAAAGACGATAAGATTAAAGATGCATTTTATGAGCGCCTAGAACAAATATACGACCACTGACCTGGCCACGACATTAAAATTGTTTAATGCAAAAATAGGAAGGGAAGATGTTCTTTGTCCATCGATCGGTAAATTCTGCCTGCATACCGACACGTCAGACAACGGGTTTAGGCTGGTTAGCTTCGCAGCGGGAAGGAACATGGTAGTGAGTGGAACCAGATTCCAGCACAAAGATATCCACAAGGCAACTTGGCTATCTCCCGATCAAAACACCAAAAATCGAACTGATCATGTGGTAATTGTTGACAAACATACATCTAGTGTCATGGACGTGCGTGTGATCCGTGCTGCTCATATTGGCTCGGATTATTAACTGGTTGCAGCCAAGGTGCCCACAACATTGAGCACAGCGAAAAACGCACGTAATCAAATACAAAGAATGCTGAACATTGCGAAGCTGCAAACACCAGATATAGCCACTGCCTCCAACTCCAACCAGCTCTCCCAACTTCTACGACACAACGCCTCTACTTCTGACGTTCCCGATATTGCGCATTGCACGGCAACCGCCGCAACAAACATGCTAGGATATGAAAAACGGCGCTCAGACAAATACTGGTACCATGAAGAATGTCGCATAGTGTCTGAGGAACGGGATGTTGCTTATAGGGCAACGCTACAGCCAATGGTAACCCGGGCTCTTAGGGAACGGCTTAAGAAGAGAGTAAAACAGGCGAGACAACTATTTAAGCATGAAAAAAACGTCAAATGGAAGAACGAGAGAACGAGGATATAGAGCGATACAGGGATAGAGGGATAGAGGTGAGGTACGAAAATTTTACCAGAGAGTAAAAGCACTTCCAGCAACTGCTGGTTCCAGAAGGCAGCGCACATGAAGGTATCACGCCAATTGTTGACGACGGCTTAGACAGAATATCTGGTCTGGACTTCGATAAATCCTCGAAAAGACCCAAAAGAAACAGATAGACACGTACCATCTTTTCGTCGACTATAAAATTGCCATCGACAGCCCCATCCGGTAGAAATTACTCAAAGTCATGGTTGAGTTTGGTATTCCAGCCAAGCTGATACGCCTTTGCGGAATGACGCTGACTGGCATGAAGTCTTCAATCAAGATTTGCAAGGACCTTCTGTGTGACCTATTGTGTGACCTCTTCAACGTAGTGTCGGATACGATAATGAGGAAAGCTGCAGTAAACACGAGTTGCACGATATTTAACAAAAGCCACATGCTACTCGCGTACGCTGATGACGTATACATCATCGGTCGAAAACTGCGGGAAGTGATAGCAGCCTTCTCAAGTATACAGAAGGAATCAGCGAAAGTGGGTCTAATGGTAAACGAGGACAAAACGAAGTTATTAGTTTCAACGAACAAAGAATCTACTCGTTTGGGAAACTGCGTGAACGTTGACAACTATAATTTCGAGCTAGTAGATAATTTTATCTACTTAGGCTCTGCTATCAACAAAACAAATAATGTCAGCCTTGAAATTTGTAGAAGAATACAGCTTGCTAATAAATGCTACGACGAACTAAGCAAGCGATTTAATGACAGAGTCCTCTCTTGACGAAAGATAATCTAGCTATACCAGATATTGGTTCTTTCTGTCTTGATTTATGGCTCAGAATCCTGGGTTATGACACAAGCGGATGAATCGGTTCTGGCACTATTTAAGAGAAAAATACTCCGTAAAATATATGGGTCCATCATCGTTAACGGAGAGTATCGGCGACGTATGAATCATTAGCTGTAAGCTGCATTAAGGTGCGTTGAGTAGGTCATGTTGTACGCATGGACGAAAATGCTCCAGCACGAAAATTCTACGAAAATGAACGCAATGGACGGCGCAGAAGAGGTCGACCAAAACTCCGTTGGAAACACCAGATTACTGAGAATCTTGCAGAACTTGGTGTGGCTAACTGGAGAAGAATCGCAGAAGATTGAAGCGCTTACATTATTTTTCTACGAGCGTATATAATCCAATAGGATTGGAAAGAAGTGCCAACTCTGTTAGTAAGTATTCTTTTCTACTCTAAACTTTTTAATTTCATTTCCAAATAAGACAGTCACAGTGGACCATAATGGTCTCCGAGTGGTGTAATGGCAAAGTCTTATGTCCGAGTGTTTACTTGTCTTTAACCTTACCTACCCTGGAAGATTGTATCTACTTTGGCTCTCCTGAAATCGAGATTACCAAACGTTGCTACTACAAAGCTCTCTTTCGATGAACATAAATTCAACTATGCCAGACATTCATCCTACCTGTCTTCCTCTTTATATCTGGAAATTTGGTCCTGGGAGTTTTGAAGGGAAAATATTCCGAAAAACTATGTTGACCCATTATCGCACATAGCGAGTACCGTTGTTTTATAAATCATTAGCTGAACAGAAAAGTCTTCGGCAAGAACATCGATGATTGGCGCATAATGGGGCGACTTAAACTTTATTGGATAGATTGGGATAAGTAACTTTTATCCAAACCTTGTGTTAAGAACGAATATCTGTTGTTCCAGCCAAATAAGAAGCTGAAGGTGAATCGGTGAGGAAACACAAAACATTATACGAAATACCTGTCAAGATGTCATTGAAAATGGATAAAGTAATTTTTAAAAAAAAGAAATCTCTCCTTATGCACATTTCTTATAAATAAACAATTTTAATCTCACTTATCTAATTTTTCATCTTTTAAAAAGTAAAATTACTTTTGGTCCACTCTGTACTCACCCAATTGCTGCATCATATGGCTGAGATCCACCCATAAGTAACGATACTCTGTCAATTTTTGTGCTGGCTTCTCACTCCTCAAAGTCGTTGACAAAGAATCCGAAAGAGCTTTACTCGCCGTACCAAAGGCAGTACAATTAATATACCTGCAACAAAGTAAATTTCTCTCAGTTTATACCCTTCGAGATCTTCACACACACAACTTACCACAGCGAACAAAAGCAATTGAGCATAGCAATAATAGGATAATATGCAAAAGTATACCAAAATTCAAAATCTGGCTGCAAAAAGTATTGTGACAGATTTATCAAAATACTCAAAGCCCACGAGAATATGCACAAGGCCCATGTCAAAGGATACAGATTGGGAAATACAATGGGTGTGCCGGTCACTTTCAAAAATTTCAACTGATAATTGGTCCACATATTTTTGAATATAGCCACTTGGGGACCATGCCTCCAACTGGCCACAGGTAAAAGAAAATTAGTGAACAGCAAACTGATAAAGATGACATTATAGATGGCCTCGTCGAAACGTTTTTCACCATTGGCCACAAAATTGTTGACACGTTCCTTAAGCACCATTACCACTATGGTGGTCTGCATCGAATACACACATATGGCCCACAAAACCTGCTTAGATGTCCAGGAGTAGCCCGTGCGTGCTAGTCCCGGTTTGGGGGGATTACGATGTATCGGCATTACGCCCATTATTTGAAATAGCACGAGTAAACTTTTGGTGGTGTGATAAAATGAATCATGTTTATCCAACAGTTCGGGATCATCCACAGTCTCTTCCTTGCGTACATAGTAATCAGAGAGGCTGCCACCATCATTGTCAGCCAAAAATTTCATTTTTTCCCGATATCGCAGTTCATCGTGTAGAAATTGCTTTTGCGCTGGATTTAAGACGGGTGCCACCTGCGTTGGTGGTATTTCACTGCCTACAGTTGCCCAAAAGGCCATTGTTTTGCGAGTTTACTTTACTTTGCACCGTTTACTACCGTTTGCGAGTTAGAAAAAGAACTGTTGCGAGTGAACAATGGCCGTCGCCTTAAATAGGCAAATTTTCACAATGCATTGATGGGCGAGAGTTCTTGTTATGTTTACTAAAATATGAACAAAAAATGCCAATAAATGGGCGGAGTTTAACAACTCAGTTATTGCACTAAGGTTGCTTACCTTTCGCATAATATACAATGGGCGAAGGTCAAGGTTAAGGATTGGTAGGTCAGTAGTCTAGGATATTTCGAAAACATTTACGAGTGGTGGTTGATGAGTGAGGGGAAAACTGAAAGTATTTTTGTTGCAAACATTTTATATATATTTCAAAGGACAATAAAATGGGTCCTTAGGAAACGTTTGACCGTTGCCTATAATTTCCGAATACCCTAGTTCTTAGTCCAGCTAATCCAAAGAATGTGTGTTCATTGTTTCTTCATCCTCTTCCATTGAGCATCTATAGAGAGTGTAGTTTCTATAGCCTTATCTTAGGACATGTTTTCCAACAAGAAAAAGTCACGTTGGTGTTCCTATAACTGCGGTTATGCCATCTCTTAAAAATTTAAGTAGTTATTAAGTTATAATTATGTTCACCTACAGCCAAAGAATCCTAGCAGGTTTACAAGTTGGGGTGAGTTCTCATATGTCATTGAATATATCACGACGCGTTGCCTGATGTGCAGACGGTAGATAAAGATGGCATACCAACACTTTCTTTTTCCGAAAGAATCTGTGCCTTAGTAGCCTGTCTAGCTTTCTCATCCGCTAAGAAAATACCCGGAATACCCAGATGAGCCTGACGTCAAAGTGTTCAGTCATTACCCTTGTGAATAACATTTCTCCACAGTCACCGGTATGTAGCAAAACATGACTTCGAGGGATATAAAAGCAGCCTGACTGTATGTGTAGAAGCAGATTCAGCAACCTCCAGTAGCAGTGATTTCTGTCTGTAGGACACATTTATATTAAGTTCCGGTGAATGGGTGTTATGGCCTACCTGGGGGCCATGGACGAGGGCGTCCAACTTTGTTCCACCCGTTAAAATCGGATACGACGGTATATATTCCTATTCGGTACAACAAGAGAGAAAGTTTCAATCGGGTTAACCGACTTACATTTAACCTCACCCTCAGTAAAAACATAAAATTTGCTTAACAAAATACAGAAAATCGCGTGGAGTTTATTGATATTATTACTTGGATTCCAAAGTTGGCGGAATGGTAAATTTGTGTGGGAGAAAGGGCTTTACTTTACTAAATACAGAATTTGGACACTATTGCTTTGGGTGCATTAATTAAGTGGTTCTTTTGTATGGGAGGTACCAGAAGGGGCGTTTGCATATACCGTACCTCAATACCGTAAGTTGTAAGTTTGAAAACATTTGGTTGCGGACAACCAGACAGACAGACAGACGGACATGGCTCCAATGACTTATAAAGTCATGAATCGAATTTTGTTCAAAGAAACCTAGAATCTGCATAGACTCCTTCTATGTGTTTCATTTTTGGGTCGTATCAAATGATATATGCCCTCCTACTCGTAGGATGAGGGTGTAAAAACCGTTAGATTAGTTAATGTAATCCTTGTAATGTAATTGAGTTGATCCGTTGTAGTAGTAACGCCAATTTCTCTGGTTACACTGCTCTACAAAAAGAACAAAAGTGGGAGCCCCGATACTGTTCCTGCTGAATCTTATGTTACATGATCTTCAGAATCTGAATATCAACCTCATTTCGCGCCACCACGTACAGTTTTCTCGCAACGCCGCTCACTTTTTAGCTTTACTTGAATGACAGCGAAAAGTGAAGTAAGTAACTGAACGACTCAAGGGAGAGTCGAGGACGTCCCAAGAAATCAACTGATTTTTATATAAAATTACCTTATGAATCCGAGTACCAACCCCATTTTCCTCATCACCCAACGATTTTTCTCGATACGCTCTGTAATAATTTCTGTAACTGCTCGATAACAGCTCTTCAAAGTGAAAAATAAAGTGTGAGCCACGGACACTATTCCAGCTGATTCTTATAGGAACAAGGTATGTAAAACTATCATAAAGATACGAAGTAAAGAAAAAATAAGAGCGACGAATACAAAGTTGACATCACCGCTATACAGGAAATACGATGGACGGGACAGGGTGCACACGACGAAAGAACTGTCACACAGTGACAGCCGTAATGCAGATCACACGAATTTGGATGTGGATTCAAAGTCGGCAAGAGACTTCTACATATGATCTCGAGGTTTAAATCTGTGTATGATCGCAAATTGTCTTGGGAAATTTCACTGGTAATAGGGAGGGAATATTCTCTTGGCTCAGCAGTCACAAAATTCAGTCTGCATAGCAATACCTCTGAAACCGGATAGCGGTAAGGCCCAAAAGTTCTACCTGGAAATAAAGAGCATAGGTTTAGGCACAGTTGGACGGTCTTAAAATAATAAAGTTGCGAGTGCCGATGGACTGCAGGTAAAGCTTTTTAAGGACGGCGTCAATGAGCTGTCAACGGGCATGCACCAGCTCATTAACACGATTTGGGTAAAGGAATACATGCCAGATGATTGGAATCTAAGTGTTCTATGACCTGTGCATAAGAAGGGCGATCCAAGTGTGTGCACCAACTACCGCGTGGTTAGCTTTCTACCCATTGCATACAAAGTCTTGTCCAGTGTTATGCAATCGATTTCATTAAAAATTAAACTCCTTTTTATAATTGGACGCTTAGTAGAGGAGATAAAAGCACTAACAGTTTTTCATATGAATATCGACGGCATCCCACACATGTCAAGGTGAAATCCCCATCAGTTTAAAAATGCGATCCCAACTGTATCTTGGTGATTTTAAGTCTATTATAAGGTTGTCAAAAAAGTCTTGCGGTATTTCCGAAAGCTTGTCTTTGCAAGCGCGTAGTTCTAGTTGTATTCGTCACATCGGTTCACGCTAGAGCTTTTTGGAAAGCTCTTTTCACGCGCTAACACGTGTTTGTTTTTAGTCGTTCGTGAGTTATAGCGCCGCAAACATGGAGCAAAATAAAGAGAAAATACGGCATATTTTACAGTACTACTACGATAAAGGCAAAAATGCATCTCATGCTGCCAAAAAAATTTGTGCAGTTTATGGACCCGATACATTTTCCATTTCCACCGCACAACGATGGTTTCAACGTTTTCGTTCTGGTGCAGAGGTGATCGAAGATGCGCCACGGTCCGGAAGGCCTGACGTCGAAAATTGCGATAAAATCGCTGAATTGATCGAAAGTGACCGGCATAGTAGCAGCCGTAGCATCGGCCAAGAGCTGGGCATGAATCATCAAACCGTTATAAACCATTTTAAGAAGCTTGGATTCAAAAATAATCTCGATGTATGGGTGCCACACGACTTGACGCAAAAAACCATTTTTGCCCGTATGGATGCATGCGAATCGCTTCTGAATCGCAACAAAATCGACCCGTTTTTGAAGCGGATGGTGACTGGCGATGAAAAGTGGGTCACTTACGACAACGTGAAGCGCAAACGGTCGTGGTCGAAAAGCGGTGAAGCTGCCCAGACGGTGGCCAAGCCTAGATTGACGGCCAGGAAGGTTCTTCTGTGTGTTTGGTGGAGGTATGGGTGTAATTATCATAAATTTGTGATTGCATGCTAAATGAAGCAGATGTCGATAATTAAAAGTTTTTTATATAAATACGGAGTGCTTCACACCCATTTAAAAATGAGAGGAAATCTAGCATCATTTTGAAAAATGTCAATACTGGTAAATTTTCATACCGATCGGTTAAGGTTTACTCGAGTTATCCTGCTCATCAGCCATCCAAGCAGCCAGACAGACGGACATAGCTCAATCGGCTTAAGTTTTTTTGTTTTAAGATACGTGGGGTCTCCTTTAATGCATTACACTTTTTCTCGTATTAAATGAGATATACCCTCATCCCTATGAATGATAGTATAAAAATATATTACAATTTTCTTCACTACAGTGAGAGATGGAATAGAGCAACTCACCAACACATACTCATATTGTGATTGTATTGGGCTGTCGTTCATTGCCGCTAAAAGTACGAATTTCCAAAATCCTTTACTAGTGCTCTCTAATTTCATAGGAAACTTGCCGATATTTGTTTTTCGCGATTCTACCTTTAGTCGTTTGGTCTGGGTAATAGTACCAATACACAGACTTAGAGCTTCATTTTAAAAAATTTTCAAAATAAGATCAAAGAATCACAACACAAAAAGGCATAATTTGTATAACCTTTTTGGTCTGAGTTTTACGTTAAGAGCTTTAGCCGTTTAGTCTGGGTGGTGCACCAGTGTTATCCTTTTTTTTGAGCCTTGTTTACCCCTAAAAGTACGAAATTGCAAAAACCACTCCAACTTTATTATCCTATCACTAATCTCCCAGTCAGTCCGGCAGTCAGTAGACAGTTTAACGATTTTTTTTTTTTTTTTGTATTAATGTCATTACATCTTTGAAGGGGTTTTGTTTCAAATGGAGTACATTTTTATAAAAAAAATATTTAATAAATTTTACTAATTATTATTTATTGTAAAAAGTGTACGATTTGCCAGTAGTCGGCATATGTTTGCCAATACTCGGCTCAGAAGACATGCATGCAACGGAGGACTCCACAAAGAAATGGACTATATGGTTCCGTTGTTGGATTTTACACCGGGAATAGTGATCCCTGATGGTGAATATTGGAAAGCTTTCTTGCCCTTCAGGGGTCTGTCCATCTTTACCGATGGCTCAAAAATGAGCATTGGAACAGGATCTGGTATATTTAGTGAGGATCTCAATTGCAGCAAATACTTCCGAATGGATGACGATTGCAGTGTTTTACAGGCGGAGATCTTCGCTATTATAAAATCTACGGAGGAAGTAATTTGAAGGAAATCGTCACAATCTATGTAGACAGTCAAGCGGCCTCAAAACTGTGAAAAGTTAGTGTTCGACTCTGCTGGGTCCCCGGACGTAGTGACATATTAGAGAACGAGATTGGGGATGAACTGGCGCAGACGACTAATTGGAATAATTACAAGACACATTTGCATCCAACTGGGAGACGATGAGGAGGAAATAAAGACCATAGGGCATTTGGTATGCCATTGTCCAGCTCTTCACAGAAGATGGAAACTATTTCTCGTTAAATGCTTCTTAGATATT
The DNA here is from genome assembly GCA_964034835.1 of Muscina levida. Taxonomy (NCBI): domain Eukaryota; kingdom Metazoa; phylum Arthropoda; class Insecta; order Diptera; family Muscidae; genus Muscina; species Muscina levida. The sequence continues at coordinate 18,883,400 of OZ035881.1, forward strand.
CTCACCGAATTGTCGTCATGCTACTTGAAGAATCTGAAGGTTTCAGCTGGCTTAAGGACAGCGGACCATAGTGTCCCCACGTATTTTTAATACTTTGTATATATAAAGCTGAAGGAGAGAACACACCGGAATTATTTTTTCAAATTTCTTTAGCCTTTCTCCTGTACTATCCGTGTACAATCTCTGTACTATACTCTTTTCTTCATATTTCTTCATAAATCAGGACAATCACAAAGGACTATTATGGTCTGCGAGTGTTGTAATAACATAACATTGCACTGTGTCATACATTTCTTCATTCTAAACATGAATATAAGTTAAATATTAAATGATTGTATTAATTTTAAGAATTTTTTCTGCGTCTGGCCGAGATTGTCATACAGGGTGGAGCGCGGTAAGTTGCTTATTTGGGAATAAAAAGAAAAAAGTATGAACCTTACAAAAAAAAATTTTATATTTTAATTATATTGAACAGTAAGGTAATATTTAAATTACATGATTTTAAATAGTGTATCTGGTAAATGTCGATCTTCGCTATCCACACACTGCTGCATACTTTATCTCAAGTTTTCATGAACTCTAACAAACATGTCGACTTGTATTCTGCCAATTTCAGTCTCAATATTGTTAATTAGGTCTTCCAAAGTGTTAAGACTGTTGATATACACCTTCGACTTCAGGTAACCCAAATGAACACTACCGCTTGGGGGAACATCGAATCTTAAACGAAAAGCACGCTGCATTGCAATGATCGAGTGCGCATTTGAAAAATACGCTTCAACACAAAATGACACGTGTCCAATGCATGATGGCAACTGAAAGGCAGACGTATACAAATCTTTCGTCAGCCACTATAAGCCACGCACACCCTCCACTCTCTTCGACCAACAGAGCCACCACAGCCTGCAGTGCAAAAAAGCAAATTGCCGCGCTCCACTCTGTAGAAATTGAAATGCTCCTCTGGAATTACCACCTCTTTATCCTGTAAATGTAATATTCGCCGATTATCGTTAAATCCTTTTCAAGTTAATCGATTTGACTACCACCGGATGTTGTGAATAATCCCGTTACGTCCACTACAACGTCACGGCACAAAAAGTCCTTCGGATTGTGGTTAAACATCACCAAAAAACTGGTTGTAGTGGTTCCTCTGTTGTACCTGTGGTAAAGGGCGAGAAATTGCGGCTCTCATGTCGTATATAGCTTTTTTTATTCTCTCAGTCGAGATGCCTCTGGTTTCTTCGGCATTTGATAAAATTGTTTGTGGGCTCATACTTTTAGATCCTTGGCAAATACGCCCATGAATTCGGTGTTGTATTTTCGAACGTGGAACATCATATGTTTTGCTAGCTATTTAAACAGTTTTTGAACCTTCCTTTCTTTTTCCCTTGGTGGCCATTTTGAATATACATAATACCTAAGATGACAGGAACTAAATTAAGGGTAGAATTTAAAATGTCATCCCACTTTGGGACCTCTAGCATCAGAAGTGTTAATACTAGGCAGGTCATAATATAAAAGATATATACTAAGCCGACTACTGGGTATATTAAATTTTTACACATTTTCTGTATAAACAGAGTAAAGGGAAATGGTTAATCTAAAATTTTTGAAAATGTACTAAAATATTGTTCCTTAAGGCGGCACCCATAAAATAAGGAAAGAGGGAGATAAATATATCTTTAATGCAAAATGTATCTTACTCTAACATTTAACGGTCATTAGTCGTATTTATTTATGTTTTAATTAAAAAAATGCCGACTACTGATACATGCCAAACTTAGGCACAGTTACCATATAGACTTACTTTTGACACCGCTGTATGTTTTGTGTCAATGCCATCTACATGTAAATAATCGCTATTCATATTAAAAACACATAGCAACGCCACTTATCTCTCAAATATTAAATTTATTGTACAGTCCAGCCGATTTATTACAAACAAAGAAAATTAACACAAGTGCAAGAGTTGCCACCTCTACTAATAGTTTATCCACAAACCATTCGGCAATAAGCGAATACAAACCCCATACTCCCATCCATATTAAGAAACTGGTGGCAACTGTGTGCGAATGCCTCTTTGTTCCGTTATTTTGAACTGCAACAGTACGACCAAATAAGTGGCCATAAAGGAGACATTCTATGGAAATGAAATATGATATAAGAACTTGTAACACACATCATTCCTCTCTCTCTCGCTGTCTACTTACCGATGTTATAAGCTCACGATTGATGTTGGCATAACCATCCAAATTCATAATGGGTGGATTTTTCGCTATAGCTACCAAAAACATTTCCACTTCTCTTTGGGTGGCAGAGTCCACTGCAGTCAAGTTGACATTAAGCAACTGAGTTTGAAAATCCAATCCCACTCTTTGTGAAGCATAGTGAGCCTCATTGCAGATGATGTACAACAGACTCATGCAATAGAACACAATGACAAAGAGGCCCACCTCCTTAAAAGTGGCACCATGATCTAAGATTTCACTAAACGAACCATAGGTGGCTATAATAGTGGTGAAAAATACCACCAGGCAGTACATGCCGTACATGTTGGAATAGGCACGACCTGGACGAGGACATTATAATTTCATATTTTTCCTTAATATAACGCTACAACATATTTACCCAATTGCTGCATCATATGACTTAGATCGACCCACAAATAACGATATTCGGCCAATTTGGGAGCTGGATTTTCTGTTCTTAACGTCTTTTGCAAAGCACCGGACAGAGCTTTACTGGCTATGCCAAAAGCTGTACAATTGAGGTACCTACAAACAAGTTAAAAACCATTTAATTAAAAATCATAACGCACACACACCTCCACTCTCCTCTCTCTCAAACTTACCACAGTGAACAAAAACAATTGAGCATAGCAATTATGGGATAATAGGCAAAGGTATACCAAAACTCAAAATCTGGTTGCAAATAATACTGGGACACATTGATGACAATGCTCAGAGCCCAGGAGAAAATGCATAGACCCCAACTCATGTAGTATAGGTGGGGGAACACAATAGGAGTACCGGTCACCTTTAAGAATTTCAACTGATAATTGGTCCACATATTTTTGAATATTGCCACTTGATGACCATGTCTCCAACTGGCCACCGGCAATAGGAAATTCGTAAACAGCAAACTGATGAATATCACATTGTAGACGACCTCATCGAAACGTTTCTCACTATTGGCCACAAAATTATTGACCCGCTCTTTGAGGACCATAATGACCACTGTGGTCTGTAGGGAATATATACAAACAGCCCATAGAGTTTGTTTCGAAAAGTAAGAGAAACCAGTGCGCGGCAAACCTGGCACAGGAGGATTGCGATGTAAAGGCATAACACCCATAATTTGAAAGAGCGTCAATAGACTTTTGGTGTTATGATAAAACGAATCATGTTTATCCAACAATTCTGGATCATCTAGAATCTCTTCTTTGCGTACATAAAAATCAGCTAAGTTGGTCTTTTCGTTATCGACCATAAAATGGATTTTCTCGCGATAGGCGAGTTCATCGTGCAGAAATTGTCGTTGATTAGGATTTAATACCGGTGGCACCTTAGATGGTGGTGCATTACTGGCCACTTCTGCCCAAAATGACATAATGGACTATTTTGTGTGTTTTCCGAATGTAACACCTAACCGTTGTAAAGTTAAAAAGGAACTGTTTAGTTTGTGCCAAAGAATATGGTCTTATATAGTGGTTGATTTAAAATGCATTGATGAGTTATGTTCTTCATGGCCTTCACAAAAAAAGGAAGGTGTTTGTGTCAACTGTCAATAGAGCAAGAAAATTTCTAGCTACTTGTATTTTTTCAAGTACATACAATAAACGAAGTTCAAGGATTCTCTGGTGATGGGTCAAAGACCTAATGGAGTAGTAGGACACTGATAAATAATGATTAGACCTTGGAAATTCCCAAAACATCAAGTATTCTTATTTATAATCAAAAGTTGAAGGCTATGAATTGTTTTTAAATAAATATCAAGGCTTATACTGCTTTACGTTAGGTTAGGTCATTACTCCATTTGTGCTGGTAAGTGCGAGGTCATATAAAGCAACGAGTCTGTAACAACTAAAGCAGAGTCGATGACAGCAGCAACATTAAGATAGAAATATAACCACCCAGAGGTAAATGAAACGAAGTATCTATTTCGTAATCTATGACATCAGTATGAGTTTGTAAGCGATCGATCTAAGTACTTAGAATGTCGCGCATGTAAAGTGTAAAAAATATCGTTTACTCATTATATACTCATTATAACTCCGACTGAAATGGAACCTACTGACATCGTCGCTTACTTCATAAATAGGCGTGTTATCAAGCTCGCTTAAAACTTCGTTTGTAACGTAATTGCAACTAAAATGACACTTACTGACATCGTCGCTTACTTTGTAAGCGAGAGCGCACCAATTAAACGGCCTATGATACTCATATGCTAAATTTAAGCAGGAATATAAGCGAGAGAAATATCGTTGATGATGTCAGCTATATTTACTAGCAATCAGTGTTGATTCTCTCGCTTATGTTCTGCCTTACATTAACACGGTAGTGTCATAGGCCGTTTAATCGGTGCGCTTTTGCTTACAAAGTAAGGGAAGATGTCAGTAAGTTGCCATTTTGGTTGCAATTACATTATAAGCGGAGTTTTATGCGAGCTTGATTACACGCTTGTTTACGAAGTAGGTGACGTTGTCAGTAGGTGTCATTTCAATAACATTGTAACCGGTTTTTTAATGAGTGGACGATATTTTTGACATTACATACGTATAACATTCTAAGTACTTAGCTTACAAGCTCATATTGATGTCATGGATTACTAAATTACTAAATGGATTTCATTTACCGCTGGGCGATGATGCCAACTATATTTACTAGCAACACTTACTGATTCTCTCGCTTACATTTCTCCTTTAACTTAGTATAGGAGTGTCATAGGCCATATAATAGGTGCGCTCTCGCTTACAAAGTAAGCGACGATGTCAGTAAGTCCCATTTCAATTGGAATAGCGTTATAAACGGAGTATTAAGCAAGCTTGATAACATGCCTGATTACGAAGTAAGTGACTATGTCAGTAGGTGTCATTTCAGTCGGAGCTATAATGAATGGACGATATTTTGTACATATGACGCATGACATTCTAAGGATTTACATCGCTTGCTAACAATGTCATACTGATCTCATTGATTACAATATAGGTACACTCATACCTCTTTATAAGGCCCCTCTTTTTACGGCATTTCGCTATAACGGCCTTTTTCAATTCTGGATCACCTTCGCTTTACGGCGCACATTATCTCGCTATACGACTAAAAGCAAATAGGGGATTCACTGTTTTTCTACGAAGAGTGAGAGATTAATAAAAGCATTCGTTCACAAGCGCATCGAGTGTTGATGCAGCAGTCTCTTGTTTGTGCTGATCGTGAGTAGACGTAGTTTTCTTGCACATTTCTCCATTCTTGAGTAATAATAAGTGAAAAATAAGAATAAGAATTTATTACCTCGCTTTATGGCCAACATTTTGGGAACGTATCTAGGCCGTATATCGAGGTATGGATGTACTTCGTTTCATTAGCAGGGCAAAACTGCAGCCAATGGCAACGCGTGCAGTGACGGAGCGTTATAATGAGAAGAGGAGGGAGATGACACGCCTTTTCAAGCGAAAAAAAGCGTCTTTGGAAGAAAAGAGAGAGAGAGAGAGAGCCAGGATATCGAAAATAACGGGGATAGAGATGAAGCCCGAATCCTGGGTAATAATGCAGGCGGATCGATCTATTCTGGAAGTTTTCGAGAGAAAAATACTACTTAAAATATTTAGACCCATCATCGTTAACGGCGAATCCCGTCGTCGAGTGAATCATGAGCTGCATGAGCTGTATAACGACATCGACTTAGTCAAGCGCGTTCAAATAGATCGAATGCGCTGGCTTGAACACGTTGTACTAATGGACGAAAACGTTCCGGGTCAAAGAGTCTTTGGCAATAAACTCAATGAGCGGCGCAGGAGGGGGCGACCAAGACTCCGATGGATGGACCAGGTGAAAGAGCTGTTATCTAAGCTTGGCGTGACGAACTATCTACGGAGCGCAAAAGACCGAAGCGCTTGGAAAACTGGATGCTGGTATATTAAGAAAATGTAAGTGGGTAAGTAAATAGAAAGGCCGAGTGATTTTCAAATAGTTATTCACTTGCGAATTCATAGAAACTTTTTCCTGAGGTCTCAAGCTGATCGCAACATTTGATAGATCGGCCATGTCACAGGATAGTAACAATTATACGTAGGAGCAATGTTAAGTATCCTTAACGGCATCCTTCCACTGATCAGTCCTAGGAAGTAGGTAGGCAGAAGTCACTGAAGCACAATTCTATGGCCTTCTTAGAATCGAGGCGGTGGCTTTTTAAGCGACTGTAATTAACCAACTATTATGATTTTAGGATATTCATCTGGAGTATCTAAAATCTTTACATAGAAGGAGCCTCAATCCGACGGACGGAGGTCCTCGACAAGGTTAAGTGTGATATTACTGCCATACATAAAATATGTCGGACGAAATAAAAGAACTGTAATATCTTGTACAGGTGCAGTAGAGAAAGACAAGAATTTGACTGGGGATTCATAGTTAGTAGAAGTCTTAGGCTAGGATACTAATAATGCGTTCCATGAGCGCCTGGAGGAACTATATTACCACTGTCCTGGCCATGACATTTAAAGAGACTGGAAGATTCTGATGATTAAATATATTAGAGAAAGATTGTCTAGCAGTCGGAAAATCCGGTTTACACAGCAACGATGGTATGCATGTTATGGAAGTGCGTGTGATGCAAAGTGCAAATATAGACCTCCTATTTTCAGTCAAGGTACTTACTTAGTTATTTTCCCTTTACATCCTATGAGTAAGATGTGGGCGAGCTTCTCCCGCATGATAGTCGCGTGTTCTAACCATCGGCAACCAAGGTACGCACGGTATTAAACTATGCAAACCACGCTTGTTACCAAACGCAAAGGAAACCAACTTCGCAAGGCCTCATACTCCTAATGCCTATTTCAACCAATTTTCTCTATTACTGCAATCAACCGCCCCTAATTCTGTTGTTCCTCATTCGCAGTTGTAACATATTGCACATTCTATGAGCACTGCCTCAACAACCATACTTGTTCTTTTTCTTAATTGGCAGCAGCAACCGAAATGCATCTATCAGTAGACGCACGTAGAAAAGAATTCCAAGCTGTTCGGTCTTTGCGCTCCTTGGATAGTTAGTCACACGAAGCTAAGATAACATATATTTTAACTGTTCCATCCAAAGTGTTTTTGGTGGCCCCCTCCTGCTCGGTGCTTCGAGTTTATTGAGGAAGACCTTTCGTGCTGGAACATTTTTATATAATCGTAAAACGTGTCCACGCCAGCGCATTCGGTTTATTTCAACGCGATTGACTACGTCGATGGCGATGTACAGCACATACAGCTCGAGGTTCATTCGACGACGTTACTCGCCGTTAACGATGATCGTCCCAAATATTTTGCGAAGTATTTTTCTCTGGAAGACTCCCAGAATAGATTGATTCGCTCCCAGAATTCTGTGCTGTAAAGAAAGACAGTTAGGATCAGTGTCTGGTAGATTTGTATTATTGTTCTTCAGAAGAGGGCTTTGTCATTAAATCGCTTGCTTAGCGCATAGTAGCAGCGGTTTGCGATCAATACTCGTCTCTTGATTTTAAGCTCAATGTTATAGTTGTCATCGTTCACGCAGCGTCCCAGACAACTGGACTCTTTGTTCATTGACACAAATAACTTGGTTTTGTCCTCATTAGTTTGTTATCAGACACACTTTCCCCGACTGCTTTTTAATGCTCGAAAAAGCTGCAGTAACATCCCGCAATCCACGGCCAATGATATCTATATCATCGGCAGACGCGAGCAACATGTGGGTTTTGTTAAAGATGGTACCAGTCTTGTTTACTGCAGCCTTCCCCATGATCATCTCCATTACTACGTTAAAGAGATCGCCAGACAGACTATCGCCTTGTCTAAAGCCTCGCTTGGTAAAAAATGGCTATGTCAGATTTTAGCCAATTTTCACTGAAGACTTCGTGTCAGTCAGTACTATCCCACAAAGTTGTAACAAGCTTCGCAGGGATACCAAACTCAGTCATAGCATTTAATGATTTCTGTCGTATCGGACTGTCGAATGCACGTTTGTGATCGCTAAACAGATGTTAGGTGTCGATATGCATTGCTTCGGTCTTTTCTAAGATTTGTCGTAGTATGAATATCTGGTCGGTCGTGGATTTACCAGGTCTAAAGCCGCACTGATAAAGTCCAATCAGGTTCGTTAGTCTTTCACATAACACACTAGAAAGAACCATGTAAAAAAAGGTTAAAGGCTGATCTTACGATAGTGGGAATACACATTTGGATCGCCTTTCTTAAGCACTGGACATAGAACACTCAGATTCCAATCATCGGGCATGCATTGCTTGAGCCAAATCGCGTTTATGAGCAGGTGCACGTACATTGCCAGCTCATCGCCGACGGCTTTAAAAGCTGTGCCGGCAGCCTATCGGCTCCCGCAGCTTTATTATTTAAAACCGTGCAATTGCGGTGCTGATCTCGTTTTGGCTCGGTGGCGGACAATCTACTCCGTCGTCGTCGATGATTGCGGTGATTTCGTCACTTATGATGCCTTCGGAAACGAGAAGAGAACCAAAGTGCTTCCACCATATTTGCAGCACACTTTGAGTGTCTGTGACAAGATTTCCGTCTCTGTCCTTACAGGTGAGGATCCCTGTTCCGAAACCTTTGCTTTTTACCTTGTGGTAGAACTTTTGGGCTTCACCTCTATCCCTGTAGTTTTCTTCCGCAGACGCTTTTTCCACCTAAAAAGGCGTTTAATCTCCCTTCTCTTCTCATTATAACGCTCCGTCACCGCACACATTGCCATTGACTGCCGTTGTGCTCTGTATATAGCATCCATTTCTTCAGATATTTCGCACCGCTCCTCATCGTGCCTGGGCTTGCCTGAGATTGGTTTTTCATAATCCTGTACGGTCGTTGCGGCAACAGAATTAGGGGGGTTGGTTCGAAGTAATTGAGAGAGATGGTTGGAGTTGGCATTGGCTATCTCGGTGCTATGATATGAGATTTGTGGTTCCTAGGTTCCTTTGCATTTGTTTACTAGAGTTTTTAGCACTACCTAAACGTGTGCTTACCTTGGCTACCACTAGGTGGTGATCCGAGTCAATATTTGCACCGAGCACCACACACACGTCCATAACGCTTGCGGCATTCATTCCATAGATTACCACGTGATCAACATGATTTCTTAGATTTTGATCGGGAGATATCTAGGTTGGCTTGATGTGGGAATCTGGTTCCACTCACAACCATGTTTCTGGTCGACGCGAAGCTAATCAGATATCGGATGTGTTATTTTGTAGACTGAATTTTCCGACAGCTGAACCAAGAGCATCTTCCTTTCCTATTTTAGCATTAAAATCTCCCACGACAACTTTAATGTTATGGGTCATATATTCCTCTAGGTCATATATTTCCTCTAGGCGTTTATAAAATGTATCTTTAATGTTCTCGTCTATGTCTTCCGTCGAGGCGTCGCCTTGATGTGAAAAGTGACTATTCGGTCACTTACAGATCTCGACGTTTCTTGCCGACAATGTGTCTTTTTGCATGGCAGCTATAAAAGATGTCACAGTTTATTCGTCGTCTGCATCTAGGTCTCGCCAAAAATGGAAATTTTACCTGAAATAAACGAATAATTCCTCAAAGAGTATGGGAAATTTTTTGGGTTATTTTTTTTTGTTTGAAATTTTTTATAGAGCTCTTCCATACTATCATTGACATAAGGCATCCACCCCCTGATGGAAAAAAAAAATTTCGTATGCATATTCACTTCAATTTTCATATAATATCTTTGGAGCTGAGAACACATTTGCCATACCTCCTCCGCCCACTGATTGAATATTTTAATTTCGTGCTTAAATTCATAAAAAGAGTGTCTAGTACTATGTGCCGATTACACAATGCAACAAATTTTTGATCCCGGCTTCTAAATAGTTGATCCTTATGTAAAATTTCACGCTGAATTCAAATCTGCTCTCAGATATGTGGAAAGTAGAACAGATTTTGAGATATGGTCAAATTTCCATTTCTAGTGTTTTGAAAAAAGGAAGGTCTACTAAAATGCCTTTTTCTCTGGCTTTAATTCACCGATTTTACTGAACTGTGACAAAAATAAAAGATAATAAAATTATTTCTTAAAAAAATGATAGCTGATTAAAATCCAATCATTAATGACGAAGTTATGGCACCTCAAAGTTGGATTTTTGTAAAAATTTTAATGATTTTTCAAGTTTTCGCTGCCTTTAATAAAGTTTTTCCGTGTTTCCGTAAAAATTGCTCCAGTTTCAGACTACTACATGATAGAATAATATGTTACAAAAAATTTTTGCCCTTGTCTCAAAATCTGTTCTACTTTCCGCATATCTGAGAGCAGATTTGAATTCAGCGTGAAATTTTACATTAAATTGTATCATTAAATGTCCCGGATACAGAAACTTTTGAAATTTTGTGACATAGTGTTATTAACTCTGAGGCTAAAAAACACTTTTGCTTATGCCCATCGTACATTGGTGAAATATAAAGACTGCCAGAAAGAACACTGCTATTGACGCCATTGAAACTCAAAGAAATATAATTTCAAATAGAGCAATTGGAGCGCCACCTATCGGGTCTAATTGTAAATCATCTATCGACTCATTCAAACACACACAAAATAATTAATTAAAATCGGGAAAGCCGTTTAAATAAAACATAAAAATGGACTACAGGATAGCAGCGGGTCCAATTACCATCGACGTACCTACATACACATACACAAAATATTTCATCAAAATCGGTCGAGCCGTTTACGAGGAGTACCGTGACAAACTCTCATACAGAAGAATTGTGTATATATAAAGATGTCTACTGTCTTACTCGCTCACTAATATAATAATATTCAAAAAGATTCAAAATTCTCTAGACGGTATTTAAAACTTAATTTTTAATTTTAATTTATATAGATTATATTTGATGAAAACATCTGTTAGAAAGGGAAAAGCTAAATTTGATATAAAGCGTTTTAAAATATATTTAGAGTCTATTTATAGCTTATAGCCAAGCAAATAAAATATTAAACGCATAGTAAAGAAATAGAAAATCTCTATGGCGCCTAGTACACTGATACCCAGAAACAAACCGGCCGTTCCACCAATATAAACTGTAAAAGTATTGAAATGGAATTCATTCATATTAAAATATTTTATATCACTCTTCACACCACTTACCCAGTAGATCAGTAAAAGTCAGATAGATTTCACGTTTATAACGTACCGTTGGCCACTCTCGTACCGTCATGGTGGCACCATAACTGCCATAGAGTTGTTTGGAACGTGTATAAACCTATAGGTATTAAGATGATTAAATCATTTAACTGAGACATATGAAGGGCATATTTATAACTTACCGACACTTTTTGACTTATAACCGAACCCATGCAATTTTGATCACAAAAACATGGTGCTATATCCAAAGTATCACTGTTGGGACGAGGACGATAGAGTTTTAGAAAGTAAGCTATAGGGGAAGGGCAACAAAATGGTTTGGAATTAATTGATATTTGAATAAGTTATCGAAGCAGATACAGATCAGTATCTTACATTCGTGCTCTGGCATACATTCTCTTAGGGTCCGGTAATCGCAGACGCGCTTGGGTTTGTGCACTGGAATATAGGCAATATTTTAGTATAACAAATAATTACTACACCAGATTTACTATATAACACAAAATTGTAGAAGTTATTGAAATTATCTACCAATATATTGAAATACAATTTTTTCTAATTAGGATTTTTAATTTTTATATCGACCTTTTCATACTTTCATAGTTATTTTTATTAGTAATAATTAATTTTTTTTACTATCTTACTTTTACTGGGACTCAATTCTGAAAACTGCACGTGAAAGTAGCTCCAAAAAGCAGAAGTTCTGCATCATTTGTTTTGTCAAGTTACATGCCATAATAACTTTATATCGATTTGAAGTTAGTAAGTATCGTAAAGGGGAATTTGTCAAGTTTAAGGCTCTTTTGCTATATTTTTATATGGTGGCGTATGATTATCATTAATAATATTCAAAGTAAATCATAAGCCACGGAGTACAACAGTTATATTGTAACTGCTACAAAATAAACCCAGTTCAAAATCATTTGATGAATGGAAAAGTGAAACTGTTGCTTATGTAGGGAAACGTTATATGAACAGATTAAAGGAATTGTAATTCTTAATATTTGTAAATCCGACTAGTGGTTTTAGAGTTATGCCTAACAAAAGAGCCTAAAACGTTAAAAATTCCCCTATACGATACTTACTAACTTCAAATCGATATTAAATTAATATGGCATGTAACTTGACAAAACAAATGATGCAGAACTTCTTCTTTTTGGAGCTACTTTTACGTGCCGTTCTCAAAATTGAGTCCCAGTAAAAGTAAGACAGTAAAAAAATTAATTATTACTAATATTAATAATATTCAAAGTAAATCATAAGCCACGGAGTACAACAGTTATATTGTAACTGCTACAAAATAAACCCAGTCCAAAATCATTTGATGAATGGAAAAGTGAAACTGTTGCTTATGTAGGGAAACGTTATATGAACAGATTAAAGGAATTGTAGTTCTTAATATTTGTAAATCCGACTAGTGGTTCTAGAGTTATGCCTAACAAAAGAGCCTAAAACGTTAAAAATTCCCCAATACGATACTTACTAACTTCAAATCGATATTAAATTTGTATGGCATGTAACTTGACAAAACGAATGATGCAAAATTTCTTCTTTTTGAGGATACTTTCACGTGAAGTTCTCAGATTTGAGTCCCAAATCAATGAGCTGTAAAATGTTTTACTGTGTTATTTGTGTTTCAGTACTTACAACGATTTGGATAGAAATGTGGTATACATTTACATATCTCGTAGACCAATTTTAGACGGCATTCTTGCATGCAGATATTTTTCGTATACACCGGGAAATGAGTCAAATTGGACTCATGGGTAAAGCGGCAATTACGTTGGCGCACATTGGCACCACTGCAACAGGGAAAACACAATAAACAATGACAATTTTATCACAGTTCATAATGACTCTGCTCTGCTTCACATACCTTTCAAAGTCCGACTGGGTGGTTATCTCAGCCAGTGTAGGTTCATAATATAGATTTTCATTAGTATAGCCATAATTGTTGTCAACCTTCATAACCTCAAAGGGACTGTGGGAATAAACCTAGAAATGTTCTCACAATTCAAAAACACAGTCTTTTTTCAACCACTACTACTCCCACAGACTTACATCAATCGGCACCGGAAATCCTATAAAATTATAATCGATATATTTATCCGGAAATGATCCCTGCTGTATTGGTCTCACTCGATTCATTTCCTCATAGATATTGGGCTCGGGCAATGCACCATACAGTAAATACTTTGATGTATAATGATCATCAATTAAATTATTACTCATATAACAGAGCCCATATTCGGTTAAAACTTGACGTGAATGGATGTACTCATCATTATCAATGCAACGTATGCGATATTTGACTATAGGATTGAGGGTATAGTCAACTGTTAGATTATAGATCACCTCCATATAGCGATCGGGTGTCAATTTCAATTCATCTAAAGTGCGATCAAGTGAGGGATACAAAGGAATATCCTGAAAGTTCATATACGTTGAGTTGGCCAAGTGCTCAAGAAAATCCCAAAATTCTTGCTGGCGTTCGCCATTGAGACCGTGAGAGCTGAAAATGAAAAGTGGACAAGATGCATAAAGAGTACTTTAAATTGTATATAATATAACAATAAGAGAGACTAATATATATTCCATTTTTCATAAACACTTCTGCGTTTTAGCACCTTCTTATACTTACAGACAATATTTCTCGAATTCTTCCCTGTCCAGACGCTCCATTGGGCATATGGTCAAACTGGGCAACGAAGTGTTCCAATCGAAATAATTTCTCTCGATTCCCATATAACTATTTTTACTCATAAATCGACTAATTGACTGTAGAGCGATGCTAATGCAAAAATAATGAGATATTGCTATTAGAATAAACCAGAAAATTCTTTCCATCCAAGTTAAGCCATTCTTGACCAAATAGATGTAACAATGATTGCAACATGTAGCCATGTACAGCTTAAAGTATTCGAAAGCTCCAAAGAGACAACCATATTTAGCCTTGAATTGTGCTAATTTAGAGGGTCGACTTGGTGGGATTCTGGTACGACCTTGACGTATCACTTTTAAGGGTGGTTTCTTAGCTGGTTTCACTTGCACATACAATGCCATGATTGCCGGGTTGTGTTATGTTGTAATCTATATCCTTTGGCTGGTGAAAAGTAACTACTCGTGATGTGGTATTTGGTTTTTGTAGGCATAGACTGAGTTACAAAAGAGTTAACTAATTGATACACTTGAAATGCATTATGTCATTTGTAGACAAACAAACATTGCTGCACGCGATTTTACATGCAATGGAGAGTGGTAGACATTTGCAGTAAGAAGGGTTGGAACGTCAAACTAAAAAGCGCAGCAAAAAATGCAATTTGTTTTATTCAAAAACAAAATATATAAAAATACAAAAATATAAAAACATAAAAATATAAAAATATAATAATATAATAATATAAAAATATAAAAATATAAAAATATAAAAATTTAAAAATATAAAAATATAAAAATATCTATATATATAAAAATGGTGGCAAAAATGTATAGTAATTCATCAATTGAGAACGGCTGGGCCGATTTTGCTCAAACTTTTTTTCAGTTGTTCGTTATTGCCAGGAGAAGGTTTATGTGAAAGAAAATTTTGGGAAAATCTTCCGGAAAAGTCGGAAAAGTGGAAAAATCGAAAATTGGCTTTTTGTATGGAATTTTGTGTGCAATTGTTACAGAATGCCTTTTCGAATAGAAAAATGGAAAATTTTTGTTGAGAAATGCGGAAAATTCCGGAAATTTCGAAAAATTTATTTTTTTTTTTTACGAAATTTTGCATATTGTCGTGTTACTTTATAGTTTTGGACGATGGGAAAATAGAAAAATTCTCGGTGGAAAACTCGGAAAATTCAGGAAAAATTTTGCACCGCAAATTTAATTTTTGTTTTACATTTTGTGTGTAATTGTTTCGTTGTGTCTTTTCGGTTGGAAAAATAGAAAATTTTGGTTGGAAAATTATGGAAAAATTCCAAAAATTTAAATTTTTGTTCGACGAAATTTTACATTTTATTGTAAGTTTTGATAATTTTGAATGATGTAAATGTGTAAAATTCGGATAATTATTCCGAAATGACTTTTCGGATGGAAAATTAGAAAATTCTTGGTGGAAAACTCCGGAAAATTTTTGATTTTTTCGACGAAATTTTTCATTATATCGCTTGATTTGATGATTTTAGACGACGTATAGATGAAAAATTGTTATGATGCTTGAAAAATTTCGGAATATTGTGAAATTTATTATGTTAATGTTATTATGTTAAATTTATTATATTAAAATCTTCTGCATAAGCATAATGCATTGGTCCGATTGTTCAAAACCACATTGAATACAATGCATTATGACGTCCACAAAATCATTATCAGAGCAGGCAAGAGAATGTCATATAAGACAATTTAATGCTCCCACTATAAATGAAGACGGAGGGGTGATTGTAGCGGAGAATGTGGAATTACGCGATATTATTCTCAAGCTTCGGGATGGTGGACAAGTTGGACGAGATGGCTGACGGCATTTGCACAGAGTTCGCACGACAACATCCAATTTCGATCTTGAAATTATCTTCTAATCAAAGACATGTGCGTGCTAATGTGTGGCAGTCTACTGTCGAAATTGGGAATAACAGAGCAAAATCGTTCAATGCATGATGCATTCAATCGCGAATTGCAACAAGAACAAGACTTTGATCGAGTTGAGCTGACTGAAAGAATCGCTCTTAACTGCCGAGCAAACGAACGTGTACGATTCAATGATGAAAGTTGTTGACGATGGAACGGAGGCATTTACTTTCTCGATGATGCCGGTTGGACAGGCAAGACATTCGTAATTTCTTTGATTCTGGCAACAATTCGGTCAAGATCACAATTGAGTTAGCTGTTGCATCCTTTGGTATTGCTTCCACAATCGAACTGCACATTCCGCTTTCTTCTCACGGTAGACAACACAACGTGTAGCGAAATTTTTGCGAGAATTCTTAAACATTATTTGGAATTAATGCACGATGGCGCATAAACTAGCATTGGAGGCAGATGACCGAACGATGAACAATATTCGAGGTCATTTAACGAGAATGAGGCGACCAACTATTCGACAGAATTTTTGAACTCTCTAGATGTGCCAGTTGTGCATAATTTGCAGCTGAAGGTGGGATCGATCATGATAATTTTGCGGAAACTGAATCATCCGAAATTGTAATTAAAGCGACGATCATCAAGGATATATGCAAAGGAGAGGATGTCCTTATCCCTCGAATCTATTATTCCAACCGATCTTTCCTTCCAATTCAACTCCCCATTCGATAGGCTGTTGCGATAAAAATTAATAAATCGTAAGGTCAATCATTGGAAATTTGTGGAATCAACCTCGAATTTCCCTGCTTTTCACACGGTCAGCTGTGCGTTGTTTGTTTGCGTGTTGGCAAACAGTCTTCATTGTTTGTTTTTACGCCGGAAACAAATCGGAAAACATTGTATATCAGATCGCTCTTCACAGATTTCGATTAAATTCAAGTAAATCAGATTAAAACTTGAACTATCTTTGTTTAACTATTATATAAAGGCGTTACCTACGGAGCGAGACGAAGTTTGCCGTGTCAAAAGTTGTATGGCAGAACAACGTTTGCCGGGTCAGCTAGTAAAAATATAAAAATATAAAAATATAAAAATATAAAAATATAAAAATATAAAAATATAAAAATATAAAAATATAAAAATATAAAAATATGATATTTTTGGTCAAATTCAGTGTGTCACGCACTAGGATGACGCATTTCGAACTCCATGACGAGTTCATCTTCAGACCCCTTTGTGACGAACTGATGCACAATGGTACATCATCAGCATATGAAACATATGCATGTGAAGTAGATATCAGCCGAAAATGCCCAGCATAGTTATGAATTTGACCATTCACAATCATACCATGACCATAAAAATATAAAAATATAAAAATATAACCCGTGTGGTCGGGTTACCCATCGGGCGCGTCACAGGTGGTGGATAGTGAAAGCCACGGCTATTCTGCGTGTTGAAGCGGGTCACAGCTTCGGTAAAATCCCGCTCGCGAATGCTTTCAGAACGGGACTCATACTAGGACCCATGTGCTGGGTTGAAGGTGGCTGCCGAATTAACCTAACCTTACAGATATTGTGCCTAAGGGTGTTATTCGGGTCGCTGATTTCGAATCTAGAGTCAAATCTTAAAAAAACAAACTGGTGGATGCGAAATGGCGAACATTTTGTTTTAAAACTGTCGAACCTGGAGTCAAATTTAAAAAAAAAACGCTAAGAAAGTTTCAGTCGGGCAACCCGACTTACATACTTACTCACACTCAGTAAACATAACATTTTGGCGGGGTGGTAAATTTGTATGTGAGGTACCAGAAGTAGAGTGTCTAGACTTCCAGATTTTTTCTCAAAAACTTTATTCTGCTTGAGCTTTACTAAATACAGAATTTGGGCACGATCACGTTAGGTCTATTAATAATATTAATCGACTAATAAAATGGGCGGTACCAGATGGTTATGGGAGGTACCAGATGAGCCTTGGCTACAGCTTTACTAAATAAATTTGGAGACGATCGCGTTTAATTTATTGATATTATTACTCCATCTCTAAAGTGGGTGGAAAGGTACATTTGTATGGAAGGCACCAGAAGGATTATTAATCGATTTCTAAAGTGGGCGGAGTGGTACATTTGTATGCGAGCTACTAGAAAGGGTGTGGCATGTAGCCCATTTCCTATACCATAAGTAGTTTTGGGGAAATATTAAAATTTGGTTGTGTCTTTAGAAATTATCGTGCTTACCAGCCAGACGGACATGGCTCAAACGACATAAAAAGTCATAAATCGAATTTGATTCAAAGAAACCTAGTGTCTAATGTAACTCCTTCTATGTGTTACACTACACGTAAGGTGAGGATAATTTGCTTGGCGACCGAATGGTATGAGCAGAACTAGACAGAGAGTGGTAATTCTAGTAGTATGATGAGAGCTGACAGGGAACTTCGGTTTCTAGCCGATGGTGGTAATTATAATTAGGTAACCAAGACGAGGTGTTGTTAGTGTACTGGGAAGTTTGACTGAGCTATGTCGGAGGAGTAGTGTCCAATGGTATTTATATTAGTAATTCACTGCAGATGACATTGATGTAAGTAATGTTTAAAGGTAATGACGTTGCTGAAGTTAATTGATCTAAATGTAATAAAAACACGGATGGATGAGGCCGGTCGGATGGCCTACTTTGTTCCTACCTGGAAGATGGCAACATTGTGTATAACCACTCTCTCTGTAATTCTCGCAAATTCCAAATGCTTGTTTTCTTTGCTGTCAAGGCAATAATTCTCATGGTGATTCACGTGTCTTAATAAAAATATTATAATTTCAAAGCGAGGACAAGAATGCGGACCTTAACAGCGGCAATATAAATATCTTTTTGGCAACACTGGTTTAAACAGCTGACGCACGTTTCGTGTTTTCTTACACTGTCAAACATCTTCAGTTTGGTCTACAATTTAATCATGAATCGTCTTACAAACGAACAACGCTTGCAAATTATTGAATTTTATTATCAAAATGCGTGCTCTGTTAAGAAAGTTCATCGCGCGAAAAATTGTGTTCAGCGACGAAGCTCATTTTTGGCTCAATGGGTACGTTAATAAGCAGAATTGTCGATTTTGGAGTGAAGATCAGCCAGAAGGAATACAAGAGCTGCCAATGCATCCAGAAAAAGTCACAGTTTGGTGCGGTTTATGGGATGGTGGCATCATTGGACCGTACTTCTTCAAAGATGATGCGAATCGTAACGTAACTGTGAATGGTGAGCGCTACCGTGAGATGATACCCAACATGCCACACAGCACGCTTAACAATGGACTTATTGAGAGGCGAGTTCGGTGAACATTTTATTTCACGTTCGGGACCGGTCAATTGGCCGCCAAGATCGTGAGATTTAACGCCGTTAGACTATCTTTTGTGGGGCTATGTTAAAGCTCATGTCTACACACATATGCCCGCTTCAATTGACGCATTGGAAGACAACATTGAAGCATTTATTCATGAGATACCGGTCGAAATGTTGGAGAGAGTATGCCAAAATTGGACTTAGCGGATGGATCATTTGAGGCGTCGTCACGGTCAACATTTGCATGAAATAATCTTCAAACATTAAATTATATGGACCGTACTATCGATTCAATTAAACATTTCATGCATTTTTCTGAATATTATGTGTTTTTTTTAAACTTTCCAATAGCTCTTAAAAAATCACCGATGTTTCAGTGGTGTGGAGCCCACCATATGTTCCAGCCAACAAAATTCATCCTAGACGCTTCCACTACAAAAAAATCCAGATTGCGCAAGGACCAATATTAAAAATAAATCAATAAAAAACCAGCTGGCGCCATCTATTGGAGGAACATGGTAGTTAAGACTAAGAAAAACAACAACAACTAGCAATCCACGACACAAACCTTGTTATCTACAAAGGAACGAAACAGAGTTGCCAACAATGATCATATGATAATTGGATTACATGCCCGACCGAGTGCCAATAAATTTAAAAGCGGTATAAAGAATTATCACCCCAGCTACTTTTTCTAGCTGTTACAACAAAAACAACCTTGAGAGCTTTTTTTTTTTCAAATAAATAATGATCAGAAAACTTAATATTTCCCCAGCCTCCATAAAACCTTTAATGTTAAGAATTTATCATGCTATTGGCTCATTCCCTTAAATAACATACATTTGCTTTTAATTTTAGTTCGAAATGTAATGGATTTTTTATTTAAACTTTCTTTTTATTAGTAGTGCCTCTTTTTGATTTTATTAATTTCTGGTATTTAATTTTTCATGTTTTACTTAAAAATGTCTTAATTATACGTTATAGAATACAAAATCGTTTTTGTTGTCGTTATTTTCTTTTTTCTCTATCTGTCTGCAAAAAAACGTACGTACATTTTAACTATTCGATTGGTCGTATTAAATTAATTAAAAAAAAAAGAAATAAACTCATAAAATTAAACTTAGATTAAGATATTAAATTACAAAAGTTTGCTCTCGTGAACTCTCGTGAGTGCGTCGCATCGCCATCATATCGATTTCTTTAACTTTCGCCATGACTCTTAAGCTGTTGTGCTCTCACCAACATCGTCTTTTCGTTAAACACTGTGTTATGTGTTTAGAACGCTCTCCTCTCCTGTTACTACTATATGGCTGTTCTTCATGCCGCTTCACTACATGAATAGCAGCATTTCTGTTTATAATACTCATAAGTGCACAGTTTCGCCTTAACGGCCCACGCACAATTGGTAAAGGCATCGGTACAAGGCATGACGATGGTCTCTTCATCATTTTGAATTTGATCGTATCGGAGATCTGAAAGCAAAATAGAAAGTTAAGGAATATTAGAGTTATCCGTAGTTTATATGAGTCTTTACTCTCTTTCGTACTCACCTTCACATTTATGTGTGTTACAGCTTCTGTAGATGGGCTCCCTTATCGAGTAGCGACATTTATTCGAGTCTTTCAGGGCATTGTCCTGTTCATTGTAGTCCAAACACTTGACTGCTCGTCGCTGGGTACCACCGTCACATGTCTTGGTACACTGTAAATATAATGTCAATAAAAACCTACTACCATCTACTAACTGCATCTCGACTTACCTCTGACCATTCGGAGTAATGCCATCGCGGACCACAATACTCTACTTCCTCGTGCGAACATTTCTCCGTTGTTGCGGGTTTCAAGTCAGCTTTACAATCCTCCTCTTCCAGTATCAATTGATTCTCAATGCACAAAACCTGTCGGGAACGTGTCAGGTTAAAGCAGTTGCCATTACAAGGTGACCAGGGACCAGCAAACCATTCGCCCGTCTCACATGACTGCTCACGCTCACACATTCTAGTGGTATCGGGTGTAAAGCGGAAATCACATCTTTCTGGATTGGCCTTAGTGCGTTCACAAAATATGGTACGATATTCCACACCGGGTCCACAATCTGATGAACAAAATTGATTCCAATCGGACATAAGCCAAATGCCAGCCTTTTCGCGTGCCGGTTTTGTCGACACCTGAGTAGCATTGGGACTAATGCCATGCATGCGGTATCTTGAATTGGAGCGGCGTTTATTTTTGGGACAATCACAATTTTTCTTAGCCACCGGTTTCTCTTCCATACAAGCGTTCTCGTCGACATGCACCACAATGCCGGAGGCCAACTCTTGGACACAATTGATCTCACGCTCCCGTATGCCCTCATTGGGATGATGACAACGGCACTCACCCCATTCTTCCATACGCCAGTAGGCAGGGCAGGGTTGGGTATTACAGCGCAACAAATTCTCATTGATCACCGGTTTCTCTGAGTGCACACATCTACGTTGAGAGTAATAACGCAAAGGATTCTCGCGCACACATTTAACTACGGGCGATTGGAGACCACCACCGCATGACTTGGAACACGTGCTGAAACCTACCACTTTCCAGTTATAGCGACGTCGACGGACAGGACGATTAGCACTGAGAGCAGCCTCGTCATTGGCTGATTTCAGGAAACCATCGGTTTCCACTGAAACCTCATTCTCCTCAGAATCGCTAGTAATGGGCAATAGGTATTCGTATTTGATGCCAGGATTAAAAGTTTTGCTGTAAATCTGTAACCACAGCAACAAAATAAAATATTTTTAAGAAATGCTATGATTTTAGTACAAAACCTACCATTAGTTCCAAACTTTCTCTAATGGGACCCGTACAAGTAACCCATTCGGTGACACCCTCACCCTGATGTAAACTATCTAAACGATGATAGTCGAATATGGCTCCAGCAGCCTCATAAGCACCGCTATCGGACATGGCATTGTCACCATTGAAGATATATTTCTGATCCTCGGTACGTAGCACTAAGAAGGAAGAAGGTAATTATTTAAATTGAAAATCAAATTTTTAGCCGAATTTTTCATTTTTGTTGCATACCCAATAAGTTCATGCTATTTTTCAGTTCTGTTATAGAAATATTCGATGCTCCCGCTGGTATCATGGCCACATGTATGTATGCATCTTCGGGTAGTGGGTCACGGGTATAAAGACCGGTTAGGGGACGGCATAACAAACCACCGCAGGCGACAGCACCACTGTTAGCCGAAATACCAGTGATAAGACCTCCGGCATGCACTGCCTGGAAGTATGCAGAGAGAAAATAAATTGTTAACACTATGACATAATATTTTTTAAATCAGGTTTTGTTTAAAGATCTTAAATATAAGAATGGTGCTCATTTCTAGTGACACTGTCCATAGGCTCGAGGACACAATGTTTATACAATCTATTATTATACTTTTTATAAATTTAGTTGTATAAATAAGTTTGTCACGTTTGAGCTTAAAAAATAATGAACCGATTTTAATAGTTATTTTTCTAAAACCTCATAAATTGGTTATTCAAATGAGTCGGGTACTTTATTTTTTATTTTCAAATGTTTAATATTCTCTACTGTTGTAGGTTTCAAGTCGGCTTTAGGTGTTAAGTTTTTGTAAAATCATAAGCATAAGCAACAAGATTACATGTTTACACCAAAACAGTGTAACGTGATTTTGTCGTCGGCTGAGGTAAGTCCAGTCATCGCCAGGGTCGCCATAAGGATCCACAAAACCTTACGGAATAAGAACTCAGTAGATTTTCCCTGACTAGGGCAAAATAACAGTATTGATTATTAATGGTGTAATTCAAACTTATAATCTACTGGATAAAGTATTTCTATACGAAAACAATTCAGATTCGGATTCAGTGATAGCGTTGTTGTCTTGTCCGGTAATTTGTACCCAGGCCGATTTTAGATTATCGAGTACTTTTATTATACGCTCGACGAGTATTGATGTAGCCTATGACTGCAATGACAGGTTTTGGGACTCGGATCGATTTAAGTTAGTCGGGAACTTTACGAATCAGACGATTTTAGGTGATCTGGAACTCTAAAACTGTAGAGGTCAGTTAGGTCAGGATCGTGGTAACTCGGGTACTTTTGATAATTAGGCTCGTAACAACAACTCGGCAGCGTACTGTTGCCGTTTGGATTCTGTTGTTGTTTTGGATTCGGGTTCGTCGATGGTTACGATTAATATCAGCAGTATGTGGTCAGCATGGGGATTCGGGTTTTGTCGAGGTTTACGATTAATATCAGCAGTACGTGGTCAGCTTGGTGATTCGTGTTTTCGGGGTTTCAGATTAATATCGGCAAGTGATGATTCGGGTTTGTCGGTTCGGGTTAATGTCAACAATTCAGATTGGTATTGGTTCAGATTTGCTGATGATTCGGGTTTTATACTGGGTCATATTGAGGATTCGTGTTCGTCGGTGGTTCGGGTTTATATCAGCAATTCAGGAATATTGTTGTTCGGGGTTGTTAGAATTTCAGCTTTGAATTCGCGAGCCTCCCGCGTTTTTCAGCAAATTGAATTCTACAGCTCGTGGCTGTATCGATTATTCGGCTTTCGACGTAAATCAGTTTGGCATTTGCAACTCAGGATCGTGTTAATGATTCGTGTTCTTCAGAAAATCGACTTTTTCAACCCGTGGTTGTATCGATGATTCTGCTTTCGTCCTAAACCAGTTTGATATCCGCAACTCAGGATCGTGTTGAAGACTCGTGTTCTTCTGTAGATCAACTTCTGCAACTCGTTGTTGTATCGATTCCGAATTTGCGACCGATCTATTAATCGTACCCGACGGAGTGTTAATATCAAGATGCTACGGTGTTAATTTCTAATGAAATGCTACCGACGACCGATTCAACAGACCGAATAACGATTCAACAGATCGATGTCCGATTTAAAAGACCGAAGTCCGATTCAACAGACCGAAGTCCGATTCATCAGACCGAAGTCCGATTTAACAGACCGAACTCCGATTCAACAGACCATAGTCGAGTTAAACCAATGGTTTTTGGGTTAACCAACAAAGAGTTGGGCAGTCTATGCCGTCATTGAAAATTTGTCAAGATACCTTCATGTGCGCTGCTTTCCGGAACCAGCAATTGGTGGAAGTATTCTCTCCACATACGCAACACACCCTGTGTATATGTAACCATATTTTAATGCTTGTCCTTATAGGAGTGAAACACATTACCATAACCATTTAATTTTACTTTCTGATGGAATTTTCGGGTTACACCACTATCCCTGTATCTATTATCTTAAATACCATTTAATCGTGCCGCCTATATAATATCCTTATTGTGCGGTTCCATAATCGCACAGGTTACAAATGGCTGTAGAGTTGCTCTGTAAGCAGCATCCTGTTCCTCAGACGCTATCCTACATTCCTCATCATACCAGGTTTCGTTTGAGTACTGTTTTCACTGTTGTTGCGGACGTTGCCCTGAATAGCACATCTTATCTCTTTAGCCTTAGAAACTATTTTGTCACACCCTCGTCCGTCAGCCGAACGACGAGTGATATAATGTAGTCAAACTTAAGTCCACTCATGTACGTGAAGCTACATCGATTCCTTAGGGACCGGTATTGATGTTATACCTAACAACTGAAGGAGGCAGTAGAATGAAATGAAAAAAAAAATTCTAAGAGCGCAGAACAACATCTCGGTTACCCGCAACGTGTGGATATCAGACCATACCTGGCAACTTATTGAAGACAGAAGTTGCTTGAAAGGCGCCATCAACCCCGCCCGAATTAGAGTCTCAAAACCGTGTCTACAAGCTCAATATACCACCTTAGACCACCTGATAAAATCATGTGTGCGGCGAGACAAGCGCGTTTGGACGGAAAATATGGCCTCTGAAGCTTACATTGCTGCCGATACACATAGGAGTTGAGATCTGCACAGGATTGCAAAACAAATGTCAGGGAATGTCCGTAAAACCACATACGATCCAAAAGATCCGAATGAGGCAACTCCCTCGTCCGAGGTGCGGCAATTGTCAATATGGTCCGACTACTATGCCGACATACTGTCAATTTCGCAACCTACAACTGTCTGGCAATGCCAGACAGCTGACATAAGGACAGCCTGCCCATATGAAACCGAGATAGCCGATGCTATTAGTTCACTGAAACTCGACAAGACACCAGGTGTAGACAACATCAACCCCGTATTGCTTAAAGCCGATCCAGCTCTCAGCGCATCCATAGTCAAACCCATTATCGAAGTGTATTTGTTATCCCGTTCTCTTCGAAAAGAATTAAGCTGCCACAAGAAGGAGATCTCACAGAATGTAAAAACTGGAGAGGCACTCTTAACTATGGTCACAAAGGTGTTAGCCACAATAGTCTACGCGAGGCTGTCATTCCCGCTTGCAGCAGATTTTCGCATTGAACACGCCGGTTTTAGACCACACCGATCTGGCACTGATCATGTAGCCACTCTACAAATCATAGTGGAACAATCTGTGGAGAGGCGATTTTCACTATAACGTATTTTCATAGACTTCGCGAAAGCATTTGATACTTTTCATTATCAGGCGATCTGACACGCTCTCCAATGTAAAGGAGTTCCACCTGAATAATTGACCACATCAGAGCTCTTTATCAGAATTCAACTAGCCGAGTGCTGCATAAACTTTTGTTGAGCAACCCAATTAGTGTAACCACTGGAGTACGACAGGGATGTATTTTATCATCACTGTTATTTAACATCGTACTGGATTCGGTCATGCATTTAGCAACACGCATTAGAAGGGGCATCACATGTGGTATGAATGGTCGAGTGAAAGATCTGGACAATGCGGGTGATATATGTCTGCTCGCCCACAACTACTCTGATATATCTGACAAATTGGATCAAGTACACCATATAGCATCCTATGATGGACTGTCAATATGTTCAGTGTTTTTGCTATTGACAATTTTTTGTCCCAATGTAATTTCTTATCGAGACCTCTGGCAAAGAACTTGCGAAATACCAATCCGCAACAAAATTACGAAGAGAAAATGGGGCTGGAGTGGCCATGTTATGAGACGACCCCAGAACGATATTTCTAAGATGGCAATCAATTGGAACCTTCATGGCAGCAAAAAATGAGGCAAATCAGCCAATACATGGAAAACATTACTAGAATCCGAAATCAAAGAAAATGGAATGACTTGGTCCGAAATAAAACTGATGGCGCAAGATAGATCCCCATAGAATAATTTTGTTACGATCCTTTGCTCCAACCTGGAGCCGTAGGAATCAAATATATATATATATATTCCGCCCATTGGATTAGTAATGTAAAAATATTTAGTCTATGAATATTTCTAAAGGGTAGTTAAATTGTAAGGGCTGTTGTTGAATGTGAACCACACCGAAACGTAAATTTTTTTCTGTATTTTATTTGACATTTCTCAATTTCAGACTTACTCAATTTGAAACATGGAAACATACACAATTGCGCAATGTGTTAAAGTTATTCAGGCTTATTATTATAATGGGCGCTCAAATCACCTCGGTGGATTGCCGTGAGAGTGATTGTTGAGAACCCAATGCATCCACAAAAAGTGACTGTTTGGTGCGGTTTATGGGCTGGCGGCATCATCGGGCCGTTTTTTTTTCTAAAATGAGGCCGGTCAGGTAGTTACTGTGATTGGTGTTCGCTACCGTGAGATGGTAACGAAATTTGTATGACCCGAATTGGAAAATATGGATGTGGACGATATGTGGTTTCAACAAGACGGTGCCACTTGTCCCATAGCTAACGAAACAATGGCTCTTTTGCGCGACAAATTCAATGGCCGTGTTATCTCACGTGGTGGCGATGTAAATTGGCCGCCAAGATCATGTGATTTGACATCGTTGGACTTCTTTCTTTGGGGTTATTTGAAAGACAAGGTGTACGTCGATAAGCCAGCAACAATTCAAAAGCTAAAGGATGAGATTATTCGGCACATTAACGTCATAGAACCTGAATTATGCCTCAGCGTCATCGAATATTTGGACCATCGGATGGAGGTGTGCCGCCGAGTTCGCGGCGGCCATTTGGCCGATATTTTGTTCCATACATAATTGAACAATACCAATATTATCATAATAAAAAGAAATTACAATAATTTCCTAAATAATTGTGTTTCATTCAAAATCAACATCGGCCCTTAAAATTTAACCACCCTTTATTATAATATTATATTTATGATATTACATCACATTATCTACTTACCAATAATAGCAGCAGTACAAATTTATTAATCATTTCGTTAATAGTTTAAAATTTCAAAAAATTTTCAAAATTATTCATTAAACAGCTTTTCTTTTATGATATCGATCAGCGACGATGCGTTTCACCTTAAGCGGATATGATTTGTTGCAAGATTTCACTTTTACTATTTAATCAACTATTACATAAACATATTAATAAATTAACACACAAATTCTTAGATTTATTATAATTTAAATCAATTTATGTCATTATAGATTTACGCACACACACACACACATTTAATGCTGTCCACCTGACAAACTTAAGGTCATCCCACAAAAAAGATGTTCTTTATAAATCTAATCTTGATCTTTTGGTTCATTTTAAGATACGTAATTAATTGACTTGACTGCCTACCGGTTAATCTGCTATGATCTTTCAGTGGCCCTATGAATATTTTACCAATACATTTATTTGATTTCTTATCAATAAAATCATAACATAACATAAATCTTAATGGGGAGGGAAGGGTAATATTTATATGGACCCCCCATTGTGTGATTAAAAGCTTAATGTGTTAAAACTATTTAAGATAATTATGTTGAGTTCTCAGTTTATTTATATTTCAGTTGTATAATTAAGTAATTAATTATGAATGTCAACTTTTGTTGGAGCGGCAGAAAAAAAGTAAATGATCAATATTTACATAAATGTTTACACAGTTGAAGTATGTGGAGCTGATAATAGTGTTGAGCGGTCGCCGCCCATTGTGAGGGTGTGTGGGGTTGAGTTTTGTTTATTATTAAGGAAGGGGTATAATGATGATTTATTGATTTTTTTTCAGATTTAAGCTTAGGAATTTAAAATATGTACAATGATTGTTTAATACTGTAAACATATTAAGTAAATATTAGAACTTATCAGCAAAAGAATTGATAGTTTTAGTACGAGGGAAAAATCCCACATAGATAAACCAGTCATAAATTATGTGTTTTATGGCTCACACTAATGACTGGCATACACAAAGGGTTTTGTGTATTTACTGTACACACCACATGTCGGCAAGGGTCATGATTAGAAAATGTGTGTGATCGTGCAGTAGGTAGAAAATGCCTTTCTTAAAGATTATAAACTGTGTATTTAGTATATAAGAGAGAAAATATCTTTGAATAAATGTCATTCATTTAAGAACCGCAGTGAAGAGTGTTTCATTTATCTCCTGGTTGAAGGAGTGGTTCGAAGTGGCCGTTTGTACGTGTGGTATCCGATGTGCCATAATTGCATATTTTGGTGACCCCGACGTGATAATTCACGTATAAATATTTATCTCCTGGTTGGAGGAGTTTCGATGTGCTGGAGTCGCACAATGATATTAAAATACAAATACTTTAAGTTTAATTAATAATATTAAAAAATTACTATAAAGTGTAAATTATATAATTAATAATTTTCTCTTTAAAGCTTTGACTATATTAAGTATTGATCTTAAAAATACGATTTGTTCCCTTTACTAAAATTCTCCTTAATATATGAATAATATCAGTTACAATTGCCTTATTTTCTCTAAAATATATTCCTCTTCAACCTTTCTTCCACACTACATAATTATATCCCCTCTTTACATTCACTTGACCTTTATTGTTTTCCTTCGAAATTTCTACATTTTCCAACAATTCCCTCTCATGTTAACAGTTCATTCATTAACCACTTCTTTGGAAAAAAAAATTTACATCTCTATGATGGCCAATTGTTATGTTAATATTTACACAAAATTTTATCTCAATTGTATGCGAATAAGAAACTGTTAAAGTAACAGCAGAAAATCTAAGAAATAAAACGTTTTTCCATGTAGTTTTAACTATGAAAACTTCACACAGGTAACCTGACCTTTCTTAACATTCACATGATGTATCGTAGACGGCCGACGGACTTACTCTTAGACATACAAATGTAAATGGAGATGAAAGTATTAGATACTAACAATTGGCTGTTCAATTGTTTAGTGTGGGTCATGTTGCAAATACTGTCTGTAGGTCTGAAGGTCTGTGTGTTGTAGGTTTAATCTTTATAATAAAATGCTTTTAAGATAAGAAAGCACCACAATGGAAGTAGATGCAAAGTGTAAATGTATGTTGTATAAAATACTAGTGGGCCCGGCAATGCTTCGCTATTGCATATTAACATATAGGTCTACAAAGTACTTTAAAACGGTACTTAAGCTCGACAATAATATGTTGAGTTTATTAACTTATGTAACTAATTTCAAGGAACTACTTAACATGGAAGTTAACTTATTAAGGGTTTAAATTCTAAATATGATAGGCTCTATGACGATAGTAAAAAGTTCATCATCAAAGTCATATCTATAGTTTCGACATGTAGATTTAGTTTTGTCTGTATGTAGGGAGAAAACACTTCTTTCACAAATCAGAAACAGAAATGTCTCTGAAGATCAAAATTAAATTTTTATATTTATATGTAGTAGCGGGAACCGTCTGTATACTAACTATGTCTTTGGGCGTAAAAATCACTTTTGTTATGTCTTCTCCTCCTATTGATCGCAAATGAAAATTTCGTTTGAAGTTTCATGCCTTTATTCATAAAAACCTCCATGTCTTCTTCTCATACGGACCAAGAATATACCCGAATACTCTCTATATACTGATCTCGTATTTCCATTTTTTGAGATAATTCGGTCACGAACGTTTGGCTTAACAAAGTGATGATCTCACGCGCTGCAAAACATATTACGCCGTCGTGTTGAAACCATTTCTCCTACAAATAATGTGCAATTACATGATAAATAAAAAAAAATCAATTGATCGTCCACTTGCTCTAGTTCGATTTTATATGAATGTAGACCAAGATCTTTCCTCAGCATTTGCGGAGTTGCTGAGAACGGCGTCGGTTCGATAAATTCGAGTCCCTTGTCACACTTAAGTCTACAGCGTCGATGGCTCCTATTTGTTGACGAACATAAGTTTGGCGAACATAACGCGCATTTTATCTAGTTTTACGCAGGTTTGTGCTCATTTAAAAACAAAAAAATCTCCATCTGAAATCTTCCTGCTTCCCAGCGGGAGCTAGGAATTGATTTAAGACACAAATTTTATTGGTGAAATTATCTAACAATTAGACGTAGATTGCGATTTTGGTTACGATTTTTGCGAATAAAAAAATTGGCCCACCTTACTATTCATATCTCTGGGTGAACTGCAATATACTGTGGAATTTTGACAGTTATAACTACTTATTTTAAAAGGGGTGTAGTACAGCTTACTTCCACCCTTACTGTAATTCATACTGCAAAAAATTGGACCACCTTACTATTCATATCTCTATGCGAACTGCAATATACTGTGGAATTTTGACAGTTATAACTACTTATTTTAAAAGGGTGCAGCACAGCCCACTACCACCCTTACTGTAATTTATACTGCAACAATAACATGTGTAACAAATGACATCTTCATACCTCTGATAGTTCATGAGATATAGACTTTCAAGTTGTATGGGCGGTGCCACGCCCCTTTATCCAATCACAACTAAGTACAGCCAGAGACCAACAACATGTCATCAATACAACTTTCTTAAATTATCTTATAAATCAGTCTATTATAAAAGCCGTCAGAGAGATTTTTGAAAAAGGGGCGAGGCACCGCCTTCTTCCTATCTGGCAGTAATTAATACTGCTCCAACAACATATATTCCAAATCTCTTCATACCTCTGATAGTTCATGAGATATAGCCCTTTTTATTTTCAAGTTGTATGGGCGGTGCCTCGCCCCTTTATCCAATCACAACCAAATATAGCCAGGGACTTTCTACAGGTCAACAGAGCCACTTGGTAAAATTTTCGTATCAATCTGTCTATTGGAAAAGCCTGCAGAACGATTTTTGAAAAGGGGGCGTGGCACCCCCCACATCTACCCTGGCTGTAATTAATACTGCTCCAACAACATATACACCAAATCTCATCTTCATACCTCTGATAGTTCATGAGATATAGCCCTTTTGATTTTTAAGTTGTATGGGCGGTGCCACGCCCCTTTATCCAATCACAACCTATTATAGCCAGGGACTATCAACAGGTCAACAGTACCACTTGGTAATATTTTCGTATCAATCGGTCTATTAGAAAAGCCGTTAGAGCGATTTTTGAAAAGGGGGCGTGGCACCGCCCACTTCCACCTTGGCTGGAATTAATACTGCTTCACCAACATATATACAAAATCTCATCGTCATACCTTTGATAGTTCATGAGATACAGCCCTTTTGATTTTCAAGTTGTATGGGCGGTGCCACGCCCCTTTGTCCAATTGGACCGAATTGTAAATCTAAACCATCCGGGGCGCCACCCAAACGCATACAAAAAAATTTATGCAAATCGGTCCAGCCGTTTAGGAGGAGTTCAGTCACAACTAGAGTGTTCAAATACCTCCTTTTTTTAGAAACCCGGTTTCCGAGTTATTCGAAAAATTGATTTTTTAGAAAAATCGGATTTCGAATACAGCATTTGAAAGAAAACCGGTTTAACCGGTTTTTTCGGTTTTTTCCTAAAAAGTTAAAAATATTTATAAAAAAATAATTTGGTTTAATAAAATGCATTTATTTAGTATGTAATATCAATACATCTAAAGCGATCGTGCCCAAATCCTACATTTAGTAAAACTATAGCAGGACAACGTTTTGGAGAAAAAACTGGAAGTCTAGCTACGCCGCATCTGGTACCTCCCATACCCATCAGGTACCACCTACTTTAGAAATCGATTAATATTATTAATAAATCCAACGCGATCGTGACCTAATTCTATTTTTAGTAGGGTTCAAACAGGATAATATTTTGGAGAACCAATTTGGAAGCCTAGCCACGTATCTGCTGGTACCTCCCATACAAATGCACCATTCCGCCCACTTCAGAGATGGAGTAGTAATATCAATACACCCAACGTGATCATGTCCAAATTCAGTATTTAGTAAAGCTAAATCAGGATAAAGTCTTTAAGTCTAGCCACGCCCCTTCCTAAGACCTCCCATACAAATGTACTATTACGCCCACTCTAGAGATGGAGTAGTAATATCAATACACGCAACGTGATCGTGCCCAATCTGTATTTATTAAAGCTAAATCAGAATAAAGTTTTGAAGAAATAAAACTTTAAGTCTATCCAAGCCCCTTCTGGTACCTCCCATACAAATGTACCACTTCGCCCATTTTAGAAATCGAGTTATGATATCAATATACTAGAAAATTGACTTTTGAGTCCATTCATCTGTTTCGTTTTTTTAAAGCTTGATACAGAAAACACGCGCTCACTTATTGTGGAAGTAGGATTTATTGACAAAAGAGCGTTTAGAAGGATGTTGAGCTTTTCTGTCCTTTTATTAAATCTATCGAAATAGTTGAAATCAACATATTGGCTTGTGTCATTGTAATTTGTTTTTACTGGTGGATTTCGGATGTCATTTATTGTCCTGTTTAAATCGTTGCAAAGACTACCATTAGGAGCTTCCCCCATCTCACAATCTGAACTGTTACTAGACTCTGCCGTTGTTGGGGAAATTGCAGAATAAAGTCTTTTAAAAAACTCGTTGGCAAATTCCATCGTTTCCGCCTTTTTAGACTACTTTACACAGGATTAGCTTATAGGATATTTTCCGGTCCTAATACATATAATTAGGGTATTCAATGTGTGTAAACGATAATTTTTTTAGAAGCTTTTTAAAGTTTTAAAATTCAATTTCAAAATAATTTAGAAAAATCGTTTTACATTTTATAAACCAAAATGTCTTTAGAAGCTTTGTAAAATTTTAAAATTCAATTTCAAATTAATTCAGAAAAACTTTTAACGTTTTTAAACGAGAATGTTTTTAGAAGCTTTGGAAAATTTTAAAATTAAATTTCAAATTAATTTAGAAACATTTTTTTACATTGTATAAACAAGAAAGCTTTTTGAAGCTTTGTAAAATTTTCAAATTCAATTTCAAACTGATTTAAAAAAAACCGAGTACCCGAAGGAAAAAACCCGGTTAAACCGGTTATTCGAAAATGGCATTTTTGCAAAAACCGGCATACGGTTTTAAATAAAAAAAACCGGTTTACGGTTTCGGTTTTGAACACCCTAGTCACAACACACGTACGGTAGAATTTTATATACATTTTGATTGTCACTCCATAACTCGAGAATGGCTAGACCGATTTTGGATTTCAAAATCAACTAACCATCATCACTTCTCCCCAGAGTGCGTAGAGCAATCAAAATACGCTCTCGCTCTCTTGAGTTATCTTTACAATGAGTTTATCATTTTCAAAACAAGTGAGCGAAAGCAATCAAGCAATCTTCTCTTCTATAAACTCCTCATTAGTTTCACTCATTCAATACATCGCTTTGATAAGTTAAAATGGCGACCGCTTGTTTGAATAGAATTTTTCAATTGAATAACTCATTGTACGCTCATTGAAGCAAACAAGGAGCGCTCACAGGTTTTTTAAATATTTTTCCATTACA
The DNA here is from genome assembly GCA_964034835.1 of Muscina levida. Taxonomy (NCBI): domain Eukaryota; kingdom Metazoa; phylum Arthropoda; class Insecta; order Diptera; family Muscidae; genus Muscina; species Muscina levida. Next base: position 18,917,368 of record OZ035881.1, read on the forward strand.
ATAAAAAGTAAACAAAACCAAATCAGTTATGAACAACAACAAATTCACTGAATTTTGTAAATCATACTCAAATGAAAAATGAGATAGTATTGGTGTTGCCTACTGCTGCTCTGTTATTCTTATTAAACAGGAGCACTCAAAACTTAGCTTTGTTGTTGTAAAGAGTTTATCATCACAATAACTTTTGAGTGAGAAATATCAAAGCATTGAAAGCAATGAGTACTCTTTTGTTGAGTGCTTTCGAAAGCGTATTCAACGAGCGATGACGTTCTAGAGCATTAACAAACGAGCGCTTATTTCTTTTTATTTTCTTTATTTTTTTTAGATGACTGGATCCAGGAGTTGAACCTAGGATCTCCCACATGGTATATATATAGGAAATATATACACTGTGGTGCATAAATGAGCCAATGTTTTAAACAAGTTATGTTATTAAATATTTTTTATACTTTATATTGTATTATTTTCAAACCTTTTGCTAAATTTAAAATATGCATCTGTAAAATATGTAAAGCAATAACAAAAATACAACTTACATTACTGTAAGTATATAAAAACAAAACATTTTCAAAATCAGACCATTGGCACACTTTTGCTCCAAGGTTTTTTTTATCTAAATTTAATAGTTAGTCCTGCATATTTTTACTTTCTTCAAATGATCCATCCTATTTGGCGTATATTGACAAAGTTGAGCAACATAATATACAGGAATTTTGGTTTCATTCAGCCAGACCCACTTCCATAGCTCATTAATACTTTTCGGCGCTCTTTCGTTTCAGCCTGCCCGCGTTTAAGGTAAGCCCACAGGTTTTCGATCGGGTTCAGATCTGGACTCTCCAGCGGCCACTCCCAGACCCCAAACACCTGAGAACTAAGCCATTCCTTGACAATTTTTACAGAATGTTTTGGGTCGTTCTCATATTGGCAGACGTCATTCCCTGGTCTATCTGGAATTTGACCAGGGCTATGGGGCAAATTGTTTTGCAAAATGCTAAGAAAGTCTTCCCTTCGCATTATTCTTTCGATTAGTATAAGTGGTCCCACACCATCTGGGGTTGCACATCTCCATATCATAATAGAACCGCCTCCGTGCTATATGGTTTGAGATTGGCACCTGGTGAGTATTTGTTTTAACTAATACAAATTAAATATATGATTAAATTGGTGGTCGTGTGGTCAGATAGACCAAAATCAATAGATACCAATCGGTTGGGAAGGTTTTTTATTGGGCCAATTGATCAAACACACCAAATCCAGCTCATGTATCACAAACCATTAAGCACGGAGGCGGTTCTGTTATGATTTGGGGATGTGTAACCCCAGATGGCTTGGGACTACTTATACGGATCGAAGGAATAATGCGAAAGGAAGACTATCTTCGCATTTTGCAAGATAATTTGCCCCATAGCCCTGGCCAAATTCCAGGTAGATCAGAGAATGTCGTCTGCCAATATGACAACGTCCCAAAACATTCTGTAAAAATTGTGAAGGAATGGCTTAGTTCTCAGGTATTTGGGGTCAGGGAGTAACTACGGCAGAGTCCAGATCTGAACCCGATCGAAAATCTGTGAGCTTACCTAAAACTCGGGCAGACAGAAATGAAAGAGCCCCGAAAAGTATAAATTAGCTGAGGGAGTGGGTTCTGGCTGAATGAAACAAAATTTCTGTATATTATGTTGCTCAACTTTCTCAATATACGCCAAATAGGGTGGATGATTTGAAGAAAGTAAAAATATGCAGGACTAAATTTTAAATTTCGATAAGAAAATCCTTGGAGCAAAAGTGTGCCAATGGTCTGATTTTGAACATGTTTTGTTTTTATATACTTACAGTAATGTAAGTTTTATTTTTGTTATTGCTTTACATATTTTACAGATGCATATTTTAAATTTAGCAAAAGGTTTGAAAATAATACAATAAAAAGTATAAAAAATATTAAATAACATAACTTGTTTAAAACATTGGCTCACTTTTGCACCACAGTGTATATATATGACCGCTTCCCTGGCTATGACATTAATTTTTTTCGGAGAGTTTTATGCTAAAATAGAGAGGGAAGATGGTCTTGGTTTAACAGTCAGAAAATTCAGTCTACACAACAACTTCTGCGATAACGGATTCAGTCTTGTTAGCTATGTGTCGGCAAGAAACATGGTAGTGAGTGTAACCAGATTCCCGCATAAAGATATCCACAAGGCAACCCTGATCAAAATACAGGAAAACAGATTGATCACGTGGTAATTGATATAAGGCATGTCTCAAGCGTTATGGACGTGCGTCTGATGCGCGTTGCAACTACTGACTCGCACTATCACTTAGTTGTAGTCAAGCAAAGAAAATTAGACATCACAAAGCTGCATACCACCGAGATAGCCAATGCATACTTCGACCAACTCTCTCAATTAATTCAAACCAACCCCTATAATTCTAATGTTCCCGACACTCAGTGGCAGCATGTTGTGAATTATATGACCACTAAGGAATGAAGCGAAATGTCTGAAGATAAGGATGCTGCATATAGGGCAAAACTGCAGCCAATGGCAATGCATGACGGAGCCTTGTAATGAGAAGAGGAGGAAGATGACACGCCCTTTCTGGCGGAAAGAGCCTCTATGAGAGAAAAGAGAAAGGTAGGGACACTTTCGATCTCTACTCGTTCCCGAAGGCAGCATAAGTGACGAAATCACACCAACCATACACGACGAAGTAGATTGTTAACCACTGAGCTAAAATGAGATCAGCACGGCTTAAAAATAATAAAGCTGCGGAAGCTGATGGACTACCGACAGAGCTTTTATCTGAATCTGGTCTTTGTCCTTTGCTAAAGACAGACGATCCAAGTGTGTGTACCAATTATCGATGGATCAACCTTTTACCCATCACATATAAGGTCCTGTGTAATGTGAAAGACTAAATCCCTTGGTCTTGTGGCAATAGACCTGGTAAATCCTCGATATACCAGATATTCACACTACGACAAATCCTGGAGAAGACCCAAGAAATGCAGATCGACACTTACCATCTGTTCATCGATTACAAAGCTGCTTTCGACAGTCCGACAGACCGGTACCATCATAACCAAAAGTAAAATTTCTCGCGTATTCCGATGACATATGTATCATTGGCCGTGAACTACGGTATGTTACTGCGGCCTTTTCGAACATTGTAAAGCAGTCGGCAGAAGTGGGACTGCTGATAAATGAAGACAAAACCAAGTGATTTATTTCAATGAACAAAGTGTCTACTCGTTTGGAACGCTGTTTGAACGTTGACAACTGTAACTTTGAAGTGGTAGATAATCTACTATAGATAGTCTACTTTGGCTCCGCTGTGAACACAAATAATAATGTCAGCCTGGAAATCAAGAGACGAGTATTGATCGCATGCGAAAAGTCCAGGACCAGATAAAATAGCTATTACCTAAGATTGGTGTGACGAACTATAAAAAAAAAAAAGACCAAAGCGCATCGAATTCTTTTCTAAGTGCGGCTGCTGAAGAATGAATTTGTGCTGCCTCTACCAAATTAGAAATTAAAACAATCCTCATGAGACTATTTAGACTTCATTACATCCCGAAAAAACACTATTTGGTGCCGTTTACATGCCAAAGGAGTCATTGGCCCATTTGTCTTTAAATCCGATCCAGTGCTAACATTACCGTGTATGACGAGCACTAAAGGCAAATGACTTGAGATTTAGTTATTCCTAATGTCATTGCTTCTCATTTGGAGAAGAAATGGTTCCGGCGCAACATGCCATACAGGGAAAAAACCGTCACCTTGTTGAGGCAAACGTTTGGGTGTTCAAATTATCTCACAAAATGAAGGCCATATGCCAGAAATTATTATACCCTCACCCTTAGGCATGTGGGTATATATATATATATATATTGTGATAGGAAAGCAAGTGTAACGCATTTAACTAGACGAGTTATACCCCCTAGTATCTTAAACCAAATTCGTTTTAAAACTTTTCTTAAACAATTGAGCCCTGACAAATTTTTCTTATAAAAATTTGACTCTGGAATGAATATTGACTATATCGGCCTAACCCTTCCGATAAAACAAGGAGTAGAGAGATAGAATGAACTAGGTATAGATAATGAATGAAGTTAAGATCGTGTAGAATCATTACACGATGTGTCTAAGTCATTCATCTTGACCCAGTTATCGATGGAAGGCACCGCATGAAATAACCTGCTTAGTCCAACGGAGGAGAGAGACTCTAGGTCCTCTATATACTCATTCCCTACCGATCGGGACCTGCTATATTAGGGCCACAGCGATCTAGCAGTTATACAAACAATTCTGGAGATCTAACGTCTAGAGGCTGTTTTCCATATCCAGTCCTCTATTAACCCAAAAAGATAACAAATGGGCGGGTAAACATCTACCAGAGAGTCATGATCAGGCATGATTGGCTGTAGGAGGACCAATAAGTCTGATGATTCGTTACCAGACGTATCGCAAAGGACTACTTATCCATTTCTGCTTTCATTCCATTCCAATCTTTTCGGAATTTCAACGGCCCCTTAACGAAAATCCACACAATTCATCAAAAAATTAGAAAGTTACGCTCCACAAGCAAGCAAATAATAATACTTTTATATAAAAATCCATAAATTTCAATAATTCCAGATTTAAACAGTATCGTACTTGGGGTGATGTAGGCTTATAAATAACATAGAACAACACATGATTTTAGGACTCAATTCTGAGAACTGCACGTCAAAGTAGCCCCAAAAAGAAGATGTTCTGCATCATTCGATTTGTCAACTTACATGCCATAATCGATTTAAAATCGATTTAAAGTTAGTAATTATCGTAAAGGGGAATTTGTCACGTTTTAGGCTCACTTGTTTTATGCAGAACTTCTTCTTTTTGGGGCTACTTTCACGTGCAATTCTCAGAATCGAGTCCCAAATCAATGAGCTGAAAAATGTTGTACTGTGTAAGTCAGTTCACCTGACTGAATTTTCTGTACTTGTTTCGTTTTTGTTTAGTATGGTAAACATGATAAGTTATCGGTATATCAAGGAACGTAATATATGTACTAAATACAAAATCTACTATTCTTAGTAAATATTTCACGTTTAATCCCAACTGCTACCGTAACCATACGATCCTCGTAATGTTAACCTATTGCAGAATGCAACTTAATGTAATTTTTGCTGTCGTAACACAATTCCCTCTTAGAATATGGCCCATATTTTACCAAAGCTATCATCATCTTCCTGATAGTGACATTATTAAGAAGGGCAAATACTTACTGCAAATTGTTGGCGACAATACAAGTGAACGATTTATTGACAGTTGCCGCTCTGTCTAACCGTCTGTCTATTTGTTCACTGAATTCCTTTGTAAACTAATGAGAACCTGTTCATAAATGAAATTATACATACGTCGTCAACACCTCACCCCCAACCAACAACACCTCGTACACGCCCCTCATACATAAACTGTGAGCTGCAAGATGTGTTTTGAACACTTTGCAACATGTGCGCGCACACAAAATGTATATCAATGGGGCACTATGTAATGGTTGGTGAGGGGTGGAGAGGTGCTTGCAACATAATATCTAAATGTGCATAAATTGCCGACGTTGTTGCCATACATTGGGGCATATTTACAAATGCTTCATTTGTTCATGCAATGTAGTCGACGACGACGACTACGAGTCTTAACAAACAAACACACGCGTGCTTTTGATCAAATTAGTTCTCCGCTTTTTTCCTTGCTGCCACATGAGGCCAACACCAACAACATCTACAATCTACAACAACCACTTAAGAAAGAAAAACACATTGAACCAATGACAACAACTGCAATAACAACAATGGCAACAAATTGTATATGAGGTAATAAAAAGCTATAAAATCCATATGGAAATTATGTTGAGTGTGATGTTTTTTTATAGAGTCATTCCACTGGTGCAGGCTGGATGGCTGGTTGCTGTTAAACGGTTGCACTTCGCCGCTGTTGGTTGGGCGGACGTTAGAGTTTTCTCTGTAATGTGAACACTGGACAATGAGTGAGTGTTATGTGCAACACAATGGATGAATGTAGCAATAGGCAGAGGTAGTAGAGTGGAAGAGAAGGAGCATGAAATTACGGAGTCAAAATTGTTGTTGGAAAGTGTTCCATAGAAAATGTGTGATGTTAAATTGTGTTGTATTGAGAATAATACAAAATGAAATGTCCAGACTTTTTATGTACAGGGTGGACCAAAAGTCCGTTTACCTTTAAATAAGTAGCTACGACGATCAGCCACGGCGATAAAATAATACAGTAAGTCCACCATCATGGTAATGATCAAAGGCTAATATAGATAAGAATTTGCCGATATTTTTAAATTACATTTAGATACACAGATACATAGCACCACTATAGATATGAATTTGCAAACGGATCGTGCACTTCGTTTTTTTTTTTTTGGTTGGTAAACGTAAACGTCCAAATGCGTCCGCAATTCGGAGAACTATGCAGAAAATTTCGTTCTGCGGAAAACATTGATGTTGTTTGCGATAGTGTGGCAGAAGAGACGTCAACCTCGTCTCGTCATCGTGCCCAACATCACGTGTTGATAACGGACTTCTTGGGCCACAAAATGAAGATATGGACCTGGACGATATGTGGTTCCTACTGGACGGTGCCACATGCCACACACAGCAAACGAAATAATGCCTCTTTTGAGCGAGAAATTCAATAGCCGTGTTATCATGCCGTGTGATCATGTGATTTGGCAACGTTGGACTTCGTTCTTTGGGATAGTTTAAAGAACAAAGTTCAATAAGCCAAGAACAATTCAAGAGCTAAAGGATACTGAACGAATTTTATTATGTAAAATTAATGAAAAACTTTTGCAGTTTATTAAATTTTGCGTTTGTGTATTTAGTGATACAACAAATAGCTAAACGATTAGAAGTTTTTCTTATCGATATTACTGGCCAAATGAAGAATGTCACATAGCGTCAGTTATTTAAGCGAAAAAACGTCAAAAGAAGGAACGGGAAAACGAGGATATAGAGCGATTCAGGGATGGGATAGAGGTGAGGCCCGAAAATTTGACCAGAAAATAAAAGCAAAAGGCTACGGTAATGGGCTTCTCTCCTATAAGGACAAAAATGGAAATTCGGTTACAGATACGCAGATTGTCGACAACGTCTTAGATTGCCCACCACCAAGAAAAAATAATAAAGCAGCCTGTGCCGACGGACTTCCGACAGAGATCTTCAAGTTCAGTGGCGAGGAGCTGATAACGAGCATGTACCAGCTCTTAAGCACGGTTTGGCTTAATGAGTGCATGCCCGATGATTGGAAACTAAGCGTATTATGTCTTGTGCTGAAAAAAGGGGATCCAAGTGTGTGCTCCAACTACCACGGTATCAGCCTTTACCCATCGTATATAAGGTCCTGTCGAGTGTGCTATGTGAAAGACTAAAGCCAGTGTTATCCAACCTGATCGTACCTTATCAGTGTGGCTTAAGACCTGGTAGATCAATAACTGACCAGATATTCACACTTCGGCGAATCCTTTAAAAGACCTAAGAGAAATAGATCGACAAGTACCATCTTTTCGTCGACTATAAAACTGCCTTTAAAAGCCCGACACGGCTGAAATTACTCGAAACCATGACTGTGTTTGGCATTCCAGCGAAGCTGATCCTTACGGAGCCATTCTACACCAGACCAAGCCAAAAAACAAGGCCTATCGTGTGACCTCTTCAACATAGTGATGGAGATGATAATGAGGAAAGCTGCAATAAATACAAGTTGCACGATATTCAACAAAAGCCACATGCTACTCGCGTTCGCTGATGGACATAGAGATAGATAGCTGATAGACATCATCGGTCGAAAACTGCGGGATGCCAATGCAGCCTTCTCAGGTATACAGAAGTAATCAGCAAAAATGAGTCTAAAGGTGAACGAAGACAAGCGAAGTTATTAATTTCAACGAACAAAGAATCTACTCGTTTGGGAAACTGCGTTAACGTTGATAACTATAATTTCGAGGTGGTAGTTAATTTTATCTACCTAGGCTCCGCCATCAACAAAGCAAATAATGTCAGCCTAGAAATCCCGAGAAGAATCCTGTTTGCTAATAAATGCTACTACGGACTAAGCAAGCGATTTGAAGACAGAGCCCTCTCTCGGAGAACAAAAAGCCATTTATACCAGATTCTAGTTCTACCTGTCTGGTTCAGAATCCTAGATTACAAGCGGATAAATCGGTTCTGCCAGTATTCGTGAGAAAGAGCTTATAATATTTTTCTACGTGCGGTATATAAATCCATAGGATTGCAAAGAAGTGCCAGCTAAGCACACCTCGCCTGAATGACGAATGGGTTGACCTAAAATGGCAACAAAAACGTTAATTGGGTTTTGTTAGGGGTCAATTGTACATTAAAAATCCACTTGAATAAAAATTCTAGCTGATCCTTTTTTTAAGATAAAAGGATTTTTCGTTTTTTACTCCGTTTTGCGCTTTTTTTTTTGGAAGTGACGTTCTTTGCCCCATGATTTCGCCATCAAATCATAGAGATAATATATCGTGTTATATCTCATTGAAACGGACTTCAGGTTTAGGCACTTCTATATAAATTTAAGTTTTCTGCACTACATTAAGCTTTACGAAAAAAAACTGAAAGTCTTTTATTTTTCCCAAAAATTTTATATTTTCCTCACACCTTGCCTGCCATTCGTCATTCAGGTGTGGAAGTAAGTAAGTGCCGAGTACTATCTGTATACCATGATAGTATGTCTCTAGGGCTAAGATTGTTGTGGCGAATACTATCTATATATTACGTTTATCTCTCTAGGGCTAAAATAAAGAGTTATCACGCCCCTTTCGCCTACTGACAAAATTTAAAATTTTGTCTGCATATTCATAATTGTGTTGCAGAGTACTATCAGGACTACAAATTGTATCTCTCTAGAACTTAAATATAGTTTTGTCACGACCCTTCCGCCAAACGATCGAAAATAAATATTTCGTCTGCAAATTTTAACCTGAAGTTCCAAGTAATTTCTGTGTACCAAATTGTATCTCTCTAGGACCATAATACGGTATGGACATGCCCACTCCGCCCACTGATCGAAAATAAAAATTTCGTCAGCAACTATGAGCCTGAAGTGCCATTTTTTGTACTAAAATTGTTCTCTCTAGCACTAAAATACAGTTTGACCACGCCCCTACCTCCCACTGATCGTAATTTAAAAAATCGTCTGCATATTCATAATTGTGTCACGAAGTACTATTAGGATATCGAATTGTAACTCCCAAGGACTAAAATATAGTTTTGTTATCAAAAAAAAAAAAAAATTCCCCTGCAAACCTGAACCTCCAGCCCGGAGTAATATCTGTATATCAAATTGTATCTCTCTAGGACAATAATACGATATGGACACGCCCCCTCCGCTCACTGGTCGAAAATATAAATCTTATCTGCAAATTTCAACCAGTCCTGTAGAGTACTGTGTATCTGTGTACCAAATTTTATCAGTCTAGGACTAACACGCCAGTTTGACCACGCCCACACAGCCTACTGATTGAAAAATAAAATAATTTAAAAAATCGTCTGCATATTCATAATTGTGTCACGAAGTACTATTAGGATATCGAATTGTAACTCCCAAGGACTAAAATATAGTTTTGTCATCAAAAAAAAAAAAAAATTCCCCTGCAAGCCTGAACCTCCAGCCCGGAGTAATATCTGCATATCAAATTATATCTCTCTAGGACAATAATACGATATGGACACGCCCCCTCCGCTCACTGGTCGAAAATAAAAATCTTATCTGCAAATTTCAACCAGTCCTGCAGAGTACTGTGTATCTGTGTACCAAATTTCATCAGTCTAGGACTAACATACAGTTTGACCACGCCCACACAGCCTACTGATTGAAAAATAAAATTTTGTCAGCATATTTGTAATTGTAGTACCGAAGACTATCTGGGAATTAAATTGTATCTCTCTAGCTTTAAAACAAAAGTTTTGTCACAACTATTTTACCCATACGTTAGGGTAACACGACTTACATATATTCTCACCCTAAGTTAAACATTAAATTTTCTAGTATATTGACATTATTACTCGATTTTTAAAGTGGGCGGAGTGGTACATTTGTATGGGAGGTACCAGAAGGTATGGCTAGGCTACCAGTTTTATCTCCAAAACTTTATCTTGACATAGCTTTACTAACTACAGAATTTGCGCACGATCGCGTTGGGTGTATTGATAATATTACTCGATTTCTAAAGTGGGCGGAATGATATATTTGTATGGGAGGAAAGGGGCGTGGTAATTTAGCCCATTTGCAATACCGTAAGTAATTTTGGGAAAATATTAACTCATGCAAAGTTTCAAAACATTTGGTTGCGCCTTTCGAAAGTTATCGTGCGTACCAGTCGGACAGCCAGACAGACAGACGGAAATGGCTCAAACGGCTTAAAAAGTCATGAATCGAATTTGGTTAAAAGATACTCAACGTCTAAAGCGACTCTAGACCTGAAGTACCGAAGTACATATAAAATAATTTTTTTCCCTTTACACCCCATGAATGAGATATGGGATGCTTCTCGCGTTGTTGTGAATTAACACGATTTCTATTTTAGATTCAAAACAAACGGCACCTACTTGTTTATCAACGAATGCGAACGTCACTGTTTGAAAATCTTTTACCAGACATGCCGATTATCTCGACAATTATACTGCGTAGTTGCTGTCGACAACATCGAGGTAAGGACAGTGTAGATGACTGGATTTGGGAATCGAACCACGGATCTCCTGCATGTAAGTCGCGTGTTCTAATCACTATGTCACGGCCAGTCCCATTAATATCTCTTTAACATCCTTCATATGCACTCTTTTCATCATTACCCCTCCCCTAATACCTCCGCCCCTGTTATGCTATTACTCTCGCCAATCGTGACGTTAGAGCTCTATGCAAATCGCTGGCGTCTTAGCAAAGTTTTACACTGGGGCGGGAACGCACTGCAAAGTGTTTGTTTAATCTACAATGTGATAATTTATGTCTTTATAGTCTCATACACTTTTCTGCCTGCAGGCTAAATTGTCATGCTATTATCACTGAGTGTTCTCCCGTGATCATATGCAACGTTTACTTGCAGCTATAGCCGTTAGTTTTCCTCATATGGTTGTTGTTTGTTTGTTTTTGGCCACAGATTTGTATATGGCCTTATCTCTTCGCTGTCTTGTATCTTTTGGATCTTTTACGGTGCTCACTGAAGATTAAATCTTTTATTTTGCATTGATCTGTTTGTTAACTGTCATCTTATAGGGGGCGCGAGCGTAAGCACACACAGTTTGTATGTTGAGCGGAAAATTATCAAAATTTAAGATAAGATACGAGAATAGGGGGGTCATGCTTTGAAAGTTTAAAAGCGAATCGAAGCGATGTGTAATGAGAAAATTATACGAAAAAGATGAAAAAAATTGGCATATTTGTAATACAGCAAAAATTCTTTTATATGTGTTTTAACCATTGTTTTTCTACCGAAACAGAAGAAATTTTAAAGCCTCTTTCATATGAGTTTTTTAAATAAGTTACAGTCAATAATAAGTAACGGGCAGCATCATCCCCCTTCCAATTGTATCTATTCCCCAGTTAAAGCTAACGCCATAATCAACATGAGGTGCCGTACACGCTTATGTATATTAGCATATTTTGAAAAAAAAAAATCACACAAAAATTAGTAACTCACTTAAATATTCCATAGCCGTACAGAAACAAAAATCTATTTAAAGCCAAAAAAAGCAACGTAAATTACATTAACATACGCAAGCGATTTTTTCGATAATTTACAACTTAATTACGTGTTAATTTCGTTTCACGATTTTAGCATAAATTTTATATATGAAGCCAATACAAAATCATATCCGACCAGCAATCAAAACCACATCACATCCAACTAACTCACCTGACCAAACTTAAACGAGCGAATGTGAGGCGAACACGTTTGGATCCAAGTGGTTGGTACCCCACCCAATCCAACTTACGCACTATTTCAATAGTGTAATAATACTTTTTCACATAAATTTAATAAATTTATGTATTATTTTCTTTTTTTTACCAAAACAATAAATGATCAATTGTTTTACGCTTCAATCGATTAATAATGATATTTTATTGATCTGCATCATAAACAAAATTTTATGCATAACATCAAACAACCTATGAAGATCATAAATTCAGACCTTAAATATATTGAATTTTATTACAGCAAATACTATAAAATATACAAATTTATTAACTAACATTGAACTTAACATGTATAAATTTCAAATATCTGTTGTTTGTTGCGGTTACTACAAAAACCAGAAATGTTTTTTTTTTTGTTTGTTAATATCGTATAGGAATCGTCATAATATAACATCTTGAATGTGTTAACATTTTTAATGCATTTGATTTTGATGATGTTGTGTTAAATTATAGCCAGCAAATTGAAAATACGAACAACATATCATTTTATGAGACTCGAAGAAAAATCAAAGTCCAATATTTGTAATTTCTAAAAAAATATATGTTGCCCACATCAATAATTTCTCATATTAAATCTTCAACGGAAAAAATCCTTTATAATATTGTAAAAGTGAATGAGAAAGATAGATAGTTACTGTACTATATGAAACTTTCTAAAGGCAGCATAATTTTTAAATTTTTGACCCTATGGGCTGAATAGGCGTGGCACAATTTTTATTTTTTAGAGCTACAGAGATAAAATTTGATACCAATATAATACTCGGCTGCACAAATATAAATATGCAGACGAAATTCTAATTGTTGCTCAGTGGGCGGATGGGGCGTGGCAAAACTTGTTTTAGAGCTAGTTAAATACAATTTAATACCCAGATAGTACTCGGCAACACTAATATGAATATCTAGACGAAATTAAAGTTTTCAATCAGTGGGCGGTGGGGGGAGGCTAAACTTTATTTTGACCCTAGAGAGATAAAATTGGATATAAAGATAGTACTCGACAATACAAGTTCAAATTAGCAGACGAAATTTTTATTATTGATCAGTGGGCGAAGTGGGCGTGGCCAAAATGTATTTAAGGTCTATAGATATACATTTTTTTACAAAGATAGTACTCGGCACTACAGGTTAAAATTTCCGAGAACGTGCTTATTTGCGATCCGCGGGCGGAGGTAGGCGTAGTCAAACTATATTTTAGTCCTTTAGAGATACACATATATTACTCGCCACTACAGGTTTAAATTTGCAATTGAAATTTGTTTTTTCGATCAGTGTATTTTAGTCCTAGAGAGATAAAAATTGATATCCTGATAGTATTCCGTACTACAATTACAAATTTGCAGAAGGGGGCGTGGCAAAACTTTATTTAAGTTCTAGATAGATGAAATTCGGTACACAGATAGTAATCGGCACTACAAGTTCAAATTTGCAGATACAATTTTTTATTTTCGATCAGTGGGCGGAGAGGGCGTGGCAAACTCTATTTAAGCCATAGACCGATAAAATTTGATATATAAATAGAACTCGGCACTACAATTACATATGTGCAGACGAAATTTTTTTTCAATATGTGGACGTGCTCAAACTTTAGTATAATATATCCCTAGAGAGATACAATTTGATATATAGATAGTACTTACTAGGCACTACAATTACAAATTTCCAGGATAAAATTTGCCGAGTATGTGTTTATTTTTAAACGGTGGGCAGAGGGGCGTGCTCAAACTGCATTTTAAGCCCAAGGATATGAAATTTGATACTACACGTTCAAATATGGGTATTTAAACAAAAAGGTCTACCGTGATCGAAAAAAAATTTAAAAATTTTTTTTTTCTGACTTGTATTAGTAAGACAAACAAACACTTAAAGCTTTTCTTATTTTCATTTATGAAATGCAAAATTGTATTAATGATCTGGTCAACTTTTTGAATTGTTAATAACATAATTACTGATGATGCAAGTTCATAACTCCAATAATATTAAAAAATTATCACTATTTCATGTTTTCCGAGGGACTCAACTTTCATATCCTTTGCCTTTTTTAAAACTTTTGACACCTTTTTTTGAGGGGCTCACTGATTTTGAGAATCACTTGGGGTCCGCAAAAAAAAAATAGTCTCAAATCTCGCCAAACTAAGTATAGAGTTTTATTACTCTTTGATAGTAGAATAGAACCTATACTGTCAAGTTCTTGTATTTTACAAAAAGTCTTTATATAGTGTTATCAAAAAGGAAATTTATGTCACATCACGCAATGTCAAGTCACGTTTCACAAAATAGGTTGTACAAGGAAATTTAAAAAAAGTTTCTAAAGTTCAGCAAATTGTTAAACAAATTTATAATATTCGAAAACATATTAAAAAAGGTTTTTATCAAAAAAGTCCGACTCAATTCGCACGGATTTGTGTTTGACTGATAGACTTCTATTTTTGTCACATAACGTCACCCTTTTTATTTGCTAATCTTTTATTATTATCAGTTCAGAGGATTTCGTCTCTTTTATTTAATAAAGAGCTTCTTAAGTATAACTCAAAATATAAAGAAGTAATACAAAAATCAAGTTTTTCATTGTTTCTCATCTCATTGAAACGTACGACCTGTCACATATGGATTTGCCCATATACAGGTACAATTTTTATTTTCGGTCAAAGGAGATGAAATTTAGAAAACAGATGTTTCTCGGCATAGCTGATATGAATATGTAGACGAAATTTTCATTTTCAATCAGTGGGCGGATGGCGGCGCGGCAGAAGTGATTTTAAGATTAAAGAGATATAATTTGATTTGCAGATAGTACTAACATATCACAACATATATTAAAATGGAGACAACATTTTTTTTTGATCTATGGGCAAATGTTTTTATTATCGGTCAGCAATTGTAGCGAAATTACATTTGATACCATAAAACATTGTTGGTTGGACCACGATAAGGAGTTAATTCGACGCATGAATTTCGCCACATAAGTTTAGCAAACCTAACATTACTGTTATTATTATTAGCCTTAAAAACAACTTGACAACATATATATTTACATCTTAGTGTCTAAGACAGAGGCCGAAATGATAGTGCTACAGTCAGTGATTCCTCCACCAGATCCTTGCAACGTAGTTGCAGTCTCCCTCTTTTGCGCCGTCCTTCGAGGTATTGATAGAATACCTCCAGCGTGAAGTTTTCTTATCCAGCCTCACGCATGGCCTAGCCAGCGTAATCGTTGCACTTTGATTCGCTTGACCACATCAATGTCGTGGTATAACTCGTACAGCTCATGGGGCCACCGAATCCTGAACTCGCCGTTTACGCCGCCAGAAGAGCTGCATACGCCTGTATACAGCAGAACCCGTAAAATTAGTACCTAGTACAGTTGGACTTTGGTGCTTCGAGATAGGGTGGGATTTATGAAGTGCTCGCGTAGCCCAAAGAAAAACCTTTTGGCGAGCACTTTGTTCAATAATACCGTCTTGTCCTCATTCACTGCCAAACCCATTTTCACTGGCTCCCTTTCAACAGATGAGAAGACAGCTGTTACCTATCGCATCGTCCGACTAATAATGTCGATATCATCGGCATATGCGGGCAGCATGTGGCTCTAATTAAATATGGTGCCAGACATGTTTACCGCTGCATCCCTTAACACCTTCTCTATCACTATGTTCAACAATATGCATGACAAACCATCACCCTGTCTAAGACCTCTCGTGGTATCGAATAGCACGGATAGATCTTTGCCAATCCGAACAGAGGGTACACTAGCAGAGACATAGTTTCGTATAGTCGATGCCTGATGGGACTGTCGAATGCAGCTTTGTAATCGACAAAGAAGTGGTGAATATCTGATCCGTCGTGGATATGTCTGGTCTAAAGCCGCACTGATAAGGTCCCATCAGGTTTTCCACAATCGGCTTTAGACGTTCACACAGTATGCTAGATAGGACCATATACGCAATCGGTAAGAGGCTAATTCTACGGTAGTTTTTACACTCACTACGGTCACCATTTTTGTAAATAGGACATAGCACACTGTGATTCCAATATTCTGGCATGCTCTCCTAAAGCCAAATATTCTCAATGAGCTGTTAAATGCTTAAAATAAGCTCATCTCCACTCACCTTAAACAACTGAGATGGAGGATAATCAGCCCCAGCGGATTTATTGTAGTTTAGGCGGGATATGGCAGTTTTTATCTCAGCTTGGATCGGAAGGGGACACTCGATGTTATCGTCTCGGATTGGTACATAGTCTACAACAACCGAGTTTTCAGACATCAGTAGGCTGCAGAAGTAATCTTTCCATTATTCTCAGTACGCTCTCGGAGTCAGTAACGAGATGACCATCCTTGTCTTTACAGGTGGAAGACCTGTTCCATACACCCTACAGCTTATCTTCTGGTAGAATTTTCAGGCTTCACCTCTGTTCCTGTATTCTTCAAAGCACACATTGTTCTGTTTCTTCAGCTCTCGTTTTTTTCGCCTAAAGAATCGAGTCGCCTCCCGCCTCTTCTCCATGTTTTTCATGAACAGCTCGCGTTGCCATTGGATGCAGTTTCGCCCTGTATGCAGCATCTTGTTCCCGGGTGGCATTGCGGCATTCGTCATCGTGCCAGGCATTATTGTTTAAGTGTTTCACATTGCCATTGCGCGCTAGTATTTTCGGGAGTTGGAACATCACGAAGTAGTTGAATAAGATGGTTGGATGGAATTTGGCTTATCTCAGTGGACGGCAGTTTAGCGATGTCCAGCTTTCTCTGTGCCTAGTACGCACCTTCACTACAGTGAGGTGGTGATCCGAGTTGATGTTCGTACCCGAGTTGATCACTCGTACGTCTAAGACATTTGACGTGTGCCTTCCATCGATTACCACGTGATCTATTTGGTTTCTCGTTACTTGATCGAAAAATATCCACGTTGCCTTGTGAATGTTTTTGTGGTCAAATCGTGAGCTGCGGACTACCATGTTTCTTGCTGCAGGGACTTTCTCATATAAAACATAATGAAGGATAGACAATTAGTTTTTTTTTTTTTGAGAGAATTGTATGCAATGCGCCTTAACTTACAGAAAAATATCTTGAAATTTTAAAAAATTTCTCAGTCGAACTTTTGTTTTACCTGGGTTACACAAGGTCCATTCGAATTTCGTATATCGTCGTATATTTATCAAATTCAATGTTACACAAATAATTTTTTTATATTATCAAGATATCTCTCATCTCAAATACTCTTCGAAGACTTAAATTCTGTTCGACGACAATATTTAAATGAAATATCTTTATCTAATCTACTAGTAATTGAAATATTAACTTTTGGTTAATTGACACACTTCAAATGTCTATGAAAGTAATTGTGCTAATTTTGGAATTTCTTATATTAAACTAAAACCCGATCGTAGAATGATTTGCACATAATTGAACTGGATCGTATAGAAAAATTCGACATAAGTCACTGCAAAAAAAAAACAGTAATGAGACTGTAGATATTCCTAGATTGGAATAAATTGAAACCACTTGCACGCAGTTGTCCAACCACAAATAATTTAAATTGGTAAACATTCATGACTTTCAATCATTAATATCGAAATTAAATAAAACAATGTTTTGCAACGGCGTAAAATAAAATCTTGAATCATTAAATGTCGCATAATTGAATTCTTAAACGACGAAATTTAAAAAGAAATGCAAAACAAATTTTTTTATACTAATGCTTATATGTCAATGATTTTAAGTCAATCATTAATAGGAAACAAAAAATAATATAAACAAATTATTTATTTCAAACAATAAAATTAAATTTTGCCACTTAGTTGTTGACTTCAGTTGTGTGTATTGATTTTGGTTCTCTCTCAATACATTCATTCATAATATTTTTACAAAGTAATCGAATTTCATTCAATTTTTTTGTTTTTTTTTTTTACACAAAATGAAAATGTTGTCAATAAAAATCTCACAGCCGCAAACAATTGATTTTTTATAGTTCCGGTTGTTTTTGTTGTTGTTGATGCTTTTGATATTATTACTTCTCTACGTTGTTGCTGCTTTGCTGACTTTTCTAATTGGCTTAGGTCGTTTCTTAATTTGATCCCCCTCAGTTTCTATTTTACACAGTCAGCAAGCGGCACACAATTCTGTCTATGATCGAAGATCGTAAATTATCGTCTTAAGCTAAGGTTCTTATGTTTCGTTTTATGACTTTAGATCGGTATCAATTCATTTAGGAGAGTTATAAACACAAAGAGGTTTGATTTTGAATTGGCTGATATTTATTTATTGGTAATAAATTCGGAAACCAAACACCGAAAACGGAAAAAACCAAATACTACTAATTGAAACTAAATTAAGCCATATGTAGCTGAATTATATTTTTAAAATGGAACTTGAATGAGTTGGCTGTCAAGGCGGCAGTGATGGGAGTTAAGCAGAAGTTAGATTTAGAGCATTTCAAAACTGGTTTCGACTATTCTTACAGAACATTTTTATACCATCACCCTTAGGGATGAGGGTATATATCATTTGATACGAAAAAAAGTGTAACGCATTAAAGGAGACGAGTTAGACCCCAAGTATCTTAAGACCAAATTCGTTTCAGGACTTTTTAAGGCGATTGAGCTATGTCCGTCTGTCTGGCTGGCTGGATGGCTGGTCAGCAGGATAACTCGAGTAAACCTTTACGGATCGGTATGAAAATTTACCAGTATTAATATTTAAAACGTAGTTATGGGATTTTAAATGGGCAAAATAGCCCCACCCCTTCTGGTACCTCCTATACAAAATTATCTATTTTTGGATAATTTATATTTCTTTCATAACTTCCATTTATTTATCTTGCAAAAGTAGACAAACCCTAAGAAAACCGAAACCTTTGCCATACCCCTTCTGGTACCTCCCATACAAATGACCTAATTGACCATTATAGTTTTACATACATATCTTTTTTGTAAGTAAACATAATATACTCAAATTTGAGTATGATATTCGCTTATGAAAATAGGACTCAGGAATGAATATGGACTATATCGGTTCACGCCTTCTGGTACCTCCCATACAAAATTACCTATTTTTGTAAAATTAATATTTCTTCTATAACTTCCAAACGGACTCTTGGGGGGTAATGAAAATTGTTCGATTAATTTATGTTATTATAGGAGGCAAAACCCCAGAAAACCTAACTATTTGACACACCCCTTCTGGTACCTCCCATACAAATGACCAAACTCACCCCCATAGTCTTACAAACATATCTTTTTTCTAAGTACACTGAATTCAGTCAAATTATGAGTAATTTGTACGCTTATTAAAATATGAATCAGGAGTGAATATGGACTATATCGGGTCACCCCTTCTGGTACCTCCCATACAAAATTACCTATTTTTGGAAAATTAATAATTCTTCCATAACTTCCAAACGGGCATTTGAGGGGTAATGAAAATTAGTCGGTTAATTTATATTGTGATAGGAGGCGAAACTTCAGAAAACCTAACTATTTGACACACCCCTTCTGGTACCTCCCATACAAAGGACCGAACTCACCCACATAGTCTTACATACATATCTTTATTTGTAAGTGCACTGAATTCAGTCAAATTATTCGTAAGTTGTACGTATGAAAATTTGAGTCAGGAATGAATAAGGACTGTATCGGTTCACCCATTTTGGTACCCCCTATCAAAATTAAATTTTTTTGAAAAATTAATATTTCTCACATAAATTCCACACCGGCACCTATAAGTAAAGTTTTGGACGATTTTGCACCACAAGCAGGGGAAAAATTATACATAAGTAATGTTATTTTAATTAAAAATCTATTCATTTCAATAATTTAAGACTTCAACAATATTTTATATTGGGTGATGGTATTTATCAGGCAGTTTACCTGACTGAAATTTCTGTACTGGTTTATATTAACAAAGCAAACTCGTAATTTTTCTCGAGATTTTTTGGTATTGTCAAATTAAAGTATATAGTGACATACGTATACAGAGCCTAAAACGTGACAAATTTCCCTATATTTACTAACTTCAAATCGATATTACATTATTATGGAATGTAAGTTGACAAAACGAATGATGCAGAACTTCTTCTTTTTAGGGCCTCTTTCATGTGCAGTTCTCAGAATTTAGTCCCAAAATCATGTGTTGTACTGTGATATTTTGTGAAATTCAAAAATATTTTTGAATTTGACTATATATTTTACTCAAACACATCATCACCTACAGTTTCGCTATATTAAAAAAAACATTCTGCAAATTTTATATCATCACCCAAGTGCTTTATGTAAAATTCATATTTTTAATATTTTTTCCCTTTTCTCTTTTTATTTCATCACACATACATAGATTACATTTATGAGCCGCTAAATGACATTTTAAAAGCTTGGATTTTATTATGCTTACATGTTTAAATTTTATTTCCATTATTTGTATGTCCAAACACCACAACGTAGTTTTTACGACCTATTAGTGTTGGTCATTTAGTGAAAATAAAAGTGTTTTAGGGTACGGCCCATCAATTCAGGGTCTTTAACGGCGGTGGAGCTCACATGAAATTTACTCAACGCTCTAGTTTTTCTCTTATGGCATAGCCCAGTCAGTCAACCATGGCGCCTGGACATTAATTTTTTATTACCTTTTATTCTATGAATTTCTAGCATTCGTCTTGCCTTGTTTGTTAACCCAAAAAAATATTACAAATTTATTTTAATTTATTGGAAATCTTCACTTTTGCTAGACCACACACAAAATTCATTTGATATCGTTAAATTAAATTTTTATGATTTCTAATGGATTTTGCGGTTTTGGTTGGTCAGTTAGTTGATGGTGACGGGCAATGATGTTACCAATGATGATGATGGTCACAGGCCACATCGTCACAATCTAAATCGATTGCACGAAAAACTCATAAAAATGTTAATAACTCAATAATGATAACTTAATTTGTGGAAAATATTAAGATGTGGTTTAAAAAATATAAAAAAAAAAAATTTGGAAATAGAGAAATCATAATGGATTTTGGGCTAGTTAAGATAAGAAGAATAGGGTGAACCAATGAGAGTATGGAAAAAATTTAAGAAATTTCGTGTATTATGAAATAATTGTTGATAGATTTTCATAAGTGTTGGCTAGTTTTAAACAACAAAATTTATGAAAATATAAATTTTTACATGTATAAAATACAGGTGAACTGACTGATAAACACCATCACCTACACGACTTTTGGTTGTATGGCCAGATAAGAAGTAAAGTAAAACTGAAGAAAAGGTTAAAGTCCACAAACGTAAAATGTTAAATTCAATATCCCTTGGCATATGGTTATTTTTATGGGAGTACCGGAAGGGTTTAACTGAGAATCAAAGAAAAATTCACTTATTAATCCCATAGTGAAGACTGTTACCATATGGTAACGTTGACAGCGTTAGATATTACACGCAATAAAATAAACATAAGAATAAATGTCAAGAATTTTCTTTTTTGATTTCATCAAAGCAAGCTTTGATCTTTCATTGATGGATCATTGAAAATTGGTTTTTCTCACATGTGCGCGAAGAATAAGAAATCACTCCATATTAAGAATATTTTTTAGGTGTTTAAAGACTGATGTATTAAAGATTTTTAGTTTTTGTTATTTGAGAAGAATATCAAATATCATAAAAATGTATTGCATGAATTATTTTGTACTTGGTTCTTTTTATTCACCTGTTTTAAAGCTGTTACCATATGGTCACAGTTGTCATAACACCAGTGAGAATGGATATTTTTCTGAAATTTTTCGTCTTACCTTTTTATGTATCATTAGTGTTTTAACTAATTTATATGTAGTACATCCATACCTCGATATACGGCCTAGATACGTTCCAAATATGTTGGCCGTAAAGCGAAAACCCCGAAAGCGAGGCACTTATTATTACTCAAGAACGGAAAAATGTGCAAGAAAACTACGTCTATTTACGATCAGCACAAACAAGAGACTGCTGCATCAACACTCGCTGCGCTTGTGAGTGAATGCTTTTATAGTCTCTCACTCTTCGTAGAAAAACGGTGAATCCCCTATTTGCTTTTAGCCGTAAACCGAGGTAATGTGCGCTGTAAAGCGAAGGTGTTCCAGAATTGAAAAAGGCCGTTATAGCGAAATGCCGTAAAAAGAGGGGCCGTATAAAGAGGTATGAGTGTACTGACAAAATCTTTAAAAAATTCCCATTATTTCGCTCTCCTCATTAAAGGGTTAATTCGCACAACAATATCAAAAGAAATCATATATCTTATGTGTGGAGTAAACCCGTTTTCTTAGATTTCATAGATTTTAAAGTAAATATAAAATATTAAAAGTAATATATTATCAACGGGGTATAGGAGATGCCAGTAGGGGCACAACGTGTCCAAATTTGATTTGAAAATCAACGTTTAATAAACGTTTCACTTCTGCATAAAATTATTGAACTTACCAAATTCAAATAACCCAAAAAAAATAGTTCATTTTGTATGGGAGGTACAAAATACGACTGAATTCAGTGTACTTTCAAAAAAGAGAGTCAATTCGGTCATTTGTATGGGAGGAACCAGAAGGGGCGTGGCAAAAGTTTTGGTTGTTTGAGGATTTGTTTACTATTACAAGATTATATAACTTACCAAATCAAAATATCCTCCACTTGTCCGTTTGAAGTTAAGTGACAAAAACAAACTTTCCATAAAATAGGTTATTTTGTATGGGACGTACCAGAAGGAGTCTATCGGTTGACTTCTTCAGGTCTGGTAGTCTATATTCATTCCTAAGTAAAATTTGTATAAGCGCGCATCTTACGCAAAATTTGACTGAATTCAGTGTACTCACAATAAAATATGTATGTCAATATATGAGGATCAAATCGGTTCATTTGTATTGGAGGTACCAGAAGGCGTGTGGCAAAGGTTTTGGTTTTCTTAAGTTTTCTCTACTATTACAAGATAATTAAACTGGCCAAATTCAAATATCTTCCAGTTGCCCGTTTGGAAGTAAAGAAAAATAAATATTTTTCCAAAAATGGATAATTTTGTATGGTAGGTACCTGAAGGCGTGGGGCAATTCTGCCCACTTACTATCCCAGTACTTGTTTTGGAAAATACTAATACTGGTAAATTTTCAGGCGGATCAGTTTAGGTTTACTCGAGTTATCGTGCCCACCACCCAGAGTTTTCAAACGAATTTGGTCTTAAGATACTTGGGGTTTAACACGTCTCCTCCCAATCAAATACATATTTGTCTATTTCCATTAAAAACCAGTACGAAAGTTTCAGTCGGGAAACCCGACTTACATATACCCTCACCCTAAAACATAAAATTTTTCTAGTATATTGATATTATTACTCGATTACTTAAGTGGGCGGAGCGGTACATTGGTATGGGAGGTACCAGAAGGGGCGTGGCTAGACTACCAGTTTTTTTTCTCCAAAACTTTATCCTCATTTAGTTTTACTAATTACAGACGATCGCGTTGGGTATTTTGATATCATTACTCGATTTCTAAAGTGGGCGGAATGGTACATTTGTATGTGAGGTACCAGAAGGGGCGTGGTCATGTAGCCCATTTACAATACCATAAGTAGTTTAGGGGAAATATCAACTTGTGCAAAGTTTCAAAACATTTGGTCTTTTGAAAGTTATCATGCGTACCAGCCGGACAGACGGACACGGCTCAAACGACATTAAAAACCATGAATCGAATTTGGTTCAAAGAAACTTAGGGTATAAAGTGACTTCTTTTATGTGTTATACTTTTGGGTCGTCTCAAATGATATATACCCACCTACCCGTAGGGTGAGGGTATAATCAGAAATAAGAGAAAAATAAATGTTGACAACCACCGCAAACGTTATAAGGACTATGATTTGCGAATATGCACTTGAAATGTGAGAACTCAATACCAGGTTCCTCTATTCAACTGGCGGATGTCCTCGAAGAGTATAAGGCTGACATTACTGCTATACACGATATCCAGTGGACTGGATCGCAGATGAGGATGTGTGACGTGTACTACAGCTGCCACGCGGATAAGCATGAGTTTAGTTGTGGATTTGTGGTCGGCAAGAGTCTACGACACCTGGTCTCTAGGTTTACACCTGTCAGTGAACGAATCGTCACCATAAAAGAGAAGGCAACATTTTTCTACATCACGATGATGTGTGCTCATGCTCCGACGGAGGAGAAAAGTGGCGAGGTCAAAGACGAATTTTACGCCGAATTTGAAGAAACATATGACCGGGCCATGATGTTAAAATAGATGAATGTCTTTAGCCCAACAGTCGGAATATTTAGTCTGCATACTGACACATCGCTAAACGGAATCAGACTGATTTATTTCTCTGCAGTAAGGAACATGGTAACTAGCAACACACGATTTGACTACAAAAACATGCACAAGGCAACGTGGAGATATCTCCCGATCAAGTTACGAGAAATCAAATAGATCACGTGGTAATCGATGGAAGGTACGCGCCAAGTGTCTTAGACGTACGAGTGATCAGGGGTGCGAACATCAACTCGAATCACCACCTCATTGCAGTGATGGTGCGTACTATGCTAAGCAGGGCTAAAACCCAGCGTAACCAGGCTCAGAAAAATCTGGACATCGCAAAAATGCAGACCACGGAGATAGACAACGTCTATTCCAACCAACTCACTCAACTACTTCGAGATGCTCCGAAACTACGAGCGCGTAATGGCAAACGCAGGAACGGCCGTGGAATGATGGTTAGAACACGCGACTACCATGCGGGAGATCCCAGATTCAACACCTGGCTCCAGGCGTCTAAAAAATAAAAAAAAATATATTTTTCTTCCATTGCCGGTCCCCTCGATGTTGTCGTCAGCTATCAGCGAGAAGCTATACCATACCTCATTCATGGGGTGTAAAGGTAAATTAAGTAAGTACGTACGTATTGGCTCGCTCTTTTCGGCTCTCGAGCCAAGAGCCACAAAATTTCAAATGAGCTCCTAGCTTGCGAGCCCATTTGAAATTTTATGGCTCTTGGCTCGCGAGCTATGCACCGAAGTTATGTACCAGAAGTACTTTTTTATGGTACGTTCTTGTTCCCCAAACATCGGAATGGTAGGTCAATGTTGCACTAAGGTCCGGGGGGGCCCCTTGGGTTCTATGACGACCCCCCATGTGTGGGTACTCAAATGAAAGATATTTTCGAGACGAATCCAACGATGTTATTTTTACTTTGACCTCGATTTTCGTGTTTTGGGGTGGGTTGGCATATTTTTTTTGGGCTCCCGCCCCATATTCTGCACTTTTGCCCTTTTCTGTTGCGCAAAGTACTTTTTTGTACAAGAGTACTTTTTTGTACCAAAAGTACTTTTAATGTACTTTTCGGCACAAAGTACTTATTTTTGTACCAGAGTACCAAAGTACTTTTTGTTATAAAAAAGTCATTTGGTACAAAAGAAAGTAATTTGTACCAAAAAGTATAATACAAGTACTCTGGTACAAAAAAAAGTACTTTGTACAGCAGAAAAGTGTGTTTGGGACAATAAAAGTACTTTTGGGCATAAAAAAGTATTTTGAAATAAAAAAGTACTTTGTGCCGAAAAGTACATTAAATATACTTTTTGGTACCAAAAAAAGTACTTTGTGCAACATAAAAATGCTTTTGGGCCAATAAAAGTACTTTTTGGCATAAAAAAGTACTTTGGTACAAAAAATTTACTTTGTGCCGAAAAGTACTATATATGTACTTTTTGGTACCAAAAAAAAGTACTCTGGTACAAAAAAAAAATACTTTGTGCAACAGAAAAGTGTTTTTGGGACAATAAAAGTACTTTTTGGCATAAAAAAGTACTTTGATACAAAAAAGTACTTTGTGCCGAAAAGTACATTAAATATACTTTTTGGTACCAAAAAAAGTACTCTGGTACAAAAAAAGTACTTTGTGCAACATAAAAATGCTTTTGGGCCAATAAAAGTACGTTTTGGCATTAAAAAGTTATTTGGTACAAAAAAGTATTTGTGCCGAAAATTATATTAAAATAACTTTTTGGTACAAAAAAGTACTCTTCTACAAAAAAGTACTTTGTGCAACAGAAAAGTGCTTTTGGGCCAATAAAAGTACTTTTTGGCATAAAAAAGTACTTTGGTACAAAAAAGTACTTTGTGCCGAAAAGTACATTAAATATACTTTTTGGTACCAAAAAAAGTACTCTGGTACAAAAAAAGTACTTTGTGCAACATAAATATGCTTTTGGGCCAATATAAGTACGTTTTGGTATTAAAAAGTTATTTGGTACAAAAAAGTATTTGTGCCGAAAAGTATATTAAAATAACTTTTTGGTACAAAAAAGTACTTTGTGCTACAGAAAAGTGCTTTTGGGCCAATAAAAGTACTTTTTGGCATAAAAAAGTACTTTGGTACAAAAAAAGTACTTTGTGCCGAAAAGTACATTAAATATACATTTTGGTACCAAAAAAAGTACTCTGGTACAAAAAAAGTACTTTGTGCAACATAAAAATGCTTTTGGGCCAATAAAAGTACGTTTTGGCATTAAAAAGTTATTTGGTACAAAAAAGTATTTGTGCCGAAAAGTATATTAAAATAACTTTTTGGCATAAAAAAGTACTTTGGTACAAAAAAAAGTACTTTGTGCCGAAAAGTACATTAAATATACTTTTTGGTACCAAAAAAAGTACTCTGGTACAAAAAAAGTACTTTGTGCAACATAAAAATGCTTTTGGGCCAATAAAAGTACGTTTTGGCATTAAAAAGTTATTTGGTACAAAAAAGTATTTGT
The DNA here is from genome assembly GCA_964034835.1 of Muscina levida. Lineage (NCBI taxonomy): Eukaryota > Metazoa > Arthropoda > Insecta > Diptera > Muscidae > Muscina > Muscina levida. Next base: position 18,944,120 of record OZ035881.1, read on the forward strand.
GCCGAAAATTATATTAAAATAACTTTTTGGTACAAAAAAGTACTCTTCTACAAAAAAGTACTTTGTGCAACAGAAAAGTGCTTTTGGGCCAATAAAAGTACTTTTTGGCATAAAAAAGTACTTTGGTACAAAAAATGTACTTTGTGCCGATAAGTACTTTAAATGTACTTCTTGGTACCAAAAAAAAAGTACTCTGGTACCAAAAAAAGTACTTTGTGCAACAGAAAAGTGTTTTTGGGACAATAAAAGTACTTTTTGGCATAAAAAAGTACTTTGATACAAAAAAGTACTTTGTGCCAAAAAGTACATTAAATATACTTTTTGGTACCAAAAAAAGTACTCTGGTACAAAAAAAGTACTTTGTGCAACATAAATATGCTTTTGGGCCAATATAAGTACGTTTTGGTATTAAAAAGTTATTTGGTACAAAAAAGTATTTGTGCCGAAAAGTATATTAAAATAACTTTTTGGTACAAAAAAGTACTTTGTGCAACAGAAAAGTGCTTTTGGGCCAATAAAAGTACTTTTTGGCATAAAAAAGTACTTTGGTACAAAAAAAGTACTTTGTGCCGAAAAGTACATTAAATATACTTTTTGGTACCAAAAAAAGTACTCTGGTACAAAAAAAGTACTTTGTGCAACATAAAAATGCTTTTGGGCCAATAAAAGTACGTTTTGGCATTAAAAAGTTATTTGGTACAAAAAAGTATTTGTGCCGAAAATTATATTAAAATAACTTTTTGGTACAAAAAAGTACTCTTCTACAAAAAAGTACTTTGTGCAACAGAAAAGTGCTTTTGGGCTAATAAAAGTACTTTTTGGCATAAAAAAGTACTTTGGTACAAAAAATTTACTTTGTGCCGATAAGTACTTTAAATGTACTTCTTGGTACCAAAAAAAAAGTACTCTGGTACAAAAAAAGTACTTTGTGCAACAGAAAAGTGCTTTTGGGCCAATAAAAATACTTTTTGGCATAAAAAAATTATTTGGTACAAAAAAGAATTTGTGCCGAAAAGTATATTAAAATAACTTTTTGGTACAAAAAAGTGCTCTTGTACAAAAAAGTACTTTGTGCAACAGAAAAGTGCTTTTGGGAGAATAAAAGTACTTTTTGGCATAAAAAAGGACTTTGGTACTTTGTGCCCAAAAGTACATTTAAAGTACTTTTTGGTAAAAAAAAAGTACTATAGTACAAAAAAACGTACTTTGTGGAACATAAAAGTGATTTTAAAAAAAGTACTTTTGGTACATAACTTTGGTACTTAGCTCGAGAGTCAAGAGCCACAAAACTTCAAATGGGCTCTCGAGCTGACTCATGGCTCACAAGCCGACATGAACGTAGCACAGCAGGTAGTCCCAAACTTCTTTGAAAGGACCAAGTGGTTGGCGACGTGCCACCATGTGGTAGGGCTTACTGGAGAACGCACGCAGAAGACCAAAGCATCTGGAATTCTTGAATACTTCAAACTTCTAATTTATGAAATAAGTTCGTAAGCTGTAATGGGCAACTTAAGTAAGTAACTGGACGTAAGTGGTCCGTCCCATTGTCCAAAATATTCGGCTAAAGCTACTTACTTAAACGTTAAAATATTTTCCCTATACATCCCATGAATGAGTTGAAATATTTAATTTGGGTTGAAACAAATAACATGTATTTTGCAGGTTTAAACCATCATTAACAAAACATTACCCTTTTTAGAAATAAAAAACAATGTTATAGATATTTAAATATATTTGTCTGGTCGGCTTTAAATATCGCGCACGTTTTTACAAACAAAATTATATTAACATTAAATTTTAATTGTTAATTGAAAACGGTTGCAAATCGTGTTAAAAGCCTGCACTCAGGCAAAAAGTTAGTAAGTATAATGTTTTAAACTTGCAGTGCTTCCCTAACATAAGCTTTTTTAATTAGAAGGAGGAATAATTTAAAACAACTCAAATCGTCAAATGATTAAACAGCTCCATAACAAAACTGCTGGCTTATTTAAAATAAAAAAAAACAAAACCAATTTGTATGACTAACTCCACAACTCCTGCCCCAATCAACACTAAATTAGTATGTATATAAATCAGTATTTTAAACTGTACACCGTAAAAATTGGTCTTTCCCCACCTCACTCAATTTTCTATTACCATTTTTGGTCTTAGTTTTAGCCATTAGCTTGTCGTTTATTCGCTTGTAAAGCAAAAGTGTGAACTTCATTTACAGCCTATAATTATGTGGTTATTAATTTTTATTTTATTTTTTTTATTTAGTACCGCCACTACTCCCCTTTGTGGCTTTGTAAAGCAGCAGCTCAAACCAAAACTAAATCATAAATTTTTATAGCAATTATAAATAGATTTCAACCTGTAGCAAAAAAAAAAAACAACCAAACGCAAAACCTTTGAAAATATGTATTATACGGCTAAACAATTAAGATTGATCGATATTTTTAGTATTCGAAAATTGATATCTTACTTATACCATAACGGGGGGGAATTGTCGTCGCTACGAAGGTAAAACTACTGATGTAATTGTGGTGCAAAAAAGGCAACTCAGATTGCAAAATGGGCCTCGAATAATGAAGAACATTAGCGTGATGACTTAAATACAGGTATAGGTATGTATATATACAGAGGGTAAATGGTTATTAGCCATCAAGAAAAATTACATATTTGGTATAATAATTAAGGTATAATTTGGAAGCAATATTGTATGGGATGAGTCATGCAAATGTCACAAATGTCACAATGAGATACATTTTTTATATGTAACTTAAATTGTTAAAGTATAAGATTTTGACAAGTTGAATTGTTGATAAATATTATAGTAAGTTTTTGGGGCATTCAACCGGGATATAGGCAAAGGATGATACCATAGTGCGGATCCTTTTGAAGTCACAAAATTTAGTGCAAATTTTATTTTATGGAAATAATAAAAAAGTGCTTCCCCTAGAACTCTATACTTCTAATAATTAAAGCTGTGAAGATTTCAAAAATCTAGAAAAATTATCAGTACAATGAAGTCACTCTGTCATTTGTATGACTGATACTAGAAGGTATATGAGATTTTGCATAATATAACAAAATAATTAAGCTGACAAATTTTGAATGTCCTCCATCTGTCTATATAATATTATATATAGTTCCTAATTACGTCATTCTGTATGGGATGTACCAGAAGGGATCGGCCGATATAGTCAATGTTGACTCCTGAGTCAAATTTTTTTTGGCGTGCATTTTACGCAAAATATGGCATAACGCAGTGTTCTTTCAAAAGAGACATGTATGTAATATTGTGAGGGTGAATTCGGTCATTTGTAAGGGAGGTACCAGAAGGGGTTGTGACAAAGGTTTCGGTTTTTTGAAGATTTGTCTATTATTATTTCAAGGTAAATCCGTCATACTTTCATCATTGACAAAATATGACTTAATTTTGTCTACTTACGAAAAAGATATGTGTGTAAAACTACCAAAAGTTTGTTGGAAATGTTTCGGTTGTCTATAATTTCAAGATAATTAAAATTACCAATTTTTTTCTGTTTTCTGTTCGGAAGTTATGTAGAAAATATTATTTTCCACGAATAGGTATTTTTGTATGGAGGGTACCAGAAGGGGTCGGCCGATACAGTCCATACTGACTTCTGAGTCAAATTTTTGTCAGCGTGCATCTTACGCAAAATATGACACAATGCAGTGTACTTTCAAAAAAAGATGCGGTCGAACTTCTATATAACGTATTCATTGGGAATCTGGGAATCGCCGATATCTACGTTAAAGAGAAAATCTTCAAAGAGAGGTAAAAATGTGTGAAAAACGTTGATTTACGGATATGCACCTGAAATGTCCGAACACTTTACAGAGATGGTGCCTCTATCCAACTGGCGGATGTCCTCGACAAATACAAGGCTGACATCACCGCCATATAGGAAATGAGATGGACGGGACAGGGATGCACACGACGAAAGAACTGTGACATCTTTTAAAGGTGTCATGCAGAAAGACACGAATTTGGATGTGGATTCATAGTCGGCAAGAGACTTCGACATCTGGTATGGCGGCTTTACCCTGTAAGTCACCGAATAGCCGATATTCGCATCAAGGCAAAATATTTTTACATTATGCTGATTTGTGTACACGCCCCGACGGAAGACAAAGACGAAGACATTAAAGATGCATTTAGTGGCTGGAGGAGATGTATGACCGCTGCCCTGCACATGACATTCAAATTGTTCTGTGAGATTTTAATGCTAAAATATGTAGGAAAGATGCTCTTGGTTCAGCAGTCGGGAAATTCAGTCTGCTCAGCAACACTTCCGATAACGGATTCAGACTAGTTAGCTACGTGTCGGCAAAAAAAACATGGTAGTAATGGAGCAAGATTCCAGCACAAAGATATCCACAAGGCAACTTGCCTATCCCCCGATCAAAACACCAAAAATCAAATAGATCATGTGGTAATTGATGGAAGGCATGTCTCCAGCGTTATGGACGTTACAAGTATTGACTTGTATCACCACCTAGTTGCAGCCAAGATACGCACGCGATTAAGGAGTGCTAAAAACCACTCGTAACCAAATGCAAATAAATCTAGACATCACAAAGCTGCATACCACCGAGGTAGCCAATGCATACTTTAACCAACTCTGTCAATTACTTTGTACCAACCCCCAATTCTGACGTTCCCGATACACAGTGGCAGCATCTTGCGCATTCCATGCCAACCAGACATGAAAAACGGCGCTCTGACGAAGTCTGGTAAGATGAAGAATGTCGCATAGCGTCCGAGGAACAGAATGCCGCTTATAGAGTAACGCTACAGCCAATTGTAACCCGGGCTGTTAGGGAACGGCACAAGGAGATAGTAAAACAGGCGAAACAGCTATTTAAGCGAAAAAAAAGCGTCAGATGAAGAAATGGAAGAACGAGGATATAGAGCGATAAGGGGGATAAAGGCAAGGCCCGAAAATTTTACCAGAAACATAAGCCAAAGGCAACGGTAATGGGCTTCCCTCCTGTAAGGACAAGGATGGAAATCTGGTCACTGATACTCAGAGTGTGCTGCATATATATGGAGAGAACACTTCCAGCAAATGCTGCTTCCAGAAGGCAGCGCACGTGAAGGTATCACGCCAATTGTCGACGACGGTTTAGATTGCCCACCCGCAAGTCAAGCCAAGGTAAGAACTTCAATATCGCGGCTTAAAATTAATAAAGCAGCCGGACGGACTTCCGGAAGAGCTCTTCAAGACCGGTGGTGAGGAGCTGATAATGAGCATGCACCAGCTCTTACGCATGGTAAGGCTTAAAGAGTGCGTGCCCGACGATTGGAATTTAAGCGTATTATATCCTGTGCTAAAAAAGGTGATCAAAGTGTGTGCTCCAACTACCGCGGGATCAGTCTTTTACCCATCACATATTAGGTCCAGTCGAGTGTGCTATGTGAAAGACTAAAGCCAATGTTATTCAACATGATCGGGCCATATCAGGGTGGCTTTAGACCTAGTAAATCATCAACTGACCAGATATTCACACTTCGGCAAATCCTGGAAAAGACCCAAGAGAAATAGATCGGCACGTACCATCTTTTCATCAACTATAAAGCTGCCTTCCACAGACCGATACGGCAGAAATTACTCGAAGCCATGGCTGAGTTTGGTATTCCTGCGAAGCTGATACGTCTTTGCGGAATAACGCTGACTGACACGATGTCTTCAGTGAAGATTGGCAAGGACCTTACGGAGCCATTCTATACCAGACGAGGCCAAAAACAAAGCGACCCCCTATTGTGAGGACCTCTTCAACATAGTGATAGAGATGATAATGAGGAAAGCTGCAGTAAACATAAGTTAATCGATATTCAACAAAAGCCACATGCTACTCGCGTAGGCTAATGACGTAGACATCATGGGTCGAAAATTGCGCGATGTGACTGCAGCCTTCTCAAGTATGCAGAAGACTTCAGCGAAAATGGGTAAAAGGGTGAACGAGGACAAAACGAAGTCAATACGTTTAACGAACAAAGAATCTACTCGTTTGGGAAACTGCGTGAACGTTGACAACTATAATTTCGAAGTGGTAGATAATGTTATCTACCTTGGATGGGCCAACAACAAAACTAATAATGTCAGCCTCAAAATCCAGAGAAGAATTCTGTTGCTTGTAATTCTACTACGGACTAAGCATGCGATTCAATGACAGAGCCCTCTCTCAACGAACAAAAGTCCAGCTATACCAAATACTGGTTCTACCTGTCTTGATGTACGGTTCAGAATCCTGGCTTATGACACAAGCGGATGAATCGGTTCTGGCAGTATTCGAGAGAAAAATACTCCGTAAATTATATGGGCCCATCATCGTTAACGGATAATATCGGCATCGTATGAATCATGAGCTGTACGAGCTGTACACTGACATTGACGTGGTCACACGCATTAAGGTGCAGCGGTTGCGGTGGCTAGATCATGTTGTACGCATGGACGAAAATGCTCCAGCTCGAAAAGTCTTCGACAATGAACTCGATGGACGGCGCAGAAGAGGGCGACCAAAACTCCGTTGGAAAGACCAGGTTACTGAGAACCTTACAGAACTCGGTGTGACTAACTGGAGAAGAAGCGCAGAAGATCGAGGCGCTAATAATATTTTTCTACGTGCGGTATATAATCCAGTGGGATTGCAAAGAAGTGCCCGCTAAGTAAGTAAGGAGGTGCTCTTGCATCATCAGTAAATATGTTATTAACCAGTACAGAAATTAGGGACCGGCCGTGGCATAGTGTTCAGAACACGCGACTACCATGCGGGAGACCGCGGGTTCGATTCCCGCCTCGAGTTATCTACATTTTTCTTTCATTGCCAGCCCCCTCGATGTTGTCGAAGCAACGTCGCAGTATTAGTGTCGAGTTAATCGGCATGTCTAGTAAAAGCTTCTCAAACAGTGACGTTCGCATTCGTCGATAAACAAGTAGGTGCCATTAGTTGTGAATCTAAAAATAGAAAGCGTGTTAATGCACAACAACGCGAGATGCTATCCCATACCTCATTCGTGGGGTGTAAAGGGAAAGTAAGTTTTAACTGCAGAAATTTTAGTAAGGTGAACTGACTGATAAATACTCTAACCCATTGGGTGTATTGATATTATCACTCGATTTCTTAAGCGGTCGGAATGGTACATTTGTATGGCAGGTACCGGAAGGGGCGTGGCTGAACTTCCAACTTTTTTCTCTAAAACGTTATCCAATTAAAGCTATACAAACCACTGAATTTGGGCAAGATCATGTTGATATTGATATTATTACTCTACTTCTAAAGTGGGTGGAATGGTAGATTTGTATGGGAGGTACCAGAAGAGGCGTGGCTAGACTTCCAGTGTTTTCTCCAAAACTGAATCTTATTATTATTTATTTATATTTACTAAATATGAACAAAATTTTGCAAGATTGCGTTGGATATATTAATATTATTACTCGACATCTGAAGTGGGCGGAATTGTACATTTGTAAGGGAGGAATCAGAAGGGGCGTGGCCATGTAGCCCATTTTCAACACCTTTAGTAGTTTTAGTGATATATTAAGCAATACAAAGCAAATAGTTGTGACTTTCAAAAGTTATCATGCGTACCAGGTGGACAGACAGTCAGAAGGGCATAGCTGAAACGACTTAAAAAGTCATGAAACGAATTTGGTTCAAAGAAACATAGGGTCTTGTACGTGTCAGGAGGACATGGCCCAAACGACTTAAAAAGTCATGAATCGAATTTGGTTCAAAGAAACAAAGGGTCTTTTTAAGTTTTACGCTTTTGGGTCGTATCAAACCCTTCTACCCGTAGGTTGAGGAAAAATTAAAAATTCAAAGAGATGACCATAATCATAAATGAAAATAAAACTAGTAAGGCGGTTATCTTCAGCTATTTTTTTCTAACCTACGGCTATAATCGGGAGGAAGTAAAGCGGACACCCCAAAAAAAGGTAGTTTGAATGGGAGGTGGGAGTAGTTTTTGACCGACATTGCTTATCTTAAAAAGTAGCCTCCGCTTAGATATTGATATTGAATGTCAGCTATATACCTCTTAAAATACGGCTGCAATCGCAGGGACAAACCCAAAAAAGGGAGAGTTTGTATGGGAGGTGAGAGTAGTTTCTGACCGATCGTTCTCATTTTAATACTCTACCTCCGCTTAGAGCAGAAAAGCTTTCATACAATATTTCAGCTTGTAATCGCGGGGACATACAGACACCCCCAAAAAGAGGGATTTTGAATGGGAGGTGAGAGTAGTTTTTGACCGATCAGTCTCATTTTAATACTCAACCTCCGCTTAGAGTAGGGAAGCTCGCATACATTATTTCAGCTTGATTGCTCTTAAATTACTACTATAATCGCGGGACTGACATACGGACACCCCCAAAAATAGGGATTGTGTATGGGAGGTGGGAGTAATTTTTGACCGATCGGTTTCATCTTACTACTCAACCTTCGCTTAGTGTAGGAAAGCTTGCATACAAAATTTTAGCTTGAGTGCTCCTAAACTACAGCTGTAATCGCAGGGACAGACCCCAAAAAAGGGGAGTTTGTATGGGAGGTGGGAGTAGTTTTTGACCAAACGGGCTCATCTTAGAACTTAACCTCCATTTAGGGCAGCAAAACTTGCATACAATATTTCAGCTTGATTGCTCTTAAATTGCTGCTGTAATCGCGGGGACTGACATACGGACACCCCCAAAAAGAGGGATTTTGTATGGCAGGTGAGAGTAGTTTTTGACCGATCGGTCTCATTTTACCACTTAACCTCCGCTTAGTGTAGGGAATCTCACATACAAAATTTCAGCTTGATTGCCCTTAAACTACTGCTGTAATCGCAGGGACAGACCCCAAAAAAGGGGAGTTTGTATGGGAGGTGAGAGTAGTTTTTGACCGATCGGGATCATCTTAGAACTCAACCTCCATTTAGGGCAGCAAAACTTGCATACAATATTTCAGCTTGATTCCTCTTAAATTGCTGCTGTAATCGCGGGGTCTGACATACGGACACCCCCAAAAAGAGGAATTTTGTGTGGGAGGTGAGAGTAGTTTTCTACCGATCGGTCTCATCTTACCACTCAACCTCCGCTTAGTGTAGGGAGGCTCACATACAAAATTTCAGTTTGATTGCCCTTAAACTACGGCTGTAATCGCAGGTACAGACCCCAAAAAAGGGGAGTTTGTATGGGAGGTGGGAGTAGTTTTTGACGGATCGGGCTCATCATAGAACTTAACCTCCGCTTTGAGGCCTGCATTCCAAATTTCAGCTCGATATCTCTTAGACTGCGGCTGTAATCGCGGGGACAGACGGACAGACGGTCACCTTTAAATCGACTCAGATTTCGATGCTGATCATTTATATATATATATATTGTCATACCTACCACGCCTCCTTATGGGCGTTACAAATGGAAGAACAAAATGAATATACCCTTCACTCCGTTCATGTGCATGGTGAAGGGTATAAAAAAGCTTTGGACATTTAATTTAATAAAATTTATGTTTTACAAAAAAAATTGTAAAACTTTTTTTCGATCACAATGGAAACAATTTTAGAAAAAATACAGATTTATTTGAATACCCTTTGCATAAATATATTCACTTGGTTCTTCCATTTGTGAGGCCCGTAAGGAGTTGTGGTAGGTATGACAATCTTATAAATCATCAGCGTCGGATTCTGAGACGATTTAAAGATGTCCGTCCGTCTGTCTGAACCTTTACAGCTGAAGCTTTAGAGCTATCGAGCTTAATCCAACTTACATCCTCTAAGCGGATGCTATGTTCCAATAAGAGCAAGATCGGATAAAACTACTTTCAACTTCTATACAAACTTCCTCCTTAAGTGGTATCCATCTCTGTCCCCGCGATTACAGTCGTAGTTAAATAGCACCTCATATCTAGGATCTTTCCAAAAGCTACTTCAAACTATACACTCTATAAAAAATAAAACACCATACATCTTTTTAACAATTTGGCAGCTCACAATGATGATTGTTTTTTTTCTCAGTTATTTGATACGCAATCATATTCATATCGATATTTCAAAGAAGGTCAATTGATTTGTCTCACCCAACTAAAACTAATTTGTCACCGCACTGACAACATTCATGCCAACGAATATCGTTGTCAACTATATCGAATTTCCATTACAATTGAGCTATCAAAAGAATTTCAAATAGTCCAACAGCAATACCACCAACGAAACTAAACGTACCAGCAACAACAAACAACAAACAAGAGACCTGCAAATTTGAATTAGCACAAACGCATAAATAAACTCCAACAGTCAAAAAACAATTGCAACACACTAAGGAAAAAAATATATATGGACATAGATAGCACTAACTGCCGACAGCCTAATGTAATCAGATATAACGACATAAATCAATTTAAAATATTTAAATAAAATTAAGTTCATTTTGTGAACGGTCGTATTAAGACATCACAGTGCTCTGTTATGAGCGTTGGTCGGTCAAACACTTTTCTTTAATTTAAAATTACAATAAATTTAAAAATCACAGCACAACAACCGCTGCTGTTGGTTCGAATGTCTATGCAGGCTATTCGCAATGATGTCCAAAGAACCGATTACTTTACGCGCGTCACTGTATTAAAGTTTTAAGCTGTTTTGGTTGATATTTTTTCGATTTTTTGTTTTTAGTTTTTTTATATTTTCAAACACAAATTTTCTTGATCCCAACCGACGTAAACCGCAACACGTCTTGCGGCTGACAACTTTCGTATAATATTGATTTTTGAAAATTTAGAATATTTTGCTTAAACTCTAGCTGGCTGACTGACTGACTGGCAAAACCTCAGAAAACTATTTGACGCTGCGGCCGAGGCAACGGCCTCCCTCCTTCTTCGACGTATGTTTGTATGGAAGTAAGTTTAGAAGAGCATATTCGTCGTAGTAAGAGTATCACCACCAGCAACAACAACAACAACACACACATGTGTTGAGCAGCAGCACCCAGAGGTAAAGACGAGCGCGGCGGCGCTCTGCTACGCTTCGTATTCGCATAAGATTCTGATATGAATCCATAACATAATCGAATCCAGCAGATAGATATACTCGCGCGTATCGTGAGCGAGAGTCATACAATACAGATTTTAGAAAAGTAGAAGCGAAACCCCCTAATGATTTGACGGAATAGTTGATAGACGGACAGTGCGACAGACAGACAGCTAGACGTACATACTCAGTAAATACAAATGCTGTGCGGACACAGAGCGGACGGTCATACTGATAGCATGTTGACTATATTTTGATCTTTCTTTAGAGATCCCATAGATCACTTGTGTCAGCGCGCCCCACCACCCAAAGTAAAGCTCACAGCGCACAGCACTTACTTTGTTTGGCACCTTTAATAAAGACCCCACAATTTCAACTACCAGATGCGTAAATTAGCCTACTACCACAACGACAACAGCAACAACAACAACATAAAAATCATTAACTCTAGCCATAACTTAACTATTTACGGGTTGTTTTTCTGTTTAACTAATCGATCGAGTTATTGAATTAACTTGATCATAGATCGTTTACACTCGCAATCCAGACATATGTCAAATCATTGTGGTGGTCTCGGGCAATAATTGCTAGACGATATTGACTGGAAAATTAACACAATTTGTTTGTTATATAACAAGTGAATGGTTTGTATATTTTTTGATTCGCGCTCTCTCTCTCTCTCTCATACGATTTGAGTGATCACAATATATTAAGATATTCAGTGAAATGTTTACAGTTCAATTAATTGACTGCCATTTATTCGGATGTAATGCTAAGAGAGCTTCACATGTATAGAGCGGTTCTTGTTTTGCTTAAATGTTTACATATGCTATGGATTTGTTGAACTGGTGGGGATAATTTATAGATAACATAGGTTTGACATTAAGCAAAGATAGACATACAATTGGGCGAATGAATTGCAAGTACTTTACTTATAAAGTAAAAGAAAAGTTTGACATCTTTAGAAGAAGAAGTTTGATGTTATTCAAAAAGCGAAAGTGTTCTATGTTACATGTACTGAAAAAAACATCGTCCAACATAGGGGACAATAAAAAACCTTTGCATATGCCGAAGCTCAGACACCCTTCACCATTTGTAAAAATTATAATAAAAATATTAAGATTTTTTTTACCCTCAAAACGGGGGAGTAGTTTTTGTCCGATCTCGTCCAATTAAACAACCGCTAAGAGGATAAAAGCTTGCAAACTAAATTGTAGCTCTATAGTTCGTTAACTACGGCTATATTTGAGGGGACATATCAAAAAGGGACAGTAGTATGGAAGTAGTATGGAAGATGGCAGTAGTTTTTGACCGATCTCAAGCCGATCCTCAACTTAGAGGATAAAAGCTACCATTAGAGTTTCTCTTTTTCCCGGACTTTTTATTTCCCGGGAAACCGGGAAAAAATTTTGCCTTTCCCGGGATTCCCGGGAATTCCCGGGAATTTTCGCGCAGTAGAAAAACAAGACAAACTGTGTTAATTTTATACAATTTTGCAGTGTGTACACATATATTCATTTGCTAATTCATGAGATCTTATAGAACAAGCTGCAAGTAAAACAAAAACATAAGAAACAAAAACAATAATTTTAAAGTATTTATAAAAATATTAATAAACAATAAAAGTTGATTTGTCATTTTGAAAATATGTTTTTAAAACGGAAAGAGCGTTAAGGATTTCATCAGACAGTCTGTTTCTAATTCTATTTACAAATTGCCCTGTTGTTGAAAATATTCTATCGCTATCAACTGATGTCAGGGGAGCATTCAATAAAATGATGACATTTTCCGTTGCTTTTCCACTTGCTTCGTAAAATTGTAAATCCTTTTTTATCGAGTTATTAAGTAGTCTATTACTTGATGCAACATTTGCATTTGTTATGGCATCGGTTAAAATATCTCAAATGGTCTTTCGGTACTAATGTCACAAATAGGAATTTCGTCGGATTCTAGAACTTCGTCGATAACGCCTTCTTTAAAAAATCGAGTATAAATTTGTTCAGCGTACGCGATCACATTTGGTTTTGAAGCAGTTTGAAATAAGTTATTAGCATTATAACCATTACTGTTGGATCTTTAAGATTCTTCACTAAAGTATAAAGTGGCTTGTCACTTCTTTCTTCAATTCGCTTCTTTAAAGCTTCTAATATTTGTCTCTGCCAAAGGTGTTTTAATTTCCCGGGAATCCCGGACGAATTTCCCGGGAAACCGGAAATTAAAAATGACCGGGAATCCCGGGAATTCCCGCCCGGGAAATCCCGGGAGAGAAACTCTAGCTACCATGCATACACTATCTGTAGCGGCTAAAAATGCGATAAGGTTACGAGAAGCCGGACTTTGTCAGCAATCGAAGTCGGGTCACGCATCAATTCTATTCTGGTTCAGCAGACATGGTTGCAACGGAGGACTCCTCAGGGGAACGAACTATATGGTTGTTGATTGATGAATTTTACATCGTCCTGAAATAGTGACTGCAAAGCTTCCCTAACCTTCGGGAAGTTGTTCAAGTTCGCTGATGGCTCAAAAATGGACATTGGAATAGGTTCAGGTGTCTTCAGCGAGGATCTCAATTTCAGCCAACACTTGCGATTGGATGACGACTGCAGAGTATTCCAGGCGAAGATCTTCGCTATTATAAAATCTGCTGAGGCAAATGTGGGCAGTCATGCGGCCTTAAAGACTTTGGCATCAACGGTCATAAAGTCCAGATTGTTGCACAGATGTAGGACGGCTCTCTTAAAACTGCCAAGAAATAGTGTTCGACTGTGTCCGGGGTCGCCGGACATAATCACACACCAGGGAACGAGATAGCGGATGACTAGCACTAGGACCCGGCCATTCAGATGGATCAGAGCGACAGCCAATGTGTCATATATACGGAATTTTGAAACGTGACACACTGGCGCCTGTAGAACAAGTGAGCCCCTAACAAATAGTGAATAAACCTATTTTCAGGAAATTGTCTAACTATTTCAAATATTCTACTCTAATTACAATCAGATCTATGGTTCAGAAAATATAGCCCTTCAAAGTTGACGGATTTTCAATAATTAGTTTTACCACATTTTGGTAATTTAGTAAGCTTTCAGATACAGTGTCTCGAAAACTAGGTAACAGAGATCTATATATTAGGAAAAGAAAAGAAATTTCCAGTTAAATCGATATTTACCAACTACCAAAGTTATGATTTTTGCAAAGAACATACTCAAATGCCGCCACTGTGCGTCACATCGAACGGTTGGCAAATGCATCTTGGGAACACCGCACCAACTGCATAGTATCACGGGATATTTGGCCAAGACTATATGGAAGACGAGTCAAATCACTCTTAAAGTTGGATAGGAAGTCTGAAGACTTATCGGTATAATGACAGGACGCTGTCATGTTAGAGTCTTTACATCCAACTGGGCGACTACACTGGAGGTCTATTGCAGACTTTGTGCCGATGAAAGGGAAATTGAGACCATTGAACATTGGCTATGCCATTAACCGGCTCTTTACAGAAGAAGAAATCAATTCATTGAGAAGTGTTTCTTTGATAGCCTCAATGAATTGTCTTCATGCAACATGGAGAATCTAATGAAGTTAACTAATGGTTTGAGCTGGCTTCAGGGCAGAGGACCATACTGCTCTCCTAAGAATGAAAATCTCCATTTATATCTTCTTCTTTCTTCTTCTTCTTTACTGGCAGCAACAACAGAAATTCATCTATCAGTAGCCGCACGTAGAAAACCATTCCAAGCGCTTCGGTCTTTTGCGCTCCGTAGATAGGTCGTCATACCAAGCTTACTTAACATTTCCGTCACCTGGTCCATCCATCGGAGTTTTGGTCGCCCCCTCCTGCGCCGCCCATCGAGTTTATTGCCGAAGACTTTTCGAGCCGGAGCGTTATCGTCCATTCGTACAACGTGTCCAAGCCAGCGCATTCGGTCTATTTGAACGCGCTTGACCACGTCGATGTCGTTGTACAGCTCATACAGCTCATGATTCATTCGACGACGGTACTCGCCGTTCACGATGATGGGTCCAAATATTTTGCGGAGTATTTTTCTCTCGAAGACTCCCAGAATAGATTGATCCGCTTGTGTCATTACCCACGATTCTGCGCTGTAGAGCAAGACAGGTAGGATCAGAGTCTGGTAGAGCTGGATCTTTGTTTTTCGAGAGAGCGCTTTGTCGTTAAATCGCTTGCTTAGCGCATAGTAGCAGCGGTTTGCGATCAATACTCGTCTTTTGATTTCGAGGCTGACATTATTATTTTTGTTTATGGCGGAGCCAAGGTAGACAAAATCATCTACCACTTCAAAATTATAGTTGTCAACGTTCACGCAGCGTCTCAGACGAGTGGACTCTTTGTTCGTTGAAACAAATAACTTGGTTTTGTCCTCGTTTATCACCAGACCCACTTCAGCCGACTGCTTTTCAATGCTCGAAAAAGCCGCAGTAACATCTCGCAATCCACGTCCAATAATATCGATATCATCAGCATACGCGAGCAACATGTGGCTTTTGTTAAATATGGTGCCATTCCTGTTTACTGCTGCTTTCCGCATGATCATCTCCATTACGATGTTAAAGAGATCGCAGGACAGACTATCGCCTTGTATAAAGCCTCGCTTGGTAGAAAATGGCTCTGACAGATTTTTGCCAATTTTCACTGAAGACTTCGTGTCAGTCAGTGTCATCCCGCAGAGTCGAATTAGTTTTGTGGGGATACCAAACTCAGCCATAGCATCCAACAATTTCTGTCGTATCGGACTGTCAAATGCAGCTTTGTAATCGATGAACATATGGTAGGTATCGATCTGCATTTCTTGGGTCTTCTCCAGGATTTGTCGTAGCGTGAATATCTGGTCGGTGGTGGATTTACCAGGTCTAAAGCCACACTGATAAGGTCCAATCAGGTTCGCCAGGAGGGGCTTTAGTCTTTCACATAACACACTAGACAGGACCTTGTATGCGATGGGCAAAAGGCTAATCCCGCGATAGTTGGTACACACACTAGGATCGCCTTTCTTAAGCACGGGACATAGGACACTCAGATTCCAATCATCGGGCATGCATTCCCTGAGCCAAATCGTGTTTATGAGCTGGTGCATGCATGTTACCAGGTCATCGCTGCCGGCTTTAAAAAGCTCTGCCGGCAGTCCATCGGCTCCCGCAGCTTTATTATTTTTAAGCCGGGCAATTGCCGTGCTGATCTCGTTTTGGCTCGGTGGTGGACAGTCTACTCCATCGTCCATGATTGGTGCGATTTCGTCACTTATGCTGCCTTCGGGAACGAGAAGAGATTGAAAGTGTTCCCTCCATATTTGCAGCACACTCTGAGTGTCCGTGACCAGATTTCCGCCTCTGTCCTTACAGGTGGGGATCCCTGTGCCAAAACCTTAACTTTTTACCTTTTGGTAGAACTTTCGGCCCTAACCTCTATCCCTGTAGTTTTCGATATCCTGGCTCTCTCTTTTCTTCCACAGACGCTTTTTCCGTCTGAACAGGCGTTTCATCTCCCTCCTTTTCTCTTTATAACGCTCCGTCACCGCACGCGTCGCCATTGGCTGCAGTTTTGCCTTGTATGCAGCATCCTTCTCTTCAGACATTTCGCGACATTCATCATCGTACCAGGGTCGTTGCGGCAGTGGTCATAGAATTCGCAATATGCTGCCACTGTATGTCGGGAGCATCAGAACTAGGGGGATTTGTTTGGAGTAATTGAGAGAGTTGGTTGGAGTAGGCATTGGCTATCTCAGTGGTATGCAGCTTTGTGATGTCTTGCTTCCTTTGCGTTTGATTACGAGTGTTTTAAGCACTACCTTAACGTGTGCGTACCCTGGCTGCAACTAGGTGGTGATGCGAGTCAATATTGGCACAGCGCATAACGCTTGGGACTTGGCTTCCATCAATTACCATGTGACCATTCTGGTTACTTGCCTTTTGATTAGGGAATATCCAGGTTATCAAGTGGATATCTTTATACGGGAATTTGGTTCCACACACTACCATGTTTACTGCCAATGCGAAGCTAACCAGGCTGAATCCGTTTCATGGAGGTGTTGTTGTGTAGACTGAATTTTGCCACTGCTAAACCAAAAGCATCTTCCCATCCTATTTTTGCATTTACATCTCCCGAAACAATGTTACTGTGGACAGGGCAGCGGTCATATATTTCCTCCAGGTAGTCGTCTTTGTTTTCCGTCGGAGCGTGTACAGAAATCAGCATGATAAAAAGATTCTATTAAACATACACATTTTCTGGTTTAGTCAGCTTAATGAAGGAAGTTAAGCAACATTTAGAATTAGTGAATCACTCTCCCATCGTGAAATAAAAATATTCCTTCTTGCTACAGACTGTGGCTATTGGGTCAGTAGCACAGTACAACACATGATTTTGGGACTCAAGTCTGAGAACTGCACGTAAAAGTAGCCCCAAAAAGAAGAAGTTCTGCATCATTCGTTTTGTCAAGTTACATGCCATAATAATTTAATATCGATTTGAAGTAAGTAAGTATCGTATAGGGGAATTTGTCACGTTTAAGGCTCTTTTGTTATATTGTTATATGATGACGTATGATTATCATAAGCAAAATTATTATGGCATGTAACTTGACAAAACGAATGATGCAAAACTTCTATTTTTTTGGGGCTACTTTTACATGCAGTTCTCGGAATTGAGTCCCAAATTAATGAGCTGAAAAATGTTGTACTGTGTAGTAGGACACAGATTCCAATTCTTTTGCCGACTATAAATCCATATCCAAATACGTGTATTACTGCACGGCAGATGTAAAGGGCGTCATGTGTATCCCTGCCCCGCATTTTCTGTATGTCGGCGTTGTCAGCCTTATATTTGTCGAGTTCGGATATTCCAGGTGCATAACCTTAAATCAGCATTTGAAGGGTTCTTGTCTACCTCTAACGATGTGTTTTCATAATAATTCTTTTACTTAAAAATTAAAAGAAAAACTTGAAAATGAATAAACTTTTTCTATACGAGTTTGAATCAATCTTACACCGATGTTGGCTGGTAATATGTTAAAGAGATAGTCAGAGAGATAGCTTTGCATATTAATCACAATATTTACAACACACTATGCTTTTTTCTTCGGTCACTCTTATTCACTTTACAAAATTAATACTGCCCCCTATCAATTATTTGCACAACAAAGTGACATCAACTGACATTTCTTTTCCTATAACTGTCAACTGACAGATTGCCGCTGATCGATAAAATGCGAAAACCCAATCTTGGCTACGCATGAATAACAAACTGCTGTTAACCTCATAAAACTGCCATATTATGTGGCATAAAACTCAAACACCCTCAACTTCAGAAGAAGGCAAAAAGGTAGCAAAAGAGAGTGAGAGAAAGAGGAGGAAGAGTGATACACTTATAAGTACAATAAAGAAGTCGCAGTCGCTGTAATAAAGACATGCAACAGACATGTGGTTGATAAATTTTTGAAGGTGTCAAATGACACCAAAGACAATGTCTTAATGTAAACAAAAATTTCGACAAATTTGCCAGCAGACGTCATCGTCGTCGTCGTCTGTCTGCAACCCAGCCTCGATTATAATAAGCTTTACAATTGCAGCAGACTGTCTGCTGCTACAATGGTCCGTTGTTGGTTTGGCTGCAAATAAAGTTATCAATGTCAGGGAAGTGATAAAAATGAGACATGTTTTGAACAACAATACCAGCGAAGAAGACCAAGACGAAGAAGTTAACTGGAGTGCCATCATATCACTGTTTGGATTTTGGCGGGTTTTCGGTTTATTGGTAAAATTTCATCTTAATGGCTTGTTGTCTTCCGCTGTAATGTGACGTTTTGTGTTTTTTTCATTTTGAAGACGTAAATGCTTGAAACCGCATAAAATCCCCCCCCCCCAACCACCCTTAACGCTTTACCCAACCAGGTGATGGTTGCTGTACGCAAATACATATGCGCTGAAAACCTCAATATAGGTATTCCAAAGTTTTGTTATGAGATCTTATATAGAAATACCGATTTTTCAAAGATTGATTGTTGTTGGCTTTGTGGCTTTGGCAAATGTGAACGTTGAGACCACCAGCCGCACCGCCTCCACCACCACCAACCAGCCACCTTAGCACCCCACACCTCCATATGATCAGCCGGCCAGCCAGCCATTGTGGAAAGGTGGCTGGTGGGCTGGCGGCTGGTGAATGTTAGCGAGTTGGGTGCGATCGATTGAACGATAAATGAAGGTGTTGATGCAACTATATTTGTGGTTATTCACTCACTGAACATTCGATATACATATTGAAATAAGCCAAACATATGGATTTGCCCCGGAATATGGGCCACTAAAGCAAACCGTAATAAGAGTCATAATGACAAAAACAATACAAACGGAAAAAAAGACAACGTCATCGACGACTACAGCATTCAGCCGTCAATGTCCATGATGGCGGCGGTGGCTCTGTAAGTCTCTAAAGACGCCGAGGTTACCTCATCCCCAGCAGTTCTCAAAAAAAAGTTGTCTTCCTGCTTTGTGTCGATTAGCACACAATTCTAATTCAATTGCAGATATTCTGCATACTTTCATTTCAAGCACTCGTTCAATCGACTGTTTACAATTAGACGAGACGAGACGGATCATCATAAGAAACACATGGTCTGGAGGAACAACAACTAAGTTATTAAGTCACCACCACCACCATTGCCACTCACTCACTTTTGGCTTCATCGCCTCATTTGTGGCGACCGACCATTTGGATAGAGCAATTGTTGTAAATCCAGCATATACAACTTTGCATTAACTTCAATTTCTTGCATATTTTACACACTTATAGATAAGCAAGCCGCCACAATTGGCAGTGGCCGTCCGCCAATAAATATATAAATGTTCTTTCTCACTTCACACATCACAACGAAGATCAAAGCAGAATAATTTCTTTTTAAGCATAGGAATAAATGCATTTTGTTGCAAATATTTTTATAATATAAAATTTCCGGTTTTACTATTATGTATTTTTTGTTTTTGCCTAGCCTGGGGGCATATAAATCTTTTAAGATTTTATTTACAATGTTATTAAATAGCTATAATTGTGAATGTTATTAGCAGTTGAGGGTTAACAGTGTTATGTTATTTACAGTGGCGATGATATCAGTGTATGTAATGGTCATGATAGTTCTTAACAGACGCGCGATCATATAATATTCGAATTGTATTGCTGTTAGGGTAAATGCCTAAAAGTAGGCAACAGAATCATTCAAATTGTAGTACAGAAAAGTTAACAGCTTTATAACATTGAAGGAGGGCATTAAGAAATATCTTTCAACTGGTATGATTATACATTAGTACAGATATTTCTGTCACGCAAACTGACTGATAAATACCCTCACCCTATCTCCAAAATTCTAGTGCATATTGTTTAACTCTGAATTATTGAAATTAACCGATTTATAAGTGAAATTTCTTATGTATTTTTTTATGACTGATAAATACCCTCGCCCTATCTTCAAAATTCTAGTGCATATTGTTTAACTCTGAATTATTGAAATTGACCGATTTTTAAGTGAAATTTCTTATGTATTTTTTTTATGACTGCTTGTGGAGCGCAACGGTCGGAGATACGCCTTTCTGTCATATGGCCAAACTGCAGATATGGTTACAGTGTAGAAATTGTTAATGCATTCACCAACAAATGAAATGTTATTTTTTGAAATTATGACGTGAAATAGACAAACTTGTGTGGGAGGTAGGGGCAGCATAACGAGGAACTTTTTTTTATACCTTCACCATTAGGGATGAGGGTATATATCATTTGATACGAGAACTAATACAGAAATTTCAGTCAGGTAAACTGACTGATAAATACCATCACCCAATATAAGATATTGTTGAAGTCTTGAGTTATTGAAATAAATAGATTTTTAATTAAAATAAAATTACTTATATATATTTTTTCCCCTGCTTGTGGTGCAAAATCGTCCAAAACTTTACTTATTTGTGTAGGGGGTATAGGTGCCGGTTAGGAATTTATGTGAGAAATATTAATTTTTCAAAAAAATTTAATTTTGATACGGGTACCAAAAGGGGTGAACCGATACAGTCCTTATTCAATCCTGACTCAAATTTTCATACGTTCAACTTACGAATAATTTGACTGAATTCAGTGCACTTACAAAAAAAGATAAGACTATGGGGGTGAGTTCGGTCCTTTGTATGGGAGGTACCAGAAGGGCTGTGTCAAATAGTTAGGTTTTCTGAGGTTTCGCCTCCTATCACAATATAAATTAACCGACTAATTTTCATTACCCCTCAAATGTCCGTTTGAAAGTTATGGAAGAATTATTAATTTTCCAAAAATAGGTAATTTTGTATGGGAGGTACCAGAAGGGGTGACCCGATATAGTCCATATTCACTCCTGATTCATATTTTTATAAGCGTACAAATTACTCATAATTTGACTGAATTCAGTGTACTTAGAAAAAAGATATGTTTGTAAGACTATGGGGGTGAGTTCGGTCATTTGTACGGGAGGTACCAGAAGGGGTGTGTCAAATAGTTATGTTTTCTGGGGTTTTGCCTCCTATAATAACATAAATTAATCGACCAATTTTCATTACCCCCCAAGAGTCAGTTTGGATGTTATAGGAGAAATATTAGTTTTCCAAAAATAGGTAATTTTGTATGGGAGGTACGAGAAGGCGTAAACCGATATAGTCCATATTCATTCCTGAGTCCTATTTTCATAAGAGAACATCATACTCAAAATTTGAGTAAATTAAGTTTACTTACAAAAAAAAAAAGTATGTAAAACTATAATAGTCAATTAGGTCATTTGTATGGGAGGTACCAGAAGGGGTATGGCAAAGGTTTCGGTTTTCTTACGGTTTGTCTACTTTTGCAAGATTAATAAACTGACCAAATTTAAATATCCTACGATCGTCCGTTTGGAAGTTATGAAAGAAATATAAATTATCCAAAAATAGGTACCTTTGTATGGGAGGTACAAGAAGGGGTGGGGCTATTTTGCCCATTTACAATCCCATAAGTTCGTTTTGAAAAATATTAATACTGGTAAATTTTCATACCGATCCGTTAAGGTTTACTCTAGTTATCCTGCTGACCAGCCATCCAGCCAGCCAGCCAGACAGACGGACATAGCTCAATCGTCTTAAAAAGTCCTGAAAGGAATTTGGCCCTTAGATACTTGGGGTCTAACTCGTCTCCTTTAATGCGTTACAGTTTTTTTCGTATCAAATGGTATATACCCTCATCCCTAAGGTTGATGGTATAAAAAGTGCAACGCATTAAAGGAGGAGAATTTTCTAAATTGAGCCTTTCTGATTGTTATTCATTGGGAATAACCAGAAGCTCTCTTTGGAGGTTCCCAAGCAGCTCACAAGGTTCGAGTGATCACATTTTCCCCAGGCAATACCTCTGAACAATAGTTGTAGTAAATGTCAGAAGGCGAAATGTTGAGTCACCTAATCGGCATGCTACCACCGATGCGTCTTAGGAAGTAGGTAACAGAAGTTACTGAAGCTCAACACAGAGGCTCACTTAGTGGCTTTGGCAGCCCCGCGCTCGGGGCCTAATAAGCCACTCTCCTTAAACAAACCAAATATTATGAAAACACGAAGAAGAGAAAAAACAAAACCCCCCCAAAAGTTGACGACCCCCGCAAACGATATAAGGACCATGATTTAAGGATATGCACCTGGAATGTCCGAACTTTATACAGAGATTGTGCCTCTATCCAACTAGCGGATGTGCTCGACAAATACAGGTCTGACATCACCGCCATACAGGATATGAGATGGACGGGACAGGGATGCACACGACTAAAGAACTGTAACATTATTTAAAGCAGTCATGCATAAAGATACGACTTTGGATGTGGTTTCATAGTCGACAAGAGACTTCGACACCTGCTCTGTAAGTGACCGAATAGCCACTATTCGCATCCGGGCGAAATATTTTTACATTACGCTGATTTCTGTACACGCCCCGACGGAAAACAAAGACGATGACATTAAAGATGCATTCTATGAGCGCCTGGAAGAGATATAATACCGCTACCCTTCACATGACATTAAAATTATTCTGGGAGGTTTTAATGCTAAAATACGAAGATAAGATACTCTTGGTTTAGCATTCGGAAAATTCAGTCTACCCAACAACAACTCCGATAATGGATTCAGACTGGTTAGTTTCGCGTCCGCAAAGAACATGGTTGTGAGTAGAACAAGATTCCCGCATAAAGATATCCACAAGGCAACCTGGACATCCTCCGATCAAAATACAAGAAATCAGATTGACCACGTAATTGATGGGAGGTATTTCTCAAGCATTATGGACGTGCGTGTGATGCGCTGTGGAAATATTGGCTTGGATCACCTCCTAGTTGCAGCCATGGTACTTACATGTTTAAGTAGTGTTAAAAACATCACAAAACTACATACCACCGATATAGCCAATACCTACTGTAACCAACTCTCTCTCTCTCTCTATCTCTCTTCAAACAAACCCCCCTAGTTCTGATGTTCCCGACATACAGTAGCAGCATATAACGAATTCTATGACCACTGCCGCAACGACCGTTCTGGGTTATGAAAAATCACACTCAGACAAGGCCTGGTACGATGATGAATGTCGCGAAATGTCTAACGGAAATGGATGCTGCAAACAAGGCAAAAACGCAGCCAATGGCGACGCCTGCGGTGACGGTTGGTTATAATAAGAAGAGGAGGCAGATGATACGGCTCTTCAGGCGGAAAAAGCGTCTGTGGAAGAAAAAAGAGAGAGCCAGAAGATCGAAAACTACAGAGATAGAGCTGAGGCCCGAAAGTTCTACCAAATGGTAAAAAGTAAAGGTTTTGGAACAGGTCTCCCCACCTGTAAGGACAGAGACGGAAATCTGGTCACAGACATTCAGAGTGTGCTGCAAATATAAAGGGCACACTTTCGATCTCTACTCGTTCCTGAAGGCAGTATAAGTGACGAAATCACAACAATCATTGACGATGGAGTAGACTGTCCACCACCGAGCCAAAACGAGAACACCACGGCGATAGCAAGGCTTAAAAAAAATAAGGATGCGGAAGCCGATGGACTGCTGGCGGCGATGAACTGGCAACATTATATGTCCTGCACTTAAGAAAAGCGATCAGACCGAGGTCCGATTTAACAGACCGATGTCCGATTCAACTGGCTTAAGTCCAATTTAACAGGCCGAAACCCGATTCAACAGACCGAAGTCTTATTAAATAACCAAAGTTCGATTTAACAGACCGAAATCCGATTCAGCAGACCGATGTCTGACTCAACAAAATCCGATTTAACAGACCGATGTCCGATTCAACAGGCTTAAGTCCAATTAAACAGACCGAAGTTCGATTTAACAGACCGAAGTCCGATTCAACTGATCGTAGTCGAGATTATCCAATGGAATTCGGGTTTAAGCAACCAAAGTTGGTTAACAGACCGAAGTCCGATTCAACTGATCGTAGTCGAGATTAACCAATGGAAATTGAGTTTAACCAACAAAAGTTGGTTCAACAGACCGAAGACCGATTAAACAAAACAATATTTCTTTCGATAAATTATTGCCCGGACAAGGGCAGAGAAGATCGGGTACAGAACAACTTAGCCTAAACTTCGCTGCGGTAGCAACCGACGTCAATGTATAAAGACTTCTTTTAAAGCCGGCGCCGATGAGCTGGCAACATGCATGCACCAGCTCATAAACATGATTTGGCTCAAGGGATGCATGCCCGATGATTGGAATCTGAATGTTCTATGTCCTGTGCTTAAGAAAGGCGATCCAAGTATATGTACCAACTTTCGCGGGACGAAATCGCCGAAATACGACCGCATTTGAAGATAAAGAAAGTGCTGCTTCACCAGTGAAAACAATGGCAAAAATCCATGAATTGGTCTTCGCATTGCTTCCGCATCCACCGTTTTCTCCAGATCTGGCCCCCAGTGACTATTTTCTGTTTTCAGATCTCAAAATAATGCTCGCTGGGAAGATATTTTCATTGAATGAAGAGGTGATCGCCGAAACTGAGGCCTATTTTTAAGCAAAGGACAAATAGTACTGCAAAAATGGTATCGAAAAGTTTGAGGGTCGCTATAATCATTGTATTACCCTAGAATGGAATTATGTCGAATAAAAAAACGAATTTTGCCAAAAAAAAATGTGTTTTACTTTGGTAGGCCGGGGATTTTTTAATTTCCAGCGTAAGGACGGAAGATTTCATAGTATAAAATTGCTATATTTTTTACTTTTTGTTTTTTAATCATATAATAAATTTGTTGAAATTTAACAAAACAAACTATATATATCGTTGGAAAGTCTCGTCTTTTCCTTACAAATCCGCTGAGAAACTTAAAATCGGTTCATATTTACCCGCGTTACTGTCTTATAAGTGCGTAAAGGTACGAAAACTTGGTTTTTTACCCGTAACTCAAGATTTTGGAGGTTTTGTGAACTTTGAAAAACAGATTCTAGTTGTGCTCAGCAGCATCTACCAGAAAAATAGTATAATTTTCCAGGTATTGGTTTTTTTTTTGTCGATCTGTGTTATTCATAGAATAATGCGTGTGTCCGCAACGTGCGTCCGCAACGCACATTTAGATTGGTAAAAGTATTTTAATTGTGAAGCAAGTTGTTTATACAACCCCAACATGTCTTCGGTATTTTACCAAAAAGAATTTTTGGTTACATAAGAAATTTCGCTAAATTTCACAAATTTTCATAGACAATTCAAGTCGCTGTGGAAAATTGTTTGTGTCCGTAACGCATTTTGAGTTAGTCATAATTTTGAAAACAACTATTAGTTAAAGTTTTATTAATAGAATATTATAGTACTGTAAAAAATTTACATTTTTTAATATGAACATTATCTTCAAAATATTTCAACTTTTCGAGAGAACTACAAAATAAGAAAAAAAATTGCGTCCGTAACGCTGGGAAATAACCAAATGGGATAGCATTCCCGGCTCGCGTCGCTTCACCCGTACTTACAATGAATCTTCTTATGAATTTAAGCAATAAAGGTAAAATACAACGCTTTTACGAAAGAGTACCCCATTTATGTGATTGTAGCTTTATCCCATTGGTCTGAGTGATTGTACCGCTTTAGTCGCATATCAAAAGATACATTCGTATCTCACAACTAAAATGAACAGGTACCCTCTCTTATTCAGTTTTATCCCTTTTCGGCCTTTTTACCCGTAAATGTTGAACGCTGTTTGTCCTTAAAACCAATACATATTAAATTTATAATGAATTGTAACATGTTTAATTTTGAATAATTGAATTGTTAAAATATAATGTATTACATGATTTTTCGCTGTGTACCATGCATGCACAGTCATGCTTGAACAAAACCCACTATTTTTATGTAATAAAGTTGCAACTCGGGATGAAGCGGAAAGCAGTCGGAGAACAACCGACCAATCTCGGTCTCTTTTACATCGAGCCACCTGCAGCATCACGTCGCAGTGTTCATCTCCCGAGTTCCCACCTGGTTACATCATTACCATACTATAGAATAAATATGTAATTTTGAATTTAAATCCCCCTTTATTTGTGTTTGAATTTCCCCATATTAACTCGGATTTATAGAACCTAAGTTCTAAGGAATAGGAACCTGAGTTCCAGTAAAACACCAAGTTGTTTATATGTGTTTTTACAACGGGTTTTCAAAAGGGGCGTGGCACCGCCTATTTTCCAGCGAGACATAATCCTCTTTGTATCAGTAACATATGTAGCAAATCTCATCGTCATACCTTTAATGGCTCTTGAGACTTGACCGATTGAAATTTGTATTCGTGTGGGCGGTGCCACGCCCCATGTCTTATTATGTATTCGTATAGCCTATGGTCCTATGGGCAGTTTTACACAAAGAAAATATAATAGGATCATTCCATTTATTTGGACTATATAACTATTTTTTAAAAAGGGTCATGGCATCGCCCACGTTCCACAAAAAAGTAATTTTTCTTATACGACCAATATATGTACCAAATCTCGACCTCGTATCTATAATGATTTACGAGATACAGCCGTTTCAAAACCCGAGATATATGAGGCAGTGCCCCTCCCATTTTTGAAAATCTCTCTAATCATGTTTATGTCATATATATTTTTATACCTTCCAGAATTTTTCGTATCAATTTGTAATTTACACATTACTAGCTCATTATATTTTCTTTTAAAGACGTCACTGCCACTTACCTTACAAATACCATCAATACACATAGCACGTCCACGATAATTGGAACGATAAAATTCTGCTGGTTTCTCGCAAGGTGTCCCATCAATGACTGAATCATTTAAAGTAGCGAAATATTTCATACCCACAGGTTTACAGTTCAATTCACACTCGGCATCGTCTATAAAAGAAAGATTGCGATGAAAATTGTTAATAAATATAAATCAAAAAAAAAACACATCGTTAAACTTTAATTACACAGTACAACACATGATTTTGGGACTAAATTCTGAGAACTACACGTGAAGGTAGCCCCAATAAGATGAAGATCTGCATAATTCGTTTTGTCAAGTTACATGCTATAAAAATTTAAAAACAATTTGAAGTTGGTAGTAGTATCGTATATACGTTTTAAGCTTTTTTGTTTGTCATAACATAAAACTGTATGGTGGCGTATTATTACCATTAGTAATATTCCATGTAAATCATATGCCACGGAGTACAATATTTGTATTGTAACTGCTACCAAATAAAACCAGTTCAAAATCATTTGATGCATGGAAAAGTGAAACTGTTGCTTATGTAAAGAAACATTATATGATATGATTAAAAGAATCGTAATTCTTAAATTAAATTTGTTTCAGCTAAATCGGACTAGTGGTTCTCGATTTATGTCAAACAAAAGAGCCTAAAACGTGACAAATTCCCCTATACGATACTTACTAACTTCAAATCGATATTAAATTATTATGGCATGTAACTTGACAAAACGAATGTACCAGAACTTCTTCTTTTTGGGGCTACTTTCACGTGCAGTTCTCAGAATTGAGTCCCAAATTCAATGAGCTGAAAAAATGTTGTACTGAGTTAGTTAAACCACATTACACTAGTACAACAAACAAACCTTTAATGTACGGCTCCCACATATATTGATGACCCTGAAAATCAACCTCATCATAGGCCGAACACTGTTCAGCTCTAAAGTCGTCAACAGAGGAAGGACAAGGCTGTCGAGAGAAGAGTAAAGTATAAAAAATGTACTATAGAAGAATATAATGTCTGTGTTGTGGACATACCTTTTCATTACACAATTGAAAGCGTTTGTAAATGCCAAAACAATTTTTGCTTAGATAAAGTTTACCAGTTGCAGAGTTTCTGAAATTATATAGAATTAAGAGAGCATATATTATAATACAGTTGAAGGTAGAGGTATATATGTTGTTATGTTATGTATAAGCTCATTCCTTATCTTTAATCGCTTAAGGAAATTTTTCACATATTATTATTTTAATGCAATAGCATTAGTTTTAATGTTATGTTACATTTCCGGCAACAAATCAACATTATACTTGACCGAGCTACATATAGATAGCTGCACAGACTTTTAATAATTTCAAAAATTTCTTTAAGATTTTAATGACTTTCTTTTTGACCATCGCACATTGTTCAGCCTATGATTTCAATGAAATTTCTAATAAAATTTGTTAAAAATAATAATCAACAATTAACAGTAAATGTCACAAATCATGGTCATTAACAAATATGAACAATCATTTGCAAAATATTTGCTCTATTTTTGGCGGCGCCATACATTTTTGCCATATGCAGTCATCATCATCATAGTCTTGAAATTCTCCCTCCACATCTTTATCATAGGCGCAATTGGATCATAAAAACCAAAAATTCAATTTCATGTAGAACTATAGTTTGTGTTGCTTTGAGGGTTGACTGCTCCTCAACTTGCTTAAAAGTTATTAAAATAATATAAATTTTCAAAACAAACAAGAAATGATTACAAATGTATTTTTTTGTTCATTCATATGATGAAAAATTAAAATTCTTTTGAATGTCATGTGTGGAATGACCGACCAAAATTGTTTCGTAGTCTAAGATTTTGCTAAGTTTATTTCTTAAACTTATCAAGGCAGCATGGTGGGACATATGGTACTATGTGACACAATTTCATATTCTTAGTAATTTGGCGCTTGTCTTTGTCTTTAAGCTTTAATTTATTGCCTTAATTCTTCAGAAGTTTGCAAAAGGGATTCCCCTCACTTCAATTTCTTGTACTCGCTGTTTGTAATCAATCACTATTTGTCTAGGGAATTAATTTAACTGTATACACATATACGATTTTTTTTATTACATGTTTACGTTTGTGGAAATTGAGCTTTAATCTTGTTTACAATCGCAAAAAAAGTCAGTGGCATTTAAAAGGTGTTTATACTGGACCCAACCAGACTTGGGAACCTCTTCCTATAGCTGTCGTTTTGATGGAAGTCAGTATGACTGAGACCGTCTGGCTTTCTAAGAAATCAATAAGGAAACAAGTTGGCGTTTGGGGGAAAAGTCAATTTATTTTATGAATATAATTAAATATAGAAAAGTAGGCAATGGAAATTTCCATATGTTCTATAGAAAAATATGTTCTGTCCAAAAATATCTAGTTTGTTTATAAAAATTTTCTATTCCAGAATTTTTTTTAAAAAAGATTCAACGAAATTCAAATATTACAAAGTCATAGAAACAACAACAATTTCTATGGAAAATATTTTCAAAACTTTCTATGGAATATATTAAAACAAATTTTTAATAGAAAATTCTTAAAAAATTTTCTATGAAAATTCACAACATTTTCTACAGAACATAATACACCCTCTCTATAGGTTTTTCATTGACAACACATTTTATGTAAAATGTTAATGTTTTCTATAGAAATGTTGTCAATAATTTCTATACATATTGACATTTTCTATAGAAAATAATTGGATAATAAATATTGATAATATTTTCTATGGTTAAAATTGAGAAGTTTTCTACATAAAACATTAAGAACTTTTTCTACATAAAACATTAAGAACATTTTCTATAGCAAATGTTAAAAAACTTTTCTATAGAAAATATAAAGAACATTTTCTTCTATAGAAAATATTAAGAACATTTTTTATAGAAAACATAAACAACATTTTTTATACAAATATTGAGAACATTTTCTATAAAAAAAAACTGTATAACATTTTCTGTATTAAAAATATAAAACATTTTCTATAGAAAAAATTTTAAAACATTTCTGTATAAAAAATTTAATAAATTTTCTATAGAAAGTAATGGTATAATAAATATTGATAACGTATTCTATAGATAAAATTAAGAAGTTTTCTATAGAAAAAATTAAGAACATTTTCTATATAAAACAATAAGAACATTTTCTATAGCAAATGTTAAAAAACTCTTCTATAGAAAATATTAGGAATATTTTTTGTGAAAAACATAAAGAACACTTTTTATAAAAATATTGAGAACATTTTCTATAAAAAAAAACTAAAATATTTTCTATAGAAAAAATTCAAAACATTTTCTTTAGAAAAATTTTTAAAACATTTAATATAGAAAAAATTTACAACATATCTATAGAAATAATAAAAAAGAGTATTGACAAAATTTTCCATCGCAAATATTGAAAAGATTTTCTATAGCAAATATAGAGACAATTTTCTAAAGAAAATATTAAAAATTATTCAAAACGTTTTTTATAGAAAATATTCAGAAAAACTTAATCATAGAAAATATTCAAAACTTTTTTTTATAGAATATAAACAAAACATTTTCTACTGAAAATATTCAAAATATTTTATAAAAACCCTCAAAGCATTATCTGTACAAAATAATCAAAAAATATTCAAAATATTGCAAAAGTTTTGTCATACAGAGCATAAAGAACATTTTCTATAGTATAAATTAAAATCATAACATTACGAAAATATTCTATAGAAAAAATTAATAAGATAAGGAAAATTTTCTATAGACAAAATTGAGAACATTTTCTATAGAAAAAATAAGATTTTTTTTATAGAGAAAACATTAAGGATATTTAAATCAGAAAACATTAAGGATATTTAATACGGAATACATTCCGCAGAAAATAATTTGAATATTAAATAATTTTTCAAATATTCTAAACATTTTGTATATTTCCATAGCAAATGTTTTCTATAGCAAATGTTAAAAAACTCTTCTATAGAATAGGAAAATTTTTTTAAAAAAACATAAAGAACACTTTTGATAAAAATATTGAGAACATTTTCTATAAAAAAAAAACTAAAATATTTTCTATAGAAAAAAAGTCAATACATTTTCTTTAGAAAAATTTTTAAAACATTTACTATAGAAAAAATTTAGAACATATCTATAGAAATAATAAAAAAGAGTATTGACAACATTTTCTATCGTATATATTGAAAAGATTTTCTATAGCAAATATAGAGCCAATTTTCTAAAAAAAAAATCAAAATTATTCAAAACGTTTTTTATAGAAAATATTCAGAAAAACTTAAGTATAGAAAATATTCAAAACTTTTTTTACAGAATATAATCAAAACATTTTCTACTGAAAATACTCAAAATATTTTATAAAAACACTCAAAGCATTATCTGTACAAAATATTCAAAACATATTCAAAATATTGAAAAATTTTGTCATACAAAGCATAAAGAACATTTTCTATAGTAAAAATTAAAAACATAACATTACGAAAATATTCTATAGAAAAAATTAAAAAGATAAGGAAAATTTTCTTTAGACAAACTTGAAAACTTTTTCTATAGAAAAAATAAGATTTTTTTTTAGAGAAAACATTAAGGATATTTAAATCAGAAAACATTAAGGATATTTAATACGGAATACATTCCGCAGAAAATAATTTGAATATTAAATAATTTTTCAAATATTCTAAACATTTTGTATATTTCTATAGCAAATGTTAAAAAACTCTTCTATAGAATAGGACTATTTTTTTTAAAAAACATAAAGAACACTTTTGATAAAAATATTGAGAACATTTTCTATAAAAAAAAAAAACTAAAATATTTTCTATAGAAAAAAAGTCAAAACATTTTCTTTAGAAAATTTTTTAAAACATTTACTATAGAAAAAATTTAGAACATATCTATAGAAATAATAAAAAAGAGTATTGACAACATTTTCTATCGCAAATATTGAGAACATTTTCTAAAGAAAAAATTCAAAAATTATTGAAAACGTTTTCTATAGAAAATATTCAGAAAAACTTAATTATAAGAAATATTCAAAACTTTTTTTATAGAATATAATCAAAACATTTTCTACAGAAAATATTCTAAATATTTTATAAAAACACTAAAGCATTATCTGTACAAAATAATCCAAAAATATTCAAAATATTGCAAAAGTTTTGTCATACAAAGCATAAAGAAAATTTTCTATAGTAAAAATTAAAAACATAACATTACGAAAATATTCTATAGAAAAATTTAAGATGATAAGGAAAACTTTTTATGGACAAAATTGAGAACTTTTTCAATAGAAAAAATTTTTTTTTTTAGAGAAAACATTAAGGATGTTTTATACAGAAAACATTAAGGATATTTAATACGGTATACATTCCACAGAAAATAATTTGAATATTAAATAATTTTTCAAATAATCTAAACATTTTGTATAGAAAATATTCAAAAAATTGTCTTTAGAAAATATTTATAAAACATTTTTTATTCCAAAATATTCAATACATTAACTATACGAAATTTTCAATAGATATATTGAGAACAGTATTTTTGTGAACTCGTTTTAAACATTTTCTATAGAAACTATTGGAATCATTATCGATAGAAAATATTTTCTATAGGTAATATTTCCAATGAAAATGTTTTTTTTTTCTATAAACAATATTAACATATTTTTCTCTAATAATATTTTCTATTGAAACAATATTGACAATATTGTCTAATCAAAGAAAATTTTGGTATTTAATATTTTTCTCAGTGTAATATGAGTTAGAAAAAATTTTGAGTGTTCGATTTTATAAGTGTTATAATATCAATAGCACTAGTTTACAGTCATTTTGCTGCAGAGTTCTAAATATTTTTTTTCTATAAATTTCAGCCTCCTAAACATGAATATGAGAATTACAAATTTTTCCTCTGATTAGTTTTCAAGATATGAATTTTTGAATTATTTTGCAAATTTTTTATGAGATGCATCAGCTTATTGGAGAATAATTCGTAAATTCGTCTTACGATTTGAACAAGAGTAGTCTTCAATTAAAGGTAATGTGCTCCCCTAAAATCTTTCTATACAAGCTTTTAACATCGGTTGGGTAGTTTTGATGGTAGGAGCATTTAAAGTTTAAAAAACTAATATTTTTGTGCAAAAATCACGGTTATAAATTTGTAAAAAAAAATTATAAAAAATATTAATCGCCAAAATAAATCCATTTTAATAAATTGAGTTTAAAGATTATACCTAGATAAGATAAAATATCGATATTTTTTAAAAATGTAGGCTTAAAATGCACTTCAAGCCTCCAGGTTAAAGCAATGTCAAAATAATCAATGATCATACAAGATTCCCTGTTTGTATACTTTGATAATAAATAAACAGTATTTATCTCATTGGTCCAGTTTTTTACCGTCATCGTTAAAAAAGTAAAAAGACTTTTGGTCCAGTCGGCAGAAATTGAAAATATCGATATTTTCAAAAAAAGATCACCTAGGATTTCAAATTAAACATTTTCGTGATGCATGATCAACTCAGAACACTGTGGCATTTTCACTTTTTAATGTCATTTTCATGCAACGTGAAGTTTAGCTCTAAACCTACCGTGATATGCTTAAAATCAAAAAATTTACCATTTGTAGTGTCCTTTTAAAAAACGTGTTACTCTTCCTCTTATCACCCAATTTTTATAAACGATGGCTTGTTTTGCTCGGGAAAGTCCAATCTTTATACTCAATTTATGAAATTGGATTTATTTTTGCGATTAATATTTTTAATAAATTTTTTTATCAATTTAAAACCGTGATTTTTTCACAAAAAAATTTGTTTTTTAAACTTTAAATGCTCTTACCATCAAAACTACCCAACTGATGTTAAAAGCTTGTATAGTAAGATTTTAGGGGAGCACATTACCTTTAATTTTAGACCACTCTTATCCAAATCGTTGAATGCGTTTACGAATTATTCTCCAATAAGCTGATGCATCTCATAAAAAATTTGCAAAATAATTCAAAAATTCATATCTTGAAAACTAATCAGAGGAAAAATTTCTTTAAATCTCATATTCGTGTTTAGGAGGCTGAAGTCTATAGAAAAAAATTATTTAGAACTCTGCAGCTCACAAAAAATAAAGATTTGTAAACTGGTGTAGTCGATGTAAATCAAAAATCAAAAAAAAAAAAACAAGCCCAAGATCATTCAAATCGGACCAAAGCTTTTTTGGCCAAATTTCAATAGTTAATTTCCTTTGAAAAAAAAATAAATTTCGCAATATGAAAAAAAAGCTTACTTTTACCTCGTCTATCGATATTATAACTTTTTTTTGTTGCAAATACGATGAATTCTGACTCATATTTTATTCATTGTACCAAAATTTACTTTTAATGTTCTTTTGTCCACTTATGTTGTACCAAAAAGTATTTTTTTACATTTATTGTACTTTTATGGTACCATAAATTACTTTTATTGTACCAAAAAGGATTTTTTTGTGCGAGAAAGTACTTTTAATTGTATAATACCAAACAGTACTTTTATTGAACTTTTAAGTAATTTGATGGTACTATAAAATACTTTAGCTGTACCAAAAAGTATTATATTTGTATCAGAAAGTTATTTTACTTTAATACAAAATAGTTTTAGTGCATCAAAAAGTACTATCATTGTAGGAAAAAGTACTTTTATTGTACTAAATAACACATTTGTTGTATCAGAAAGTACTTTTATTGTATTAAAAAATACTTTTGTACTTTTACTGCAGCAACTACTACACTTATTGTACCAAAGATTACCATTAATGTACCAAATAGTATTTGCGCGAAAAAGTCTCTATCTTTGCCACAAAGTAATTTTTTGTACCAAAAAGTGCGTTTATTGTATCAAAAAGTACTTTTATAGCAACAAAAAATTCTTTCATTTTACCAAAGGGAACATATACTGTACCAAATTGCACTTTTTCTTTATAAAATAGTACTAATATTTTGCAAGATAGTACATTTATTATGTACTTAAAAATACTTTAATTCTGCAATAAAGTACTTTTAATGTTCCAACTAGTACTTTTGCCATATCCCAAACTAGTAGAGGGTTTGTTCATTGAAACTAATGACTTTGTTTTGTCCTTGTTCACCATTAGACCTATTTTTGTTGATTCTTTCTGTATACCTGAAAAGGCTGCAGTCACATCCCGCAGTTTTCGACCGATGATTTCAAAGTCATCAGCGTACGCGAGTAGCATGGGCTTGTGTTGAATATCGTGCCACTCGTGTTTACTGCAGGTTTTCTCATTATCATCTCCATCACTATGTTAAAGAGATCGCACGATAGTCCGTCGCATTGTTTTAGACCACGTCTGGTATTGAATGGCTCCATAAGGTCCTTGCCAATCTTTACTAAAGACTTCGTGTCAGTCAGCGTCAATCCGCAAAGACGTATTAACCTCGCTGGAATACCAAACTCAACCAAAGCTTCGAGTAATTTCAGCCGTATCGGGCAGTCGAAGGCAACTTTATAGTCAACGAACCGATGGTACGTGTCGATCTGTTTCTCTTGGGTCTTTTCCAGGATTTAGACGATTTATCAGGTCTAAAACCACTCTGATAAGGCCCGATCAGGTTGGATAACACTGGCTTTAGTCTTTCACATAGCACACTCAACAGGACCTTATACGCAATGGTTTTACCCATATATCCTTTTTTCAGCATAGGACATAATACGCTTAGATTCAAATCATTGGGCATGCACTCTTTTAGCCAAACCTTGCGCAGGAGCTGGTGTATGGTCGTTATTAGCTCCTCGCCACCGGACTTGAAGAGCTCTGCCGGCAGACCGTCGGCACCGGCTGCTTTGTTGTTTTTCAGCCGCGATATTGCTCTTCTTACCTCGGCTTGACTTGGTGGTGGGCAATCTAAGCCGTCGTCGACAATTGGCGTGATAACTTCACGTGCGCTGCCTTCTGGAACCAGTAGTTGCTGGAAGTATTCTCTCTATATATGCATCATAATCTGCGTATATGTAACCAGATTTCCATCCTTTTCTTTACAGGAGGGGAGCCCATTCCCATAGCCTTTGGCTTTTACTTTCTGGTAAAATTGTCGGACCTCACCTCTATCCCTACATCGCTCTATATCCTGTTCTCCCGTTCCTTCATCTGACGTTTTTTTTCGCTTAATAGCCCTCTCGCGTGTTTTACTGTCTCCTTGTGCCGTTCCCTAACAGCCTGGGTTACAATTGACTGTAGCGTTGCCCTATAAGCAGCATCCTGTTCCTCAGACGCTATGCGACATTAACCAGGATTCGTCTTAGCGCCGTTTTTCATATCCTTGCACTGTTGTTGCGGCAATTGCCATGGAACGCACAATATGCTGCCGCTGTTTATCGGGAATGTCAGATGAAGAGGCGTTATTTCATAGTGGTTGAGAAAGCTGGTTGAAGAAGGCAGTGGCTATCTCTGAGAATTGCAGCTTTACGACGTCCAGCTCTCTTTGTGTTTGGTTACGTGCTTTTTTCTCCATTTCATCAATTTGATTTTTGATGTTTTGTACGGGGGATAGCCAAGTTGCCTTGTGGATACCTTTGTGCCGGGATACGGTTCCACTCTTAACATATTCCTTCTCGCTGCGAAGATAGCCAGCCTAAACTCGTTGTCTGACGTATCGGTATGCGAGCAGAATTTACCTATCGATAGACCAAAAACATTTTCCCTTCCTATTTTTGCATTAAAGTCTCACAGAACAATTTTAATGTAGTGGCCATTGCAAATGTCCTATGTTTCCTCTAGGCGCTCATAAAATGCATCTTTAATCTCATCGTCTTTATATTTTGCCTTAATGCGAATTGTAGCTATTCGATCACTAACAGGTTTGAATTACAAGACAAGATGTCTGAGTCTCTCGCCAACTACAAATCCACATCCAAATTCGTGCTTTTCGGAATGGCAGCTATAATAGATGTCGCAAACTTTACGTCGCGACCATCCTTGTCCTGTCCATCTCATCCTTATATTTTTTTGGACATTCGCCAGTCGGATATTGGCACCTTCTCTATAGAGTATCCGGACGTTCCAGGTGCATATCCTTAAATCATGGTCCTCCTAACGTTTGCGGGGGTCGTCAACAATTGGGGGGTTCCGTTAGATACTTTTTCTTTCTCATATTTCCACTCTATTACATTTCTTTTTAAGAAATATCATATCTATCAAAGAATTTTCTATAGAAAATAGTTATCATATCAATTTATTTTGAATAAAAGGAACTAAATAAACATTATTATTTTCCTAAATATAATTGCATCAATATTTCCTTAATCACGTTAACATAACACATTATTTGGAGCTCGAAAAAATATATGTACCTACTTAAATAATTTTTGTTTTTTTTTACTTATTGTTGTGGAAAATTTCTATAATTTATATTTCGTTTAGATTACCCACTGACCATGATCCAGACAGCCATCAGATTTTTTTTTCTCAATTCATGCGGATATCAATCTATACTCTGACCATAACCTATATATATGTATATGTATGTACAAACATACATAGCATTGATGGAGGTGTCCCTCTGTGTATGAGCGTGTGTGTGTGTGTGAAAAGTGCCCACACCCCCTTTTACCCAGAGATTACATTTCCATTATGCAGATATCGTCCAGACGATTGCAGTTTTTGTGTTTTTTTTTTGTCGTCGTTGTTATTGTTGTTGTTGTTTTATTTATTATTTCATCTACGTTGTACGTATTATTGATTCCAATATATTATAATATTTTTTATAGTAGAGAATGTAAAAAGTCACATGAGAACAAGAGGCAAATATTGATGATTTCATCGAAGGGGAATCAGCAAATTACTCTATATATGGAATGTAAAATGTCACAGACGGACAAGATTTGTTCTCGTTGTCGTTCATCATCATCATCATCATCGTCAGCAGCATCTCATCATGCAATATACGAAATACATAAGGAGTCATATTTTCGCCTCCCAACTGATAAGAATTCCAGAGCAGATCATAATTTAAATCTGAATCGATTTTTTAAAAGGCGCAAAACAGTTTTAAAATAATTGTTTACGCGAACACAACATCATAATAAATCTCATTGCAATACTAAAGGGAAATATAAATTTCTCGATAGAGTAAATTAAAGACGGAAAATTTTAAAGAAATTCCACTGCAATACTATAATACTAATTTGAAAAGGAAAAACAACAGGAAAAAGTGTTATAATTAATTGAGTTTTATTATTTGTTGTTTATATCTATATTGGCGTACACAAAAATGGCCTCAAAGTGGAAACTGTGTGTTATGGCGGTGTTATTTGCCAGTCAAGTGAGTTTTTATGTGATATTAACAATATTACCCCGGGTTCAGAGAGGATAATGGTAATAATATGGGGAAATTTTTTTATAAAAAATATAAGTGTTATTTTCGCTAGCAAATATAGAGATGCTGTTGTATGGAAAATAATTGGTGAAGATTTCTCAAGAAAAGTAACTCACATTCATTGAAATATTTTCCAAATTGCATTGGAACGTTAGTTGTCTAACGCAAGTAAACATATTAAATAATACATAACCGTGGTAAGTTGCAAGGCCATAATATGATATAACCGCCTTCGAAGAGAGCAATAAAGTGTATATATTTTCCCGTTTGTAACGATCAGTAGATTTATTTAAACAAAACAGTGGACGTGGAAAAAATAGATAGGGCGGAAGATGTCCTGGTACGGGTACGAAGGAACAAATTGTATCATTAGGTTTGTGAGGTACAACTACGGATTCATAATTTTTTTTATTTTAACTTAAAAAATCCGCTCTATTTTTTTACTTTAATTCCCAGTTGACAGACTTTAACTTCTGGTAGATTGGTTGTACCGCTAAACTTTCCTCAATACTTTTTTTGGAAACATTACCTCTCATCACTTTTCATATAATAACAACAATAATATTTTTTTTTTAATTTGACCAAAAATTGTCAGCAGAAATAATTTTCGCAAAACTTCTTATAAACATATACAAACAGTTTTGCGAATCATGATTTTGGGACTCAATTCTGAGAATTGCACATGAAAGTAGCCCCAAAAAATAAGAACTTCTGCATCATTTGTTTATATCAAGTTGGCTGCATTGATAATTTAATGGCCATATGAATTTTTTTTGTTTTGCTCAATGTAAATTTTTAGCACTTTTTCTATAGTTTAGCACTTTTTCTTTTGTGTCAGACATAGCCGAAAAAAGCATTCAGTGGAAATATACAGACAAGTTTTGTAAAGAAACTATACACACAATTTATAACACAGAAAATTACAACACATGATTTTGGGACTCAATTCTGAGAACTATTTTAGCACTTTTTCTATTGTGTTTGAAGCAAAGGTGTGAAGATATTGAATAGGAGAAAAATAAAGCGAAACAAACATACCCGAAAAAAATGCATTCAGTGGAATTATACAGACAGTTTTGTATAGAAACTATACACACAAAATATTACACAGTAAATTACAACACATGATTTTGGGACTAAATTCTGAGAAATGCATCTGAAAGCAGCCCCAAAAATAAGTACTTCTGCATCAATTGTTTTGTCACGTAAGCTGCATTAATAATTGAATGGTCATGCGAATACTTTTTTTGCTCAATGTGAACTTTTAGCACTTTTTCTATATTTTAGCACTTTTTTTGTGTCTAAAGCAAAGTTTTAGATTTTGAATAGGAAAAGAAAAAAAAGCGAAACAAACATACCCGAAAAAATACCCTTTACAATCGCAAAAAATTCCCATTTTTCCCCATTTTTCCCCATTTTTTACGTTTTTTGCTCAGTAACTATATTACAAATCCACAAATATGCTTTTTTTTCCTAAACTTTTTTAGCATGACTATAAAAATTTCGATTCATGTTACAGCTATTTTTACACAGAAAATATGAGATCAGCGTCGCAATCTGAGTCGATTTAAAGGTGTCCGTCTGTCTGTCCGATGTCGTGGTAAAGCTCATACAGCTCATGGTTCATCCGATGGCGAAACTCGCCGTCGACATAGATATGTCCATATATTTTTCGGAGTACTTTTCTCTCGAATACTCCTAGGTTTTGTATGTCCGTGGTAGTAAGCACTCGCGATTGGCAGTATACAACAGAACGGCTAAAATTAACAACTGGTATGGGACCGGCCGCGGCATAGCGGTTAGAACACGCGATAACCATGCGGGAGATCGCAGGTTCAAACCTGGCTCCAGTCATCTTAAAAAGAAAAAAATAAATAACATTTTCTTTCATTGTCGGCTCCCCTTGAATGTTGTTGACAGCAACTTCGCAGTATTAAGCGTCGATTCAATCGTCGTGTCTAGTAAAGAGCTTCTCAAACAGTGACGTTCGCATTCGTCGATAAACAAGTAGGTGCCGTTAGTTGTGAATCTAAAAATAGAAAGCGTGTTAATTCACAACAACGCGAGAAGCTATCCCATACCTCATTCATTAGGTGCAAAGGAAAATTAAGTTTTTTTAAGTTTTATAGCTCGAGATAAGGTGGTGTTACTAGGGTGCTGCCAAAGTCCGTAAAATCATTTATGGGCAAGCACTGCTCTCAGCTTGGCTGACACTATTATTTTTGTTTTTGACAGAAGATCCGAGGTATGTAAACTGATATACTACCTCAAAACAATAATTATCAAATTTCACGGTGCTTCGCCATTGAGAGAACTCTTCGTTCGCCGAAATCATTATTTTTGTTTTGTCCTCGTTGATCGCTAAACCCATTCTTGTTGACTCATTTTCTAGTGATGAGAAAACTGCAATAAAATCCCGCAGATTTCGGCCAATGAAGTCTATATCATCGGCATAGGCTAGTGGCATGTGGCTCTCATGGAATATGGTGCCAGACATGTTGACACTAGCCTTTCTCATCACCTTCTTCATAACTATATTAAACAGTGCACTGGACAAACTATCAACCTGCTTTAGACCTATTTCCATGTTGAATGGTTCATAGTGATCCTTACCAATCTTAACCGAGGACTTGGTGTTTTCTAAGGTACATCTGCAAAGTCGAATAAGCTTTGCAGATATACCAAACTCAGAAATGGCTTCATATAACTTACTCCTTGTCGGAGAGTCGAAGTCAGCTTTGTAGTCGACAAAGAGGTGGCAGGTGTCGATCTGCTTTTCATGGGTTTTTTTTCCAGAGTTCGTCGTAAAGTGATTATTTGATCCGTCTTAGATTTACCAGGTCTAAAGTCGCACTGGTATGGTTCAATTAGTTTTTCTACAAGAGGCTTTAGACTTTCACACAATATGCTCGAAAGGACCTTGTACGCAATTGGTAATAGGCTTATTTCACTGTAATTCTTACACTCACTAAGATCTCCTTTTTTTATATGAAACATAACAGACTGAAACTTCAATCCCCGGACATGCTCTCCTCTAGCCAGATGTTCTCCATGAGCAGATGCATGCTCCTAATCAGCTCCTCAGCGCCTGCCTTAAACAATTCAGCCGGGAGACCATCGGTTCCATCTGATTTTTCATTTTTAAGGTGGTATATTGCCACACGTATCTCGCTCTGGCTCGGAGGTGGGCAGTTAATACCATCGTCATGGATTGGTGCGGGGTCTTCTGGAGTCGTGTCCGTATGCAGTAGATTTCTGAAATGTTCTCTCCATATCTTCAGAACGTTATCCGGATCCGTCGCTAGCTGTCCATCGCTGTCATTGTAGGAGGGCAACCCTGTTCGACGCATTCTTGCCTTAACTCTCAGGTAGAATATTCGGGCTTCCCCTCTTCTTCGAGGCAACTTAGTGCACTCGTCCTGTCTCTTCTTCGGCTCCTTCGTCTTCCTCTCATCTTTTCTCCCTGTGCCGTTTAAGAACAGCTCTCTTTGCCATTGGCTGCAGTTTCTCCCTGTATGCAGCATCCGTCTCCCTCGTGGAATTGCGACATTCATCATTGTACCAGGCGTCACCTTGAGACGGCTTTGAGTACCCAAATACGCTTTTCGCAGTCCGTTCTATGGAGTCGGCTATATATGGCCACTGCGAGGTAATATTACCAGGAGTTGGAACATTCCGTTGCAGTTGAGTTAGGGGGTTGAAATAGGCATCCGCTACCACTGTGGTCGGCATTTTACCTATGTCCAGATTTCGTTGTGCCTGCTTACATACGTTTTTCGCCATGCTTAGCCTTGTGCGTAACTTTACTGCGGTAAGGTAGCGATCGAAGTGAATGGTCGCACTTCTGATCACTCTTACGTCCAGAACACACTATGCGTGCATTCCGTCGACTACCACTTGATTTGTCTGATTCCTCGTCAATTTATCTGGAGGTTAAAATGTTGCCTTATGAATATTTCTATGGCCCAATCTAGTGCTGCTAACTATCATATTTCTTGCAGCTTTGTTTTGACTCTTATGTTGGCCATTCATTTACACACCGAGTTGAATCGCTTCTCACAGTTAGCAGTGATCTGACAGGTGTCAAAGACACGTTTCCAGTCGTCACTACGTGAAGGTACTCCGTCCGCAGTAGTACCACGAATGCGGAGCTCTGTGAGTAGACTTGAAGTGTAATTGACAAGGATCAGTCTGGGTTTGCCAGGAAAAACCGATTAGAAGCATTACCTTACATCACACTTCCGACACAAAATTTAGTTTCTAAAAGGAGTTTGAGTTTTAAGATAAGCAACATC
The DNA here is from genome assembly GCA_964034835.1 of Muscina levida. NCBI lineage: Eukaryota > Metazoa > Arthropoda > Insecta > Diptera > Muscidae > Muscina > Muscina levida. The sequence goes on from OZ035881.1 coordinate 18,987,026, forward strand.
GGCCAAAAACTACTCGCTCCTCCCATACAAACACATATCTATATTGCCGATTACAGCAGTGTTTAAAGAGCTATATAACTGAAATTTGGTATACAGGCTTCTATTCCCTAAACGGAGGTAAAGTTCTAAGATGAGCAAGAGTGCGCACCTCCCATACAAACACGCCCTTTTTGGCGGGTGTCCGTCTGTCTGTCCTCGCGATTACATCAGTAGTTTAAGAGCTATGGAGCTAAAATTTGGTATACAAACTTATAGCCTATATGCGAAGGTTATGTTCGTACTAAAGCTACCTTCACCTCTCATACAAAACTATCCCTTTTTGGGGGTATCCGTCTGTCTGTCCCCGCGATTACAGATGTAGTTCAAGAGCTTATATCATATGAACAATTCAAGATCAGTATTTAACAATTGAGTGAAAACCGGTAAGAAAGTTTCAGTCGGGCAACCGAACGATCGGGAACGATCGCGTTTGATGTATTGATATTATTACACGACTTCTAAAGTGGGCGGAATGGTATATTTGTATAGGAGGTATCATAAGGGACGTGGCCATGTAGCCCATTTGCAATACCGTACGTAGTTTTGGGGAAATATTAACTCGTGCAAAATTTCAAACCAATTGGTTGCGTTTTTCGAAAGTTATCGTTATCGCAGTTTCCCAAATGAGAAAATTGTTTGTTCGTTAAAACTAATAACTACATTTTGTCCTCGTTCACCATTACACCCATTTTCGGTGATTCCTTTTGTGTACTTGAGATGGCTGCAGTCACATTCAGCAGTTTTCGACCGATAATGTCTACGTCATTGCCAATCTTCATCAGCTTCGCTGGAATACCAAACTCAGCCATGGCTTCGAGTGTGAATATCTGGTCAGTTGTGGATGTACCAAGTCTAAAGCCACACTGAAAAGGCCCGATCAGGTTGTTGGCTGGAGAACTCGAAAGTATTTGAGAAAGATATTTTTCATCGAGGTTGATGCCAGTGCCCCGGCACCTTCGGATTGCAAATCTACGTCGCTTCCACTGAACTATCGAAGGCCGCACTGGCTTTAGTCTTTCATATAGCTGATCCCGCGATAGTTGGAGCACACACTTGAATCACCTTTTTTAAGCACAGGATATAATTAGCTTAGATTCCAAGCATCGGATGTGCACTCGTTAAGCCAAACCGTGCGTAGGAGCTTGTGCATGCTCGTTATCACCTCCTCGCCACCGAACTTGAAGAGCTCTGGCGGAAGTCCGTCGCCAACGGCTGCTTTATTATTTTTCAACCGCGATATTGTTCTTCTTACCTCGGCTTGACTTGGTGGTGGGCAATGTGAGCCGTCGTCAGCAATTGGCGTTATACCTTCAGGTTCGCTGCCTTTTGGAGCCAACAGTTGCTGGAAGTGTTCTCTCCATATATGCAGCACACTCTGCGTATCTGTAACCAGATTACCATCCTCTTTCTTACAGGAGGGGAGCCCATTACCGTAGCCTCGTTCAACTTTTCCTTCATCTGACGTTTTTTTTCGCTTAAATATAAGTTTCTTGTTGTTTTACTGTCTACTTGTGACGTTCCCTAACAGCCCAGTTAGTTATCATACAATCCTTGCAAATTATATACATTTAACTTAAATAAATGTTACTATATGAAGAGAATCGCAGAAATTGATTTTACTATCTTTACTATTTAGCGCAGTAAAGTTCTTCGGCATGATTTCTTTGTTTTGTCTTCTTCTTACTTAACGATTCATGCATTCAGTATGTTGCCATCCTCTCTCTGTTTAGTTCTTTAGCTTCCCGAGGACATCGGTCTACGGGATAGCGTAGCAACTGCTGATGATAAGCTTAAAGATTTATTGTAGAACTTATAGATTATTAGTTGTCATGTCTATTAAAAGAAAGTCTATAAATAGTTTATGAATAGCAATCTACATTCATTGCTTGGCAATTGTGAAATGTAATTAGTCTCATAAATATAAAACGGATACTTATAGGCGACATCCCGCTATGGTCCGGAGGAAAATTCGAAATCATCATTATCAAATGTCAGAAATGTTATTGTTATAAATTTATATGGCAACTATATGAAAGAATCTAACTCGGGGGAGTAAAATGTATATAAACTCACACAGTACAACATTTTTGAGCTCATAGCTTTGGGACTCAATTTTGAGAACTGCACGTGAAACTAGCTCCAAATAGGAGAAGTTCTGCATCATTCGTTTTGTCAAGTTACATGCCATAATAATTTAATATCGATTTGAAGTTAGTAAGTATTGTATACAGGAATTTGTCACGTTTTAGGCTCTTTTGTTTAGGCGTTTAGGCTCTTATGCAAAATTTTGTAACTATAACCCTACCACTTCGCTTTCTTCTTTTTTCTTATCTAATTTCATGTTCTCCGTCTTCTCTTTCCAGCTTACTCACTCCTTTGTGATTGATCACAATAAATCCGATTGCTTTGATGTCATCGACAACGACCCCCTACTGCAGCCCTCGGAAAAATGTTCTTGGCTGCTAAAAGCTAAACGTGACCTCGGGAAATATCGTAACTTTTTTGCCGATCTCCTGCAGGAGGAGAATAAAGATTTTGCATTGGAACTACAAGAGATCTATAATTTGTTGTGTGAAGCTCGCGATGAGAACGATGATCGAGAGAAGGAACATCTGTTAAAGTATGCCAAGTGGTTAATGGAATCGACTAAGAAACTTAATGGTTTTCTTCTTAAGAGAGGAATATGGAAAATATAAGAAGGACCAGACCGAACAAGGTGTCGTCTGTCTGTTTCAACGAGTTTACTTAATAATTATGAATTGTATTGTGTAGTTTCGTTTTTGTGCTTTATTATTTTTTTTTCGTTGTTTTCGGTATTTTATATTATTTTTTTATAACATTTATACATTTTAAGGCGGATTAGTATTACGTTAACAGTAGCTTGAAGAGAACTTAAAGTTAGTAATAATACAAAAAACTGAATAAAATATTTTTCTATAGGAAATTGTTTGTTTTATCTTCTAGTTTTTGTTTTATGGTAAATCCTGTGGAATTTAGCTGACAACTGGATATTTGCTTGGCAAGAGTTCTTAGTGATAACCTTAGTGACGACGATGGTGTTGGTGGTGGTGTTCAGCTTCAGCTTCCTCTCTTAGGAGTTCTTCTATTTGTCTTCTTACTTCAGCCTTGATTTCAGCTAGGCGACTGTGAGAGTGATGCTCGGCATGGTGAGGGCGTTCATCTTCATCAGATTCTTCGGATTCTTCAGATTCGTCAGATTCATCAGATTCGTCAGATTCGTCAGATTCGTCAGATTCGTCGGATTCGTCAGATTCGTCGGATTCGTCAGACTCATCGGATTCACCAGATTCGTCGGATTCGTCAGATTCGTCAGACTCATCGGATTCGTCAGACTCTTCGGATTCATCAGATTCATCGGATTCATCTGATTCATCAGATTCGTCAGACTCATCAGATTCATCAGATTCCTCCGATTCGTCAGAATCATCAGACTCATCGGATTCTTCAGACTCATCAGTATCTTCTGACTCATCAGATTCACCGGATTCTCCTGATTCTTCCTCGGATTCTCCTGATTCCTCTGATTCATGTCCATGATGGCTGTGACCACCCCTGTGTCCGTGTTCGTGATGCCTTGCCACATGCTCTTCTTCACTGTCTTCATGGTGCCTGTGTACTTGATGTACCCTAGGTTCATCTTCATCGTCGTCTTCTTTCTCATGATGTTTGTGACCATGTCCATGATGTCTTTCAGGTTCCCGTTCATCATCCTCATCTTCTTCCTCTTCTTCTTCGTGGTGACGATGGTCATGACCGTGATGTCTTTCAGGTTCTTCATCATCTTCATCTACATCTTCTTTTTCGTGGTGGCGATGACCATGTTCGTGATGTCTTTCGGGTTCTTCGTCATCTTCATCTTCCTCTTCTTCTTCATGGTGGCGATGGCCATGTCCGTGATGTCTTTCGGGTTCTTCGTCTTCATCTTCTTCCTCTTCTTCTTCGTGGTGGTGATGGCTATGTCCGTGATGTCTTTCGGGTTCTTCGTCATCTTCATCTTCCTCTTCTTGTTCGTGGTGGCGATGGCCATGTCCGTGATGTCTTTCGGGTTCTTCGTCTTCATCATCTTCCTCTTCTTCTTCGCGGTGGCGATGACCATGTCCATGATGTCTTTCAGGTTCTTCGTCCTCTTCTTCCTCTTCTTCTCCGTGATGGCTATGGCCATGTTCGTGATGTCTCTCGGGTTCTTCGTCTTCTTCTTCCTCTTCTTCTTCGTTGTGGCGACGGCCATGTCCGTGATGTCTTTCGGGTTCTTCATCATCTTCTTCCTCTTCTTCTTCGTGGTGGCGATGGCCATGTCCATGATGCCTTTCGGGTTCTTCATCTTCGTCATCTTCCTCTTCTTCTTCGTGGTGGCGATGGTCATGTCCGTGATGTCTTTCGGGGTCTTCATCATCTTCTTCCTCCTCGTCTTCTTCGTGGTGGCGACGGCCATGTTCGTGATGTCTTTCGGGTTCTTCATCATCTTCTTCCTCTTCTTCTTCGTGGTGGCGATGGTCATGTCCGTGATGTCTTTCGGGTTCTTCGTCTTCATCATCTTCCTCTTCTTCTTCGTGGTGGCGATGGCCATGTTCGTGATGTCTTTCAGGTTCTTCGTCGTCTTCTTCCTCTTCTTCTTCGTGGTGGCGATGGCCATGATCGTGATGTCTTTCGGCTGATTCGTCATCATCATCTTCGTCTGAACGATGATGAGGGTGATGAGATCTGTGAGCCTCCTCTTCTTCGCTGTCTTCATCGCTTTCTTCGTCGCTTTCTTCGTTGCTATCCTCATCACTATCTTCATCGCTTTCCTCATCACTTTCCTCTTCACTTTCTTCATCGCTATCCTCATCACTATCCTCTTCGCTGCTCTCTTCACTGCTCTCCTCACTTTCCTCCTCCTCCTCTTGAGCCTCTTCGATCTGTTCCATCAAATTACGATAATTTGAATAGACCTCCAGCACTTCAATCATATCGCGCACCGCTCCATGTTTGCGTGTCTCCTTCAAAACCTTCACTATCCTCACCACATCCGAATGGGCTTCGGCATTTAGTTCGACCCTTCGCTCCCATGATTTCAATTCACTTTCGGCCTCTAATAATAAGTGTTGAATTTTTTCCCTAGTCACTCGATAATCACGGAATACCAGAATGGCATTAAGAGCCATATTCTCGTCACGTTCCGTAGCATCTTCGTCCAGCCACGCTGCGCGTAATTCCATCAGTTCGTCATGTAGCTCAGCATCTCTGTTGTTCTGTGGCGGATATATCATGGGATAGTGCCCAATGATATCATAGATCTTAGAATTAATATTTTCTATAACAGCTGGATGAAGAGGTCGGTTCGAGGCCCCATGTGGTAGGGCGTGAAGAACAGCACACAAGGCTAAGAACACCAAAGAGAGTAGCAACTTCATTGTTAACCGATCCGTTAGAGAATCGTTGGACAATATGAACACTGTGCCGTTAGTATGGTATTTATACCTATGTATGAATATTCCAGATAGTCTCAGAAGATGTCATGGATATCATCTGGCAAATTAAGCAGCAATTTATGCGTGTGGTTCGAACACATTAGTTATGGTTATAAAAATAACTTAACGCTCTAGTTTAGTTTAAGTACGTGATCATTGTAATATAGAATGTGATCATTACTTAGTAGAAATTGTTTGTTTATTTTATAAGAATTTAATATGTTGCATTTTAACGTTTTAAGATGAAATTTGAAAATTTCTGTTTGAAAAATTAGCATATTGTTACATAAAAAGTAGCTGGAAAATGTAAACAATTTCTGTTTAGTATAATATCTTATTGGCGCCTGAAGTAACAGAATCGGTATATTTACAAAATAACTTAATAATATTTATGGGGTAACAAACAAAAGAGTCCGCTGTCACCCTTAATCGGTTACAAAGAATCAAACTCCATCATTTAATTTTTGTGTTCCAATTACGGTTTCATTAGTGCTGACGGAGTCGCAAAGTTTCTCGTGTATCGCTTATGCCAATTTAGTTTATAGCTACTTAAAATATGAGATGACTGCAGTAACACGGTGATGAGCTTACGCGCATAACATAAAGTGTGATTCATTAAGAAGTTTTTTCTTCATTTATTTCGTTGTGTTTGGCAATAGGTCATGGAAAGACTCACACTACAAATATTTTATTGCAAGATAATATCGACGTTCTGTGCATAATGTTTTTCAATGAATTTTCGCTGCTATCGCCCTGATTTTTGGTCTATAGTTATTTCTTTGGTGAGATGTTGAACCAAAAATGTTCGTCAATTATTCAGCTACGATTCGAATGCAAGGCAAAATTTCTCGCGTAATTCGTGAGATACCGCTGCACAGTGTGATTTTTTCAAAATTAGGATGACAAAACTCATAACTTTGTAAATAATAGAGATAGAAAACTGATTTTTTGTACCATATATTTTAAAATTTTAGCAAAAACTTAATTTGGGAAGTTTTTTATTATTCAAAATATTTTTATGAGCCTATATTAATAATAAAAAAACTCCAAAATCAATTTCAAAATATATAAAAAAAATATTTTAAAAAAATAAAATATTCAAAATTTCAATGTAATATCGCAAGGGGTCATGTCGTAGTTTGAAAAATATGGTGGCAATTTCAGGCAATTTTTTTGTAATGTGTTTCTTAAAGTAGAGGGTTGATATAGATTAGGTTATGGAAATTCGGCAGCCACGTTCAACACAGCTCACTTGGATCCTAGTATGAGTCCCGTTGTGATACCAAATGTTCCTATTCTGTTCGGTCAACGTCGCTATCAAGCCATTTCGTTGCTTTAATGAAGATGGATGTTCCGCAAATAACCTACTGATAGACGCGTATTGTCTAGAAGTGTCCGGTGATCAAGCATTTCATATCTCAGGTCACCAAAAGCAGGGCAGTGACATAAAGATGCTCCGTGGTCTCCTCTTCTTCCTCATCATTGCAGCTTCTACAAAAATCATTGTAGGGTAGTTTTAACCTCTTAGTGACTGGTTATTACAGCTATTGTGTTCCTCAGGTTGGCTCTGGACAAGTTTAGCACATATCGTGTCCTCTGTATATTCATTGTAGGCCACATTTGTTTGCTCGCCATGGAAGTTGGTTCTCTCAGCCATCTCTCCTTACCAATGAGGTTCAGTTTTCCCGCAATGAGCTGTTTCCCCTTGTGAGAGGGATCTCAATGAGACCGTAAACTTCGCCCGAGTTCACGGTTGTGGCGGCCCTTGCCAACGTATCGACCCTTTGGTTACAATATATGTCCCCATGTCCTGGAACCCATGTTAGGGTAACGGTCGAATGTCTCAGTATCTTCTCAAGAGACGACTGGCTTTCTCGAATATTTCTCAAAGTGGTGTACACTTTCTCCAGGGATCTGATAGCCGCTTTACTATCGGTAAGAATATGAATATTGCCGACTAATATCCCACGAAACTTAATTGTCTCTACGGCTATTCTAATGGCTGCTATTTCGGCCTGAACAGTGGTCTAGTAGTCTGATTGATAGTTGTAAATTCAACTCCTCCTTAGGATGACATCATCCACAAAGTTTAGGGCATTATCATTATCATCATAGTAGGACCTATCCGGGATGTTCCTTATAAAACCTGGATCGAAGACAGGTTCTGGTATTCTGTATTCCATGTGGCAGCTCACATTGATTAGGTTCAGAATTTTGGCATGGTAATAGTTTCTATGCATCCATGCTTAAACGTATTGCGGTGTTCGCTGCTATTTTCCTCGCCTCAATGTCCAGGGGTAACCAGTTTAGGATCGTAAACTGTGCCTTAGTTGGAGTAGTTCTGAGTGCGCCTGTTATCATGACTGCCACCAGTCTCATAATGCTTTCAAATTTTAGCCTTTGGGACGCTCTACCTTGCGCTGCCAACCAGACTGCCGATCCGTAGAATAAGATGGGTTTAATAACTGATTCATATAACCAGTTCACGTTTTTGGGGCTAATTCCCCAATTGAGGCCGATTGCCCTTTTGCAGCAGTATAGAACCGTTGCCGCTTTGCTAATCCTGGTCTGAGGGTTGATATAACTAGAAAAGGTTTATATAAGTGCCGAACAATATGGACATAAAACCAGAAACTGGTCACCTCATACGAGTATAACACTGAAAAAACAACTGATAAAGTTTTAGTCGAGTAGGAGGGTATATATCATTTGATACAACCCAAAATTGTAACACATAGATGCAGTCACTTTTGACCCTAGATTTCTTTGAACCAAATTCGATTCAGGAATTTTTAAGTCGTTTGAGCCATATCCGTCTGTCTCTCTGGCTGTCCGGCTGGTACACACGATAACTTTCGAAAGACGCAACCAAATATTTCAAAATTTTACACGAGTTAATTTTTCCCCAAAGCTACTTACGGTATTGCAAATGGGCTATATGGTCCCGCCCCTTCTGGTACCTCCCGTACAAATATACCATTTCGCCCATTTTAGAGATGGAGAGGTAATATAAATACACCCGAAACGATCGTGCCAAAATTCTATGTTTAGTAATCCTACAGCAGGATAAGTTTTGAAGAAAAACCCGTTAGTCTAGCCACGCCCTTTTTGGTACCTCCCATACAAATGTACCACTCCGCCCACTTTAGAAATCGTGTAATAATATCAATCCACCCAACTTGATAGTGCCCAAATTCTGTATTTTGTTATGCACATTTTATGTTTTTACTGAGGGTGAGGGTATATGTAAGTCGGTTTACCCGACTGAAACTTTTTCACTGTTTCTTGAAATGAAATACGGGCATGCCTTATTTTAATGGTCAGGGCATCTCATAGCCTCGCGAGGCCATATAAAGCCTAAATCTGATGAAAAATCATGGGTTCTGAATTCCTTATTTGAAAATTGATTCCCAAATAAGGACTACTGCATGCCTTATATGAGGAAGGCCTCTCATATTCCGCCGCTGGGTTATTGTGCGACCGCACACAAGCACAGCATATTGTTTTGTGCGTGCGTTCGGTTATGCCTGACATCGCCTTTTTTTGATATTTCACAGATTTTGGTCTTAATATTTCTGAATTTGCGTCTTAATGGCGTTGCAGTTGGTGACTCATTGTATGTCAGACTGCTTAGTATTCTAAAATCTAAGTTACTGCTTATGGTTATAGTAATAGATTAGGTTTTATGGCAATTTACGACACAGTGCAATGTGCCCTGGTCACGAACACAAATTTCACATAGTAGAAGAGATAAACTTACTCGTGATTATCTACAACAACCTTAACGTAATAACTTAATATTATATGTATGTATTTGCATGTAATATTTAATATAATATGGAATAATATATAAAGATAAACTGCTACTTTTTTAAATCTTTTTATAAACTTATATAGAAAATAAAACGGAAATATTCTTAAGTTTACATTATATATCCTTCTCTGAGCCTCGTTGGTATATCCTCATCGATTGGCTGGTCTCCTCACTGCTCTCTTACGTAGTCCAACTACTTTTTACGAAAATCAAAGCCAAAGATATCGAAAACAAAATCAAATATATCCTCCTCTGAATCTTCATCTTCAATATCTTCTAAAGCTTTGGATAGTTTTTTCAATAGCTTCGGATTTTTAATTATTTTTGCAACAAGTTCCATAACTTCAGGATCGTCCATATCCATATCCTCCATGCCATGATCTTTAAGAATGGCTAGAATTTCCTCCAAAACTTTTTTGAGTTCATCATTGGAAACGCCAGATGGAGTTTTGTCAGGACTAGGCTTCGAAGTTGGCTCTGATGGCGTAGCGGGCATTGGAGCTTGTGTGGGCGGTGGTGGTTCAGGTGGGTCAGTAGGAGGAGTAGTGGGCGGATCAGTAGGAGGCAGATCAGATTGTGATGCCGCTTTTGTCACAAAAAATATTAACAAGAAAACACCAAAGATTTTCATTTCGGACAATCTGTATTTCAAACTTTACTACTTCGACACCTTATGAATACTGATGAGTGAAATAAAACTATTTGTTGTTTATAAATGCAAATTTTTTCGTTACGGGTAAATGGAAACCCATAAACCATTTTCAAACTCTGAGATAATGCAGGAATTTTACAATATTTTGCAATAACTGCGTACTAAGATATATATGTGAAATTTAATGTTTTTTCTATGTAAGAAAACATAATTATTTCAAATCTCATAGTTTTACAAAGAAGATAAGAACAAATTATATTTTAGCCACAAATTAATTTGACAAGGTCAACTTAGCAAGAAGCCAGAAAAACAATAAAAGACTATGATAATATGCAAAAAGGTACAATAATATAAAAAATATAAAAATATAAAAATATAAAAATATAAAAATATAAAAATATGAAAATATAAAAATATAAAAATATAAAAATATAAAAATATAAAAATATAAAAATATAAAAATATAAAAATATAAAAATATAAAAATATAAAAATATAAAAATATAAAAATATAAAAATATAAAAATATAAAAATATAAAAATATAAAAATATAAAAATATAAAAATATAAAAATATAAAAATATAAAAATATAAAAATATAAAAATATAAAAATATAAAAATATAAAAATATAAAAATATAAAAATATAAAAATATAAAAATATAAAAATATAAAAATATAAAAATATGAAAATATAAAAATATAAAAATATAAAGAGATAAAAATATAAAAATATAAAAATATAAAAATATAAAAATATAAGAATATAAAAATATAAAAATATAAAAATATAAAGAGATAAAAATATAAAAATATAAAAATATAAAAATATAAAAATATAAAAATATAAAAATATAAAAATATAAAAATATAAAAATATAAAAATATAAAAATATAAAAATATAAAAATATAAAAATATAAAAATATAAAAATATAAAAATATAAAAATATAAAAATATAAAAATATAAAAATATAAAAATATAAAAATATAAAAATATAAAAATATAAAAATATAAAAATATAAAAATATAAAAATATAAAAATATAAAAATATAAAAATATAAAAATATAAAAATATAAAAATATAAAAATATAAAAATATAAAAATATAAAAATATAAAAATATAAAAATATAAAAATATAAAAATATAAAAATATAAAAATATAAAAATATAAAAATATAAAAATATAAAAATATAAAAATATAAAAATATAAAAATATAAAAACATAAAAATATAAAAATATAAAAATATAAAAATATAAAAATATAAAAATATAAAAATATAAAAATATAAAAATATAAAAATATAAAAATATAAAAATATAAAAATATAAAAATATAAAAATATAAAAATATAAAAATATAAAAATATAAAAATATGAAAATATAAAAATATAAAAATATAAAAATATAAAAATATAAAAATATAAAAATTTAAAAATATAAAAATATAAAAATATAAAAATATAAAAATATAAAAATATAAAAATATAAAAATATAAAAATATAGAGACATTAAAATATAAAATATAAAAATATAAAAATATAACAATATAAAAATATAAAAATATAAAAATATAAAAATATAAAAATATAAAAATATAAAAATATAAAAATATAAAAATATAAAAATATAAAAATATAAAAATATAAAAATATAAAAATATAAAAATATAAAAATATAAAAATATAAAAATATAAAAATATGAAAATATAAAAATATAAAAATATAAAGAGATAAAAATATAAAAATATAAAAATATAAAAATATAAAAATATAAAAATATAAGAATATAAAAATATAAAAATATAAAAATATAAAGAGATAAAAATATAAAAATATAAAAATATAAAAATATAAAAATATAAAAATATAAAAATATAAAAATATAAAAATATAAAAATATAAAAATATAAAAATATAAAAATATAAAAATATAAAAATATAAAAATATAAAAATATAAAAATATAAAAATATAAAAATATAAAAATATAAAAATATAAAAATATAAAAATATAAAAATATAAAAATATAAAAATATAAAAATATAAAAATATAAAAATATAAAAATATAAAAATATAAAAATATAAAAATATAAAAATATAAAAATATAAAAATATAAAAATATAAAAATATAAAAATATAAAAATATAAAAATATAAAAATATAAAAATATAAAAATATAAAAATATAAAAATATAAAAATATAAAAATATAAAAATATAAAAATATAAAAATATAAAAATATAAAAATATAAAAATATAAAAATATAAAAATATAAAAATATAAAAATATAAAAATATAAAAATATAAAAATATAAAAATATAAAAATATAAAAATATAAAAATATAAAAACATAAAAATATAAAAATATAAAAATATAAAAATATAAAAATATAAAAATATAAAAATATAAAAATATAAAAATATAAAAATATAAAAATATAAAAATATAAAAATATAAAAATATAAAAATATAAAAAAATAAAAATATAAAAATATAAAAATATAAAAATATAAAAATATAAAAATATAAAAATATAAAAATATAAAAATATAAAAATATAAAAATATAAAAATATAAAAATATAAAAATATAAAAATATAAAAATATAAAAATATAAAAATATAAAAATATAAAAATATAAAAATATAAAAATATAAAAATATAAAAATATAAAAATATAAAAATATAAAAATATAAAAATATAGAAATATAAAAATATAATAATTATCTAAATTTCTTAAATATTTCTGTTGTGTTTCTTATTTAATTTTAGTCTAAATGTTATCCATAAAGGTTTCAGCATTTCTTCTCTTCGTGTACAAATTTGTTTACATGAAAATAAACAAGAATTTTTGCTAATCATATTTGTAAGCCATAACTCTGAAACTAATTATGTTTTTCATAAAGCATAATTTTTATGATATATTGCAAAATATTATCTTCTGATAGCAATAGTTAAATAGGAAAATTTATTATGTTGCTTTGAAACCACAAACAACAAATTTTCTGCCATAAATAACAGCAGCATTAGTTTTACCCACCATTATTTACATATTATTAATGCAGTAAAGCTCAAGATGCAGTACGTGGTAGTTTTCGTGTTATTATTGGCGATCGCATCAGTAGCCCCTCAGAATGGGGACGAGCCCAATATTAATCCACCAATGGGTGATCCATCTATCGATATACCACCTATGTCGCCTCCGGATGAAGAAGAGCCCAATATAAATCCACCAATGGGCGATGCAGATATTGATATCAATGCCAATAACGACATGGCTGAAACTCCACCACCATCAGAACTACCAACGCCTGCGGGAACTCCTATGTCAGCGTCACCATCTCAACCCGCTGCGACACCTGTGGCGCCTTGTTCCGATACTCCTTCTTTGGGTACTTCCAATGATGAACTCAAACAGATAATAGACAAAATTCTAGCTATTCTTAAGGGTCATGGAATGGATAATGATATGGATGTCCCAGATGTTTTAGAACTTATTAAAAAAGTGATTAAAAATCCAAAGCTTTTAAAAAAATTATCTGCAGCTTTGGAGGCTATTGGCGACTATGAAGATTCGGAGGAGGATATATTTGATTATGTTGTTGATTGGTTTGGTTTTGACCTTCGCAAAAAGTTTTAATACGCTGATTAATTGAAGGCAGAGGAGTTGGAGAATTGGTAATAATCATGAATTAAAGTTTTACTAAATATTTGAAATACAAACATTGAATGTTGCTAAACAAAATTGTAGTGTGTATTTATTAAAATTGTGGGCTTATCTCAGATATGGTACCCAAGCGGTGGTTGTAAAAAACCACCTACGTACCCACGTTAATATACATAAAAAAATTTCCTGTGCATTGTTTTTATGTCTGTCTTCGAATGCGAAAAAGCGTTTGCGGTGTTGCTTTCAAAACTCTCAAGCACTCGCGAGGCTATGATATGCATGTTACTGATCTACAGCTTTATTTTGTTCATCGACTTATAAAGCACTTGTTGTTGGATCTAATGTCCTCCATTAGGCGACTTTTCAACAAAGCCAAAGCTTTCAACAATTAAAAAGAATTGGGATATTTTCAAAACTTGTATTAATCTGTATAATGGTGCAGGAAGGAAGGCTCATCGGAAGTCATGGAGAAACTTTTGTGAATCTATAGAGGGCAGTATCCAGACTGCTCGCTTCAGGTACTTACTATCTATTGACTCACCGTGTACCGAATTTTTAATGAAAGAAGAAGGATACTTAGGTCTTTTTTGTGCGAAGAATCTTTTAGGATTCTCGTGAATACGCACTTTCCCAACAATGACTTGAACACGTGTCATCAGTCAGGAATGTCATATTAATGTAAGTTCACTCGATAGCGACAAGGGAGTATCTGATAAGGGGCATCTAATACTTTAAATCTTATAAATCAGCCGTTACTAACGGAATAATGCCAGCTCAATTACATTAGGCCTTGTACCTAACTTGTAGTTGTTTAAAAGTAATTTTCCGGGGCCTCCATATCCTGGGAGTCATTCCCAACATTCGAAAGCAAACTAAAGTAGTTTTCATTCCCAAATCTGGTAAATACTCTTACGTCAAACTAAAAAACTATTAACCGATCAGTCTTTCGTCTTTAATACTAAAAATATTTGAAAGGTTTTTAGAATTCAGTGTCCGAAGTAATATTCTACGGAATACACTTTCCAAATCCCAGCATTTCCGGATCTATTGATATTTTTGTGCAAATTAACACTATCAAAAAAAACATTATCGGTGCGTTTGTCAAAGGTATAAATCTGTATTATTCCATATATACTTTTATATTTTAATATTTTTTGTTTTAATATTTTTATATTTTTTAATTTTTATATTTTTATATTTTTATATTTTTATATTTTTATATTTTTATATTTTTATATTTTTATATTTTTATATTTTTATATTTTTATATTTTTATATTTTTATATTTTTATATTTTTATATTTTTATATTTTTATATTTTTATATTTTTATATTTTTATATTTTTATATTTTTATATTTTTATATTTTTATATTTTTATATTTTTATATTTTTATATTTTTATATTTTTATATTTTTATATTTTTATATTTTTATATTTTTATATTTTTATATTTTTA
Organism: Muscina levida; assembly: GCA_964034835.1. Classification (NCBI taxonomy): domain Eukaryota; kingdom Metazoa; phylum Arthropoda; class Insecta; order Diptera; family Muscidae; genus Muscina; species Muscina levida. The sequence goes on from OZ035881.1 coordinate 19,002,146, forward strand.
TATTTTTATATTTTTATATTTTTATATTTTTATATTTTTATATTTTTATATTTTTATATTTTTATATTTTTATATTTTTATATTTTTATATTTTTATATTTTTATATTTTTATATTTTTATATTTTTATATTTTTATATTTTTATATTTTTATATTTTTATATTTTTATATTTTTATATTTTTATATTTTTATATTTTTTTATTTTTTTATTTTTATATTTTTATATTTTTATATTTTTATATTTTTATATTTTTATATTTTTATATTTTTATATTTTTATATTTTTATATTTTTATATTTTTATATTTTTATATTTTTATATTTTTATATTTTTATATTTTTATATTTTTATATTTTTATATTTTTATATTTTTATATTTTTATATTTTATATTTTTATATTTTTATCTTTTTATATTTTTACGGCGACACAATTTTTACCCTTCTCCACAAAAGGGTCAAAAATAGGAAATGAAGTCCTAATGATTTAATATATAAATGTTTCTCTTGGTATATTAAGTAAAATTGCTGAACACATTCTACACATAACATATAAGGTACACCCCCTCTACTAAATCGGTAGTCAGAACCTTGTAATTTTTTGTGTGTTTACGGTGTTATTTGGCACAGATATATCACCTAATTATTAATTCTCCACTAATAACATTTTTTTTTTTTTGTTTCTTAAAAAAATCCTTAGAAACTTATTTTCATCGCTCCACCACTCCTTTATTCACTCGCCAAATTTATATATTTCATAACCTATCACATTTTCATTTAGAAATATACCGAATTTCGTAGACATATCATCGAAAATATCTAGAACACGTAATTTTTCCTTTTCATCTTTACCCTGCAACGACACCTCCAACTCCTTCAAGAGAGTTCTTAAATCCTTTTCATACGAATCAACCACACAATCTTGCAGCAAATATGAAATAAATTCATGAAAGAATTTCAAATGGGCATCGAGAACAGGGCCAGTCTCTGGATCACCATTGATAAAATCCCAAAATTCATCAGGTAAACTATCGGCTGCCGTAGTGAATACATCAAATTTTTCCTCTAGATCCTGTGACTTGAGAGCGACTTTGATTTTTTCCAAAAACTTACGACCCTCCGCCGAGAGTTGTTCATTTAGGGCGGGTAAAAGTTCTTGTATATACCATTGATGTATGAGAATATCTTCATTGACATATTGTTTATCCAATTCCATAGAAAGATACTGAGCAAAATCATCCGTTAATGAAGCATCATATGTGTCCAGCAGCGATAGTTTCTCTTTGAGAGAATCCTTAGCCAGCGCAGTTTCAAATTTAGCCTTAAGATTTTTTAAATCGTCTACAAAGTTGGGTTTAAACGTTTTCACCACAATATCGAAACGTTGTATGTAATGTTTCAAACGATTATTGATATGTTCCTCATCCTCTACCCGGCCAGCAGGTTGCGACTGAACAAACTGAAGGAAATTGGAAATTGTTTAATAGAAACACACTGAATTGTGTATTGCACAGGATTTACGTTTTACCTTTTGTAGTACAGTTGTTAAGGCAATAATATAAAATACAAAAATTTTCATGTTTTTTTTTTGTTGTTCTAAATTTCTATGAACTGTACACTTGTAAGTTAGATTAAGCTATGCGTGCTGTTAATCGTTTGTAAAAGGTTTTATAATTTTTGCTAACTTCAAGTTGGAGATACACTGAAGTAATGTATGCATCATGTGGGTTCAACATATGATGTAAGTGTACTTAGTAACGTAGGTCATGGCACTTTAACAAGAATTCAATTCAAAAAATACATAAAACATAAATTTTTGTTAAAATTTTCACAGATTTTGAATGCGGTCAGGGGTCAAAATAATGTTGGGAGTAGGTATCAGAAGTAACTGAAGCTCAACACAACGGTTCTTTTAGTGGCTTTGGTAGGCAAAACGGTAAAAAGACCATGATTTAAGGATATGTACCTGCAATTTCCGAACTCTCTACAGAGATAATGCCTCTATCCAATTGGCGGATGTTTTCGACAAATACATGGCTGACTTCACCGCCTTTCAACGAAAGAACTGTGACATCTTTTAAAGCTTCTATGCAGAAAGACACGAAGTTGGATGTGAGTTCATAATCAGTTTAAGCCTTTTAGTGGCCGAATAGCCACTAATCGCATCAACGTGAAATATTTTCGCATTACGCTGATTTGTGTGCACGCACCGACCGAAATCAAAGACAAGAATATTAAAGATGCATTTGACCACTGCCCTGGCCATGGCATTAAAGGAAGGTAAGATGAATTCAGTCTACACAACAAAACCTCTAATTAAGGATTCAAAGTTAAATTTGCTTCGGCTAGAAACATGATAGTGAGTGAAACCAGATTCCCGCAAAAAGATATCCGCAATACAACCTATATATCCCTTGATTAAAATACAAGAAACCAAATTGATCCCGTGGTAATCGAGAGCAGGCATGCCCCAACCTTTATGGATTTGCGAGGGATACGCTGTGCAAATCTAAACTCGTTTTACCACCTAGTTGTAGCAAAATCACGAACGAGATTAAGTAGTACAAAAACCGCTCATAACCACAAGCGAAGGAAGCTAAACATCGCAAAGCTGCACACCACCGAGATAGCCAATGCCTACTGCAACTAACTCTCCTCATTTCAGAAAACAAACAAATCTATGTCATTGGCATACGCCAGCGGCATATGACTTTTGTTAAAGATGTCCTGTACTGCAGCCTTCCGCATGCCCATCTCCATAACGATGTTAAAGAGATCGCATGACAGACTATCTCCTTGTCTAAAGCCTCGCTTGGTAGAAAAAGGCTCAGTCAGATTTTTGCCTATTTTCACAGAAGACTTCGCGTCAGTCAGTGTCATTCCGTAAGGTCCTATCAGTTTCGAGGGGATACCAAACTCAGCACGTGCATCTAATAATTTCTGTCGTATCGGACTGTCGAGTGCAGCTTTGTAGGCGATAAACAAATGCTAGGTATCGATCTGCATCTCTTGAGTCTTCTCAAGGAATTGTCGTTGTGTGAATATCTGGTCAATCGTGGATTTGCCAGGTGTAAATCTACACAGATAAGGTCCAATCAGGATGGACTTTAGTCTTTCATATAACACACTAGACAGGACCTTGTAAGCGAAGGGTAAATGGCTGATCCCTCGATAGTAGGTACACACACTTGGATCGCCTTTCTTAAGCACAGGACATAGAACATTCAGATTCCAATAATCAGCCAAATCGTGTTTCTAAGCTGGTGCATGTATGTTGCCAGCTCATCGCCACCGGCTTCAAAAGCCTCTAGCGGTCTGTTGAAACAACTCTTGTTGGTTAAACCCAAATTCCATTGGTTTAACTCGACTACGGTCTGTTTAATCGGACTTTAGTCTTTTGAATCGTACTTCGGTCTGTTAAATCTTACTTTAGACTTCAGTCTGTTCAATCGGACTTCGGTCTGTTAAATCAGACTTCGGTCTGATGAATCGGGCTTCGGTCTATTGAATCGGACTTTGGTCTGTTAAATCGGACTTCGGTATTTTAAATCGGACTTCGGTTTATTAAATCAGACTTCAGTCTGTTAAATCGGACTTCGGTCTGTTGAATCGGACTTCGGTCTGTTAAATCGGACTTGGGTCTGTTTAATCGAACGTCAGTCTGTTAAATCGTACTTCGGTCTGTTAAATCGTACTTCGGTCTGTTAAATCGGACTTCGGTCTGTTAAATCACACTTCGGTCTGATGAATCGGACTTCGGTCTGTTGTATCGGACTTCGGTCTGTTGAATCGGACTTCGGTCTGTCAAATCGGACTTCGGTCTGTTGAATCGGACTTCGGTCTATTGAATCAGACTTCGGTCTGTTAAATCGGGCTTCGTTCTGTTAAATCGGACTTCAGTCTCGAAAATCGGACTTCGGTCTGTTAAATCGGACTTCGGTCTGTTGAATCGGACTTCAGTCTTGGAAATCGGACTTTGGTCTGTTAAAACGGACTTTGGTCTGTAAATTCGGACTTCGGTCTGTTAAATCGGACTTCGGTCTGTTGAACCGCACTTCGGTCTGTTGAATCGGACTTCGGTCTGTTAAATCGGACTTAGGTCTGTTGAATCGGACTTCAGTCTGGGAAATCGGACTTCGGTCTGTTGTATTGGACTTCGGTCTGTAGAATCGGACTTCGGTCTGTTAAATCGAAGTCGGTCTGTTGTACGGACTTCAGTCTGTTAAATCGGAATTCGGTCTGTTTTATTGGACTTCGGTCTGTTGAATCGGACTTCAATCTGGAAAATCGGACTTCGGTCTGTTGTATTGGACTTCGGTCTGTTGAATCGAACTTCGGTCTGTTGAATCGGACTTTGGTCTAGTAAATCGGATATCAGTCTGTTGAATCGGACTTCGGTCTGTTGTACGGACTTCAGTCTGATAAATCCAACTTCGGTCTGTTAAATTGGACTTCGGTCTGTTAAATCGGACTTCGGTCTGTTAAATCGATCTTCGGTCTATTAAATCGGACTTTGGTTTGTGGAATCGGACTTCGGTCTGTTGTATTGGACTTCGGACTCTTGATTCTGACTTCGGTCTGTTAAATCGGACTTAGGTCTGTTAAATCGTACTTCGATCCGTTGAATCCAACTCCGATTGGTTAAACCTACGCGTCGGTTGAACAGACTTGGGTTGCGGATACCAAACTGATTTACCGAAGAAAGTCGAATTATCGATACAACCACGATACAAAGCTGAATTACCACCAACCCCGAATTAACAAACCTCAGTCATCAATCATAACTTGCTGATATCAACTCGAAACCCCGACAAATCTCAAACCACCAAGCTGACGACGTCGATATGCTGAAGGACACTAGTCATCAACACGATCCTGGGTTGCATATACCAAACTGATTTACCGAAGAAAGCCGAATTATCGATACAACCACGTGTTGCTGAAGTCGATTTGTTGAAGAAAGCGAGTCATCAATATGACCCTGAGTTGCCGATACAAAGGTGAATTACCAACGACCCCGAATTAACAATATATTCCTGACAAACCCGAATCATCAAGATGATTCCGCATTACTGATTTAAACCTGTATCTTCAACAAAACCCGAATCACAAATACCTTTCTGAATTGTTGACATTAACCCGAACCACCGACAAGCCACATTCATAACTCATAACATGCTGATATCAACTTGAAACCCGGACAAAACTCGAATCACCAAGCTAACCACGTCGATATGCTGAAGAACACGAGTCATCAACACGATCATGGGTTGCAGATACCAAACTGAATTACCGAACCACGAGTTGCAGAAGTCGATTTGCTGAAGAACGCGTGTCACCAACACGATCCAGAGTTGCGGATACAAAGCTGAATTACCAACAGCCTCGAATTAACAATATATTCCCGACAAACCCGAATCATCAAGATGATCCCGTATTGCTGATATAAACCTGTATTATCAACAAAACCCGAATTGTTGACATTAACCCGAACCACCGACAAACCCCAGTCATAAATCATAACTTGCTGATATCAACCTGAAACCCCGACAAAACTCGAATCACCAAGCTGACCACGTCTATATGCTGAAGAACACGAGTCATCAACACGATCCTGGGTTGCGGATACCAAACTGATTTACTGAAGAAAGTCGAATTATCGATACAACTACGAGTTGCAGAAGTCGATTTGCTGAAGAACGCGAGACAAAAACACGATCCTGAGTTGCTGATACAAAGCTGAATTACCAACAACCTCGAATTAACAATATATTCCCGAATTGCTGAGATTGACCTGAATGCCTGACAAACCCGAATCATCAAGATGACCCCGCATTGCTGATATAAAGCTATTTCTTCAACAAACCCGAGTCGTAAATCATAACTTGGTGATTTCAACCTGAAACCCCGACAAAACTACAAATCACCAAGCTGACCACGTACTGTTGATATTAGTCGTAACAACCGACGAAACCGAATCATCAGTTCGCTGCCGAGTTGCTGGTACGAACCTTAATTATTGAATGTACCCGAATTACCACGTTCCTAAGTACCGAAATGATCCTGACGATATGACCTCTACAGTTTTGGGAGTATGGTATAAAGTTCCCGATCACCTCAAACCGAGGTAAAGTCCCGAAACCTGTTATTGCTCTCATAGGCCACATAAATATTACTCGCCGTGCTTATACTAAAAGTTCTCGATCATCTAAAATCGACCTGGGTACAAATTACCGTACAAGACAACATCACTATCACTGAATTCTTATCTGAATTAAATCCAGTAGATTATAAGTTTGAATTACACCATCAATAAACAATACAGTTTTTTTGTCCTAGTCAGGGAAAATCACGGTCCTTATGGCGACCCTGACGACGACTGGACTTTCCTCAGCCGACGAGAAAACCAAGTCACACATTCCATAATATAATAATTTTAGTACTTTTTAGTACTTTTAATATTTTTTTTCTATTTAAATTCTTAAAATTTCTTTCAGTGTTTTCCAAGTTAGTAGGAATATTTTTTTGGTATGCACGTCACTAGACATTTATAAAGTTGTTAACTTTATATTATAGGTTTATGTTCTAAAGATGTCACGTTATTCTCGAAAATGTCACGCAATGTGTCATTTAAAATGACAGACAAAAAGAAGCAAAGATAAATCTTAAATTACAAAGTAATGTTAAAACGTTTTTAAACTATATAATTAAAAGAGAGATTTGAAAAAACACCGTGCAACGGAAATAAAACAATCGAGTGACTAAACTAGTACAATAATCAGAGAGGAAGGTATACGCAATGAACTCAATTAGAAGACGTACAAGCAGCATAAGTGTCAAGATAAGGTGACTGAGGTATCAATAAATGTATATATATCACAGATATATACTGTATTACATTTTCCAAAATTAGAAGCTTATTAATTTCTCATTGATATTTAATATCAGTTACATTTCGAACTTAATCCACTTTAACAGCATGATGTTTGAGGTTTACACAACTAATTTATAATAAATAGTAATTATTTCGGATAATTAAACATTCGTTTCCACAACGATCAATTTCATACTTAAAATCAATTTATACTAACATTATTTTCCACTCACTTCAATTATCGATTTACCCATCAACGCCCTTGTATCTAACTCTCTCACCTACGATAAAAAAAATAATATTGATCTATTCTACCGCAACGACCAACTTTCCTAAACAATTCCACGGTTACTTAATCAACTGCTATTTAAAATGCCTAAAATGATTCAAATATCAGTAAGCAAAATATCGCTAAGACAATTTATAAACACACACAGAAAAAAATAAATATAAATACACAATAAATCTGTTTAAATGACGTTGGCAAATTAATTTATACTTTGTCAAATCTGAGAGAGTAGAAAAAAAACTGTTTTGCGGTTGTTCCTATGCAAATGACCTGAAATTCAGTGAAGTCGGAGCAGGTATAACATCAAGTCATCGTAAACGTGACCAGAAAGCTCAAGCAAAAAATTATACTAGAAACTATACAAAGCGAAATCAGAACAAACACAATTCACACACACACACACTTCATCCCGAATGATTATTATGATGATTACAATGGCAATCAAATTGGTTAAAATAATAACGATGTGTGTAGGGCAACGGATTGCCTACATAGATAAAAGTAGTATTAAGTATCTTAATTTAAAGCAAATTGACAACAATACACTACTCTCAGAAATATTCTAGAATATTGAGGTAGAATATACAAGATTGGTCCACAGCCAAAATTGTTATGAATAACCACTATACCATTTTAATATAGGGCGGCCATTGCATTTATCCAGTAATGGTAGACAAAACCTCCAAAAACCGAAACAATTGTCACACCTGTCCCATACAAATAGGACCGAATAGATCCTCATATTTATACATATCTTTTCGGTAAGTTCACTGAATCCAGACAAATTTCGAGCACCGCTAATACTTGTAGAAATCAAAATCTGGGCTATGTAGGCCGACTCCGTCTGGAACCTCCCATACAAAATGACCTATTTTGGGGAAAATATTATTTCTCTCAAAACCTACAAAGTATATTTTAATTTGGCCGGTTGAATTATCTTGTACTAGTTGGCAAAACCTCAGAAAAACGAATCATTTGACACAACCCTTCTGGTACATCCTACACAAATGACCGACTTCACCCATAAAATTTTAAATACATATTTACATATCTACATATTCACCGAATTCAGTTATGTTTTGTGCAAAGTGAACGCTTATGAAAATCTTATTCCGAAATAAATGTAGGCCATATAGGACTACCCTCTCTTGTACCTTCTTTATAAAATGACCTTTTTTTGGAAAAATTATATTTCTCCTATAACTGCAAACAAAAAATTGTAGGACATTTGAATTTTGTCCGATGGATCACCCTGTAATAGTTGGCAAAACCTCCAGAAACCGAATGATTTGCCATCCCATTCTGGTACCTATCATATATATATGTATATATATATATTTATATACATTACTTTGTTACAAGTGCGCTGAATAGTCAAATTTCGTACAATCTAAACGTTAAATGAACGTTGACTTACGAATAATATTGGGCCACGTGGTGTTGCCCCTTTTTGTATCTAAGTAGAAGTTTCTATACTTGTCTAGCTAATTCTTATGTAAGATGACCTCTTGAATTTTAATGTCACTCCCAATTTGCCTCATCACGTACCGTTTTCTCTGGATGATGAACCCCCCACCGCTTTTTGTTGGATTTTCTTGAATGATAACAAATATGAAGTAACAGAAACTAAATAGGGGGCGTCCCGAGAAAACTGCTGATTCTAAAGTAAATTGACCTTCCGAATTCCCATATTTGACCCCAACTAATCTTCCCCCTGTTTTTTTACCACAGTTCGATAATATTGCTCTGCAAAAAGAAAAAAAATTGAAGAGTTCCTTTCTGAAATTACACTGCTCGTCATGAATGAGTCGTTTGTGTTTTACATCTAGTATCGTCGTGTAGACCTGACCAGATGGTGGGCTCCACCCCACTAGAACATAGGCCGCTGTTAAAGCCCAGATCTAATTGCGATACTCCACAAAATATTCAAACTGTTCAATAACTCTTATGTGGGGGTACCAAATTGACTGACAAGTACAAACTCAAGGCTTGCACTCTGTTCGATCTGGTCCCCCACTGTTATTATTTGCTACTTGATGTTGTTACATTTCTAATATTATAACCATTCCTTCCTTAGCACTCGTGCACTGCAATTAGCTCCACGCCGCCATCTGTAAGTACCGAAGTTCCCGTGGCCTTCGATAGCTCAGTGGAAGCGACGTAGACTAGCAATCCGAAGGTGCCGGGTTCGATTCCCGGCCGGGGCACTGGCAAAATCAACATCGATGAAAAATTAATTACTTTTCAAATACTTTCGAGTTATCCAGCCAACAAAACTCATCCTAGACGCTTCCACTACAAAAAAAAATCCAGATTGCGCTAGGACCAAGGAAAATGATTTATCAACATCTCATATAAATCAACAAGCCAGCTGGCGCCATCTCTGGTGGAATTTGGCGGTTAAACTCACAACAACAAAACCTAACAATCCTTGACATAAACCTTGTTATCTACAAAGGAACGAAACAGAGTTACCAACAATGATCGTATGATAATCGGATTATATGCCCGATCGAGTGCCGATAAATTGAAAAATCGGTATAAAGAATTATCACCCCAGCTAACCACCAGCTGTTACAACAACAACAACCGAAGTTCCCACCCGGCCGGCCCCACTTCCACCATCAGATTACCGAAGTAATCTACCTTTTAAACTTCGTCACCTTCAGCAAGGAGCAAAGCTCCCCATCCAGCTGACCGCAACAAACCCCATCCGGCTAGAATCATCATCATCATTTGAAACTCAAAGGTTACCACGCGTTGGACAATAACAAAACCTAAACTGAATGGTTATTGCCCGACTTGATACGAAGAGCTCAAAGAGTATGAGATTGTTATAATCTTTCGCTTTATATTGGAACTAGTCCTGTTACACCCTTGTTAAAGGTTTGGTGCTATCCCTCACCAAGACGCTGAAAGTGCCACGCCACACTTAATTTAGAATCTCTAAGATGCACAATGAGAGATGTGAGACTCGTATGGTCTCAAGACACACCCAGCTTCATTTCTCTCGAGCATCAAACTCTAAGTTTACCAGCGTGTCTTTTGGTTTAACCACAACCACCACGAGGTACAAAACAAACTGTTCCATACCTATTCGGCCAGGAAGATAGTTTTTACGTTACCTTGGGCCCCTGACCGCCAGTGGTACCATCTTTAGACTCTTTGGTCCGAGCTCGTAAAGACGTACTTCCTTACCTACTAATTTCGCCTTGCAGAGCCAGAAAGAGGTCCACTGGGGGTTTTTTCAGGTCCGTGGTTGCGATACTCGCCAAAGGTCTCCGAAGAGACCACCCTGCGCTATGCTTGGCATGAATGTTGGCCCCGACACTAATTTTGCTGATTCTTATGTAAAATGGCCTCTTGACTTCTAATATCATCCCCCATATTTCCAATTCGTCCGACGTTTTCTCGGGACGCCCCTTACTTTACTTTTTGTTATGATCCAAGTAAAATAAAAAAATACGGTAGCGTCCCGAGAAAAAGGTGGGTTATGGGATCAAACAAGGTTTATACTTGGATTAGGGAGGTAAATTTCATAAGAATGAGCCATTTACTAGGAATTCACCGCTTTTTCTTATCAAAAAGTGATGAAGAGAGGTGATGGAGGTCAATGGGGTAATATTCGGACTCATGAGGTCATTTTACATAAGAATCAGCAAGATTGTGGCTGATTTTCATGTCGGGCGTTTAAAATAGTTTACTTTTTTAAATTTATACATAATAAACTGTCATGTTTACCCCACTCATTCTGCTACCCCCATAAAAATAACAATAACCCCAAAGATAAAGAAATGATGATGGTGATCTATTAATATTTTTGTGCAAATTAATTAAAACTCTGCACACTGTAATTTTTTTTTTATTTCTTAGAAGGTGTTGTAAAATCCCTTTCGCTACCCCCATACAAAGACTCGATACAGTTTACATAAATAGAGTTGTAACCATTTGTCAGACGGTCTAATGTCACAGTAACCAAAAGTTGTACAGACATACGTTTAGACCAAGGGTTATGTCATATAATACAAAATTTAATAATCTTATATTTTTAATAGCTTTACATTTTGATAAATAACTAAAAAAACTATTTTTATATTTTTATATTTTTATATTTTTATATTTTTATATTTTCATATTTTTATATTTTTATATTTTCATATTTTTTTATATTTTTATAGTTTTGTATTTTTATATTTTTACATATTTATATTTTTATATTTTTATATTTTTATATTTTTATATTTTTATATTTTTATATTTTTATATTTTTATATTTTTATATTTTTATATTTTTATATTTTTATATTTTTATATTTTTATATTTTTATATTTTTATATTTTTATATTTTTATATTTTTATATTTTTTCATTTTTATATTTTTATATTATTATATTTTTATATTTTTATATTTTTATATTTTTATATTTTTATATTTTTATATTTTTATATTTTTATATTTTTATATTTTTATATTTTTATATTTTTATATTTTTATATTTTTATATTTTTATATTTTTATATTTTTATATTTTTATATTTTTATATTTTTATATTTTTATATTTTTATATTTTTATATTTTTATATTTTTATATTTTTATATAGTAGGTATAGATAGTAGGTACACACACTTGGATCGCCTTTCTTAAGCACAGGACATAGAACATTCAGATTCCAATAATCAGCCAAATCGTGTTTCTAAGCTGGTGCATGTATGTTGCCAGCTCATCGCCACCGGCTTCAAAAGCCTCTAGCGGTCTGTTGAAACAACTCTTGTTGGTTAAACCCAAATTCCATTGGTTTAACTCGACTACGGTCTGTTTAATCGGACTTTAGTCTTTTGAATCGTACTTCGGTCTGTTAAATCTTACTTTAGACTTCAGTCTGTTCAATCGGACTTCGGTCTGTTAAATCAGACTTCGGTCTGATGAATCGGGCTTCGGTCTATTGAATCGGACTTTGGTCTGTTAAATCGGACTTCGGTATTTTAAATCGGACTTCGGTTTATTAAATCAGACTTCAGTCTGTTAAATCGGACTTCGGTCTGTTGAATCGGACTTCGGTCTGTTAAATCGGACTTGGGTCTGTTTAATCGAACGTCAGTCTGTTAAATCGTACTTCGGTCTGTTAAATCGTACTTCGGTCTGTTAAATCGGACTTCGGTCTGTTAAATCACACTTCGGTCTGATGAATCGGACTTCGGTCTGTTGTATCGGACTTCGGTCTGTTGAATCGGACTTCGGTCTGTCAAATCGGACTTCGGTCTGTTGAATCGGACTTCGGTCTATTGAATCAGACTTCGGTCTGTTAAATCGGGCTTCGTTCTGTTAAATCGGACTTCAGTCTCGAAAATCGGACTTCGGTCTGTTAAATCGGACTTCGGTCTGTTGAATCGGACTTCAGTCTTGGAAATCGGACTTTGGTCTGTTAAAACGGACTTTGGTCTGTAAATTCGGACTTCGGTCTGTTAAATCGGACTTCGGTCTGTTGAACCGCACTTCGGTCTGTTGAATCGGACTTCGGTCTGTTAAATCGGACTTAGGTCTGTTGAATCGGACTTCAGTCTGGGAAATCGGACTTCGGTCTGTTGTATTGGACTTCGGTCTGTAGAATCGGACTTCGGTCTGTTAAATCGAAGTCGGTCTGTTGTACGGACTTCAGTCTGTTAAATCGGAATTCGGTCTGTTTTATTGGACTTCGGTCTGTTGAATCGGACTTCAATCTGGAAAATCGGACTTCGGTCTGTTGTATTGGACTTCGGTCTGTTGAATCGAACTTCGGTCTGTTGAATCGGACTTTGGTCTAGTAAATCGGATATCAGTCTGTTGAATCGGACTTCGGTCTGTTGTACGGACTTCAGTCTGATAAATCCAACTTCGGTCTGTTAAATTGGACTTCGGTCTGTTAAATCGGACTTCGGTCTGTTAAATCGATCTTCGGTCTATTAAATCGGACTTTGGTTTGTGGAATCGGACTTCGGTCTGTTGTATTGGACTTCGGACTCTTGATTCTGACTTCGGTCTGTTAAATCGGACTTAGGTCTGTTAAATCGTACTTCGATCCGTTGAATCCAACTCCGATTGGTTAAACCTACGCGTCGGTTGAACAGACTTGGGTTGCGGATACCAAACTGATTTACCGAAGAAAGTCGAATTATCGATACAACCACGATACAAAGCTGAATTACCACCAACCCCGAATTAACAAACCTCAGTCATCAATCATAACTTGCTGATATCAACTCGAAACCCCGACAAATCTCAAACCACCAAGCTGACGACGTCGATATGCTGAAGGACACTAGTCATCAACACGATCCTGGGTTGCATATACCAAACTGATTTACCGAAGAAAGCCGAATTATCGATACAACCACGTGTTGCTGAAGTCGATTTGTTGAAGAAAGCGAGTCATCAATATGACCCTGAGTTGCCGATACAAAGGTGAATTACCAACGACCCCGAATTAACAATATATTCCTGACAAACCCGAATCATCAAGATGATTCCGCATTACTGATTTAAACCTGTATCTTCAACAAAACCCGAATCACAAATACCTTTCTGAATTGTTGACATTAACCCGAACCACCGACAAGCCACATTCATAACTCATAACATGCTGATATCAACTTGAAACCCGGACAAAACTCGAATCACCAAGCTAACCACGTCGATATGCTGAAGAACACGAGTCATCAACACGATCATGGGTTGCAGATACCAAACTGAATTACCGAACCACGAGTTGCAGAAGTCGATTTGCTGAAGAACGCGTGTCACCAACACGATCCAGAGTTGCGGATACAAAGCTGAATTACCAACAGCCTCGAATTAACAATATATTCCCGACAAACCCGAATCATCAAGATGATCCCGTATTGCTGATATAAACCTGTATTATCAACAAAACCCGAATTGTTGACATTAACCCGAACCACCGACAAACCCCAGTCATAAATCATAACTTGCTGATATCAACCTGAAACCCCGACAAAACTCGAATCACCAAGCTGACCACGTCTATATGCTGAAGAACACGAGTCATCAACACGATCCTGGGTTGCGGATACCAAACTGATTTACTGAAGAAAGTCGAATTATCGATACAACTACGAGTTGCAGAAGTCGATTTGCTGAAGAACGCGAGACAAAAACACGATCCTGAGTTGCTGATACAAAGCTGAATTACCAACAACCTCGAATTAACAATATATTCCCGAATTGCTGAGATTGACCTGAATGCCTGACAAACCCGAATCATCAAGATGACCCCGCATTGCTGATATAAAGCTATTTCTTCAACAAACCCGAGTCGTAAATCATAACTTGGTGATTTCAACCTGAAACCCCGACAAAACTACAAATCACCAAGCTGACCACGTACTGTTGATATTAGTCGTAACAACCGACGAAACCGAATCATCAGTTCGCTGCCGAGTTGCTGGTACGAACCTTAATTATTGAATGTACCCGAATTACCACGTTCCTAAGTACCGAAATGATCCTGACGATATGACCTCTACAGTTTTGGGAGTATGGTATAAAGTTCCCGATCACCTCAAACCGAGGTAAAGTCCCGAAACCTGTTATTGCTCTCATAGGCCACATAAATATTACTCGCCGTGCTTATACTAAAAGTTCTCGATCATCTAAAATCGACCTGGGTACAAATTACCGTACAAGACAACATCACTATCACTGAATTCTTATCTGAATTAAATCCAGTAGATTATAAGTTTGAATTACACCATCAATAAACAATACAGTTTTTTTGTCCTAGTCAGGGAAAATCACGGTCCTTATGGCGACCCTGACGACGACTGGACTTTCCTCAGCCGACGAGAAAACCAAGTCACACATTCCATAATATAATAATTTTAGTACTTTTTAGTACTTTTAATATTTTTTTTCTATTTAAATTCTTAAAATTTCTTTCAGTGTTTTCCAAGTTAGTAGGAATATTTTTTTGGTATGCACGTCACTAGACATTTATAAAGTTGTTAACTTTATATTATAGGTTTATGTTCTAAAGATGTCACGTTATTCTCGAAAATGTCACGCAATGTGTCATTTAAAATGACAGACAAAAAGAAGCAAAGATAAATCTTAAATTACAAAGTAATGTTAAAACGTTTTTAAACTATATAATTAAAAGAGAGATTTGAAAAAACACCGTGCAACGGAAATAAAACAATCGAGTGACTAAACTAGTACAATAATCAGAGAGGAAGGTATACGCAATGAACTCAATTAGAAGACGTACAAGCAGCATAAGTGTCAAGATAAGGTGACTGAGGTATCAATAAATGTATATATATCACAGATATATACTGTATTACATTTTCCAAAATTAGAAGCTTATTAATTTCTCATTGATATTTAATATCAGTTACATTTCGAACTTAATCCACTTTAACAGCATGATGTTTGAGGTTTACACAACTAATTTATAATAAATAGTAATTATTTCGGATAATTAAACATTCGTTTCCACAACGATCAATTTCATACTTAAAATCAATTTATACTAACATTATTTTCCACTCACTTCAATTATCGATTTACCCATCAACGCCCTTGTATCTAACTCTCTCACCTACGATAAAAAAAATAATATTGATCTATTCTACCGCAACGACCAACTTTCCTAAACAATTCCACGGTTACTTAATCAACTGCTATTTAAAATGCCTAAAATGATTCAAATATCAGTAAGCAAAATATCGCTAAGACAATTTATAAACACACACAGAAAAAAATAAATATAAATACACAATAAATCTGTTTAAATGACGTTGGCAAATTAATTTATACTTTGTCAAATCTGAGAGAGTAGAAAAAAAACTGTTTTGCGGTTGTTCCTATGCAAATGACCTGAAATTCAGTGAAGTCGGAGCAGGTATAACATCAAGTCATCGTAAACGTGACCAGAAAGCTCAAGCAAAAAATTATACTAGAAACTATACAAAGCGAAATCAGAACAAACACAATTCACACACACACACACTTCATCCCGAATGATTATTATGATGATTACAATGGCAATCAAATTGGTTAAAATAATAACGATGTGTGTAGGGCAACGGATTGCCTACATAGATAAAAGTAGTATTAAGTATCTTAATTTAAAGCAAATTGACAACAATACACTACTCTCAGAAATATTCTAGAATATTGAGGTAGAATATACAAGATTGGTCCACAGCCAAAATTGTTATGAATAACCACTATACCATTTTAATATAGGGCGGCCATTGCATTTATCCAGTAATGGTAGACAAAACCTCCAAAAACCGAAACAATTGTCACACCTGTCCCATACAAATAGGACCGAATAGATCCTCATATTTATACATATCTTTTCGGTAAGTTCACTGAATCCAGACAAATTTCGAGCACCGCTAATACTTGTAGAAATCAAAATCTGGGCTATGTAGGCCGACTCCGTCTGGAACCTCCCATACAAAATGACCTATTTTGGGGAAAATATTATTTCTCTCAAAACCTACAAAGTATATTTTAATTTGGCCGGTTGAATTATCTTGTACTAGTTGGCAAAACCTCAGAAAAACGAATCATTTGACACAACCCTTCTGGTACATCCTACACAAATGACCGACTTCACCCATAAAATTTTAAATACATATTTACATATCTACATATTCACCGAATTCAGTTATGTTTTGTGCAAAGTGAACGCTTATGAAAATCTTATTCCGAAATAAATGTAGGCCATATAGGACTACCCTCTCTTGTACCTTCTTTATAAAATGACCTTTTTTTGGAAAAATTATATTTCTCCTATAACTGCAAACAAAAAATTGTAGGACATTTGAATTTTGTCCGATGGATCACCCTGTAATAGTTGGCAAAACCTCCAGAAACCGAATGATTTGCCATCCCATTCTGGTACCTATCATATATATATGTATATATATATATTTATATACATTACTTTGTTACAAGTGCGCTGAATAGTCAAATTTCGTACAATCTAAACGTTAAATGAACGTTGACTTACGAATAATATTGGGCCACGTGGTGTTGCCCCTTTTTGTATCTAAGTAGAAGTTTCTATACTTGTCTAGCTAATTCTTATGTAAGATGACCTCTTGAATTTTAATGTCACTCCCAATTTGCCTCATCACGTACCGTTTTCTCTGGATGATGAACCCCCCACCGCTTTTTGTTGGATTTTCTTGAATGATAACAAATATGAAGTAACAGAAACTAAATAGGGGGCGTCCCGAGAAAACTGCTGATTCTAAAGTAAATTGACCTTCCGAATTCCCATATTTGACCCCAACTAATCTTCCCCCTGTTTTTTTACCACAGTTCGATAATATTGCTCTGCAAAAAGAAAAAAAATTGAAGAGTTCCTTTCTGAAATTACACTGCTCGTCATGAATGAGTCGTTTGTGTTTTACATCTAGTATCGTCGTGTAGACCTGACCAGATGGTGGGCTCCACCCCACTAGAACATAGGCCGCTGTTAAAGCCCAGATCTAATTGCGATACTCCACAAAATATTCAAACTGTTCAATAACTCTTATGTGGGGGTACCAAATTGACTGACAAGTACAAACTCAAGGCTTGCACTCTGTTCGATCTGGTCCCCCACTGTTATTATTTGCTACTTGATGTTGTTACATTTCTAATATTATAACCATTCCTTCCTTAGCACTCGTGCACTGCAATTAGCTCCACGCCGCCATCTGTAAGTACCGAAGTTCCCGTGGCCTTCGATAGCTCAGTGGAAGCGACGTAGACTAGCAATCCGAAGGTGCCGGGTTCGATTCCCGGCCGGGGCACTGGCAAAATCAACATCGATGAAAAATTAATTACTTTTCAAATACTTTCGAGTTATCCAGCCAACAAAACTCATCCTAGACGCTTCCACTACAAAAAAAAATCCAGATTGCGCTAGGACCAAGGAAAATGATTTATCAACATCTCATATAAATCAACAAGCCAGCTGGCGCCATCTCTGGTGGAATTTGGCGGTTAAACTCACAACAACAAAACCTAACAATCCTTGACATAAACCTTGTTATCTACAAAGGAACGAAACAGAGTTACCAACAATGATCGTATGATAATCGGATTATATGCCCGATCGAGTGCCGATAAATTGAAAAATCGGTATAAAGAATTATCACCCCAGCTAACCACCAGCTGTTACAACAACAACAACCGAAGTTCCCACCCGGCCGGCCCCACTTCCACCATCAGATTACCGAAGTAATCTACCTTTTAAACTTCGTCACCTTCAGCAAGGAGCAAAGCTCCCCATCCAGCTGACCGCAACAAACCCCATCCGGCTAGAATCATCATCATCATTTGAAACTCAAAGGTTACCACGCGTTGGACAATAACAAAACCTAAACTGAATGGTTATTGCCCGACTTGATACGAAGAGCTCAAAGAGTATGAGATTGTTATAATCTTTCGCTTTATATTGGAACTAGTCCTGTTACACCCTTGTTAAAGGTTTGGTGCTATCCCTCACCAAGACGCTGAAAGTGCCACGCCACACTTAATTTAGAATCTCTAAGATGCACAATGAGAGATGTGAGACTCGTATGGTCTCAAGACACACCCAGCTTCATTTCTCTCGAGCATCAAACTCTAAGTTTACCAGCGTGTCTTTTGGTTTAACCACAACCACCACGAGGTACAAAACAAACTGTTCCATACCTATTCGGCCAGGAAGATAGTTTTTACGTTACCTTGGGCCCCTGACCGCCAGTGGTACCATCTTTAGACTCTTTGGTCCGAGCTCGTAAAGACGTACTTCCTTACCTACTAATTTCGCCTTGCAGAGCCAGAAAGAGGTCCACTGGGGGTTTTTTCAGGTCCGTGGTTGCGATACTCGCCAAAGGTCTCCGAAGAGACCACCCTGCGCTATGCTTGGCATGAATGTTGGCCCCGACACTAATTTTGCTGATTCTTATGTAAAATGGCCTCTTGACTTCTAATATCATCCCCCATATTTCCAATTCGTCCGACGTTTTCTCGGGACGCCCCTTACTTTACTTTTTGTTATGATCCAAGTAAAATAAAAAAATACGGTAGCGTCCCGAGAAAAAGGTGGGTTATGGGATCAAACAAGGTTTATACTTGGATTAGGGAGGTAAATTTCATAAGAATGAGCCATTTACTAGGAATTCACCGCTTTTTCTTATCAAAAAGTGATGAAGAGAGGTGATGGAGGTCAATGGGGTAATATTCGGACTCATGAGGTCATTTTACATAAGAATCAGCAAGATTGTGGCTGATTTTCATGTCGGGCGTTTAAAATAGTTTACTTTTTTAAATTTATACATAATAAACTGTCATGTTTACCCCACTCATTCTGCTACCCCCATAAAAATAACAATAACCCCAAAGATAAAGAAATGATGATGGTGATCTATTAATATTTTTGTGCAAATTAATTAAAACTCTGCACACTGTAATTTTTTTTTTATTTCTTAGAAGGTGTTGTAAAATCCCTTTCGCTACCCCCATACAAAGACTCGATACAGTTTACATAAATAGAGTTGTAACCATTTGTCAGACGGTCTAATGTCACAGTAACCAAAAGTTGTACAGACATACGTTTAGACCAAGGGTTATGTCATATAATACAAAATTTAATAATCTTATATTTTTAATAGCTTTACATTTTGATAAATAACTAAAAAAACTATTTTTATATTTTTATATTTTTATATTTTTATATTTTTATATTTTCATATTTTTATATTTTTATATTTTCATATTTTTTTATATTTTTATAGTTTTGTATTTTTATATTTTTACATATTTATATTTTTATATTTTTATATTTTTATATTTTTATATTTTTATATTTTTATATTTTTATATTTTTATATTTTTATATTTTTATATTTTTATATTTTTATATTTTTATATTTTTATATTTTTATATTTTTATATTTTTATATTTTTATATTTTTTCATTTTTATATTTTTATATTATTATATTTTTATATTTTTATATTTTTATATTTTTATATTTTTATATTTTTATATTTTTATATTTTTATATTTTTATATTTTTATATTTTTATATTTTTATATTTTTATATTTTTATATTTTTATATTTTTATATTTTTATATTTTTATATTTTTATATTTTTATATTTTTATATTTTTATATTTTTATATTTTTATATTTTTATATTTTTATATTTTTATATTTTTATATTTTTATATTTGTATATTTGTATATTTGTATATTTTTATATTTTTATATTTTTATATTTTTATATTTTTATATTTTTATATTTTTATATTTTAATATTTTTATATTTTAATATTTTTATATTTTTATATTTTTGTAATTTTTTTATGTGCGTTATTAGCCTGGTAGCTAATTATTTCCCTCTGTCTCCCACAAATCATTCCATTCGTTTAATTTTCTTATTTTTTTATTTAACAGTTAAAATGCAAAATTTTCAAAACTATAATAAATTACAAAACTCAATCACATTTCAATCTCGCGCTGTCGCACGCTCTCCCACTTTCTCTCTCTTCATCGTTGGGAGAACACTTAAGCATATTCGATATTCTTCTTTTGCAAGAATTCATTCAAGTCCTTGTTCTGACTGTAAGTGACTTCTTCCAAAACCTTATTCTTCTCCTCAATGGACACACTGGTGCCGAGAGCGGCTTCAGTCTTAGTCTTCAATTGTTCAATTTCCTTGGCGAATTTGATATCCTTATCGTGCAACAGATTCTCAAAGAACTCGGCGGTCTTTTGCAATTGCTTGTTAACAGCGGGCAAAGAGTTCTCCTTAAGGAATTTATCAAAATCGGGCGAGAGAGTCTTAGGCAAAGCCAAGAATTTCTCCTCTTTGACCTTCAAATTTGATTCCTTCAAAAGATTCTCCAAAGTGCTAACGATCTTCTTCACCTCTTCCTCGTGGGGTACATGTTCACTCAACAGAGAACTATAGAATTCAATGGCATCATGAATATCATCGTTGACCTGGGCCTCTTCCAACTTAAAGCTGATCCATTTGTTGAACTCCTCGCCGAAGTGAGAGGGAGCAGTGTCGATAGCTTTTTGTTTCTCCTCAACACTTTCGGACTTGAGAGCAGCTTCGGTGATTTCAATCAATGTCTTTAAATCACCAACAAAGGGAGCAGCATCAGCTTCCTTTTGGAATTTGTTGTACAGATTCAATTGTTCGCGTATGTTGACATTCATAGCCTCAGCCAAGTCACGGGCCATGGAGACCTAGTGATGATTGAATCCACCAAAAAAAGGAGAAGAAGTAGTTGCCATAAGTTAACTGTATGTTCTCTTTAGACTCTTAGAAGTTATGCTTACCTGTACAAGGGCGGCCACAACGAATACCGATAAAATCCACAATTTGGCCATGTCTATATGCTGTGTGTGTGTGTGTGTGTAGAGATTTGTGTCTTATCACCTGTGATTGAGTTTATAGACTAATGAATACCGGCTTTTTGCTGGGTCTTTTTATATGATACGTTGTGTCTACGCTCCACTGAGTCCAACTCATTTGTTTATTTTCACACAGAGAAAACAGTCAACATCTTTGTATATCTGACGGCAAGTTTTGTTTGTTTCTTTTTTTTTGTTTTGGTTTGCAAGTTTGTTTTTATCGTAAAAATTTTGCCAGCACAAAAAAAAATCCCCAAAAATTGTGGGTAAACTAAGAGTACACGGTGAAAAGTTGCCGAAGTTGACAGTGAAGGGCAGAGATTAGGAAATTGGTAAAAATATGAAGAAGATAGCAGTAAAGAGTAGATGTTGACAAAATTGTTAATTTGATTAGGACGTTGGAATTGATGGGCTAGAGTAGGGTCGGCGGGGGGGTTACATAATATTGCAATGGAATATTACTAGAAAGCGTCAAATATTTTTGTATACCCTCACCCTACTGGTAGGAGGGTATATATCATTTAATACGACCCAAAGGGGTAACACGTAGAAGAAGTTACATTAGACCCTAGGTTTCTTTGAACCAAATTCGATTTATGACTTTTTAAGTCGTTTAAGCCATGTTCGTCTGTCTGTCTGGCTGTCCGGCTGGTACGCACGATAACTTTCGAAAAACGATACGAAAAATGTTTTGACACTTTGCACAAGTTAATACTTCCCCAAAACTGCTAACGGTATTGAAAATGGGCTTCTAAAGTTGGCGGAATGGTACATTTTTATGGGGGGTACCAGATATGGCCACGACCTTTCATTCGACCAAATGTAAAATTCCGCCCACTGTAGACTTCGAGTAATAACATCAAAATACCCAAGACGATCATGCCCAAATTCTGTATTTAGTAAAACTAAATGAGGATAAAGTTTTGGCAGTCTAGCCAGGCCCCTTCTGGTACCTCCCATACAAATGTACCATTCCGCCCACTTTAGAAATCGAGTAATAATATCACTATATCCAATGCGATCATTCCCAAATTCTATATTTAGTAAAACTATAACCGGATAAAGTTTTGGAAAAATAAATTGGAAGTCTAGTCACGCCCCTTTGGTACCTCTGGAGTAAAAATATCAATACACTCAACGCGATTGTGCTAAAATCCTATATTTAGTAAAACTATAGCAGGATAAAGTTTTGGAGAAAAACTAGAAGTGTAGCCCCACCCCATCTGGTACCGCCCACTTTAGAAATCGATTAATATTATTAATAGACATAATGCGATCGTGTCCAAATTCTGTATTTAGTAAGGCACAAGCAGCATAAAGTGTTTGAGAAAAAATTGGACATCTAGCCAAGACCCTTCTGGTACCTCCCATACAAATGTACCTTTAAGCTCCCTTTAGAGATGGAGTAATAATATCAATAAATCCAACGCGATCCTATCCAAATTCTTTATTTAGTAAAATTATAACAGGTTAAAGTTTTGGAGAAAAAACTGGAAATCTAGCCACGCCACTTCTGGTACTTTCCATACTAATGTAACATTCCACCCACTTTGGAAATCGAGTAATAATATCAAAACACACGACGCGAGAGTGCCAAATTCTGTATTTAGTAAAACTAAATGGGGATAAAGTTTTGGAGAAAAAACTGGTAGTCTAGCCACGCCCCTTCTTGTAGTTTCCATACAAATGTACAAATGTTATAATATTAATACACCCAACGCGATCGTACCCAAACTATGTATTTAGTGAAGCTATAGTGGGAAAAAGTTTTGGAGAAAACAACTGGAATTCTAGCCACGCCCCATTTGGTACCTATCATACCCATCTGGTGCAGCCCACTTTAGAAATCGACTAATATTATTAATACACACCACGCGATCATACCCAAACTCTGTATTTGGTAAAGCTTTATCAGGATAAAGGTTTGGAGAACAAATCAGGAAGTCTAGCCACGCCTCTTCGTGTACCTCCCATACAAATGTACCATTCCGCCCACTTTAGAGTTGGAGTAGTAATATCAATACACCCAACGTGATCGTGCAAAAATTTTGTATTTAGCAAAGCTAAATCAGGAAAAAACTGTAAGTCTAGCTACGCCTCTTCTGGTACCTCCCATACAAATGTACCAATCCGCCCATATGTAAGTGGTCCCGATTGATACTTTCTTACTGGTTTTGGGAAATGGGAAGTTTGTATCAGAGGTGGGAGTAGTTTTCATTATATTGCTCATTTCATAACATAACATGCGCTTAGCATTCGAAGCTTGTATGCCAAATTTCAGCTAGATATCTCTTAAACTACCGCTGTAATTGGGGAAACAGACAGACGGAAACCCCCAAAAAGGGGGAATTTGAGAGGTGGAAGCAGCTTTTGACCGATCGTGCTCATCTTGGAAGTTAACCTCCGCTTAGAGAATAGCAACTTGTATGCCAAATTTCAGCTAGATATCTCTTAAACTACCACTGAACAGGCAGAGGGACACCCCCCAAAAAGGGGCAGATTGTATGGGAGTTGAGAGTAGTTTTTGACCGATCGTTCTCATCTTAGAAGTTAACCTCCGCTTAGAGAATAGAAGCTTGCATACCAAATTTCAGCTAGATAGCTCTTAAATTACGGCTGTAATCGTAGGGGCAGACCCCAAAAAGGAGAAGTTTTGTATGGGAGGTGAGCGTAGTTTTTGACCAATCGGGCTTATCTTAGAACTCAACCTCTGCTTAGAGTAGGGAATCTTGCATACAAAAATTTCAGCTTGGTTGCGCTTAAACTATTGCTGTAATAGCGGGAAGAGAAAGACGGACACCCCCAAAAAGAGGGATTTTGTATGGGAGGTGTTAATAGTATTCGACCGATCGGGCCCATCTTAGAATTCAACTTCAACTCAGACTAAAGAAGCTTGCGTACAAAATTTTAGCATGATTGCTCTTAAACTACAGCTGTAATCGTAGGGACATACCCCAGAAAGGGGAAGTTTGTATGGGAGGTGGAAGTAGTTTTGGACCGATCGGGCTCATTTCAGAAATTAGCCCCCGCTTTGAGGATAGAAGTTTGCGTTCTAAATTTCAGCTCAATATCTCTTAAACTACAACTGTAATTACGGGGACAGACAGACAAACAGACGGTCATTTTTCTCCGATTTCGATGCTGATTATTTTATATAAATAATAGGGTGAGTCTTATTTTTTATTTTTGGAATTTTTCATGGATCAACTTAAAATTTTATTAAGACGTCCAAAAAACCTACGTGAATTTTTTTAAATTTTTTTCTTAAAGGTTTAGGGATCGCTACCGGGCTTCAAAGTATGTAATTTTACCATCACCCTTTGGAATAGGCAGGATAACTTGAATGATGCTATGCTAATGAAAACTTTTCAGTATTAATATTTTCTACAACTGAGTAATGGAATTGTAAATGAGCAGAATTGCCCCACCCCTTCTGGTACCTCCCATACAAAATGACCCACCCTATGAGGGTGAATTCGGTCATTTGTATGGGAGGTACCAGAAGGGGTGTGATAAAGGTTTTGGTTTTCTGAGGGTTTATCTGTTATAAGAAGTGGATTAAACCGACCATGTTTAAATATCCTCCAGTTGTCCGTTTGGAAGTTATGGAAGAAAATAGGCCATTTTGTATGGGAGGTACCAGTAGGGGTCAACCGATATAGTCCATTTTCATTCCCTAGACAAATTTTAGCATGAGTTCATCTTATGCAAAATTTGATGGAATTCAGTATTCTTAATAAAAAGACATGTTGTAAAACTATGGGGGTTAATTCGGTCATTTGTATGGGAGGTACCAGAAGGGGTGTAGCAAAGGTTTTGGTTTTCTGAGGGTTTATCTGTAATTATAAGTGGATTAAACTGACCAAGTTTAAATATCCTTCAGATGTCCGTTTGGAAGTTAGGGGAAAAATATTAATTTGCCAAAAATGGGTCATTTTGTATGGGAGGTACCAGAAGGGGTCACCCAATATAGTCTATTTTCATTCCCTAGACAAATTATCGCATGTGTTCATCTTACGCAAAATTTTATGGAATATAGGGTATAAAAATATTTCAAAATTTCTATGGGGCTAAGATAAAGTGCGTCTATAATTGTCATCTGGAGAGGGGTGCATCAATCGAACTAGTGTCAAATATTTGCTAATACAGTCTGGTTAAAAACTACATTAAAAGTTTGGACAAAGAGTTCCTTAATATGAAATTTTTCAAAATTTATATGTGGCTTAGATGAAGTGCGTCCACAGTGGTCACCTGGATAGGGGTGTGTCAATTAGGCTTATGCCAGAAAATAGCATTTTTGCCTTGCCTAATATAGCGTAAGGCGTTTTCATAAAATAAAATTTTCAAAAAATAATTTTTCAAACATATTTTCAAAATGTGTATGTGGCTGGGATGAAGTGCGTCTATAGGGGTCATCTGGAGAGGCATCGAACTAGTGATACTTGATAATAGCAATTAAATAGTGCATCAACAGTTTTCATGGACAAAATTTTCTGAATATGGAATTTTTGCACAAAAAAATGCACAACATTTTTATTTGACTGTGATGTACTGTGTCCATGGGGGTCATCTGGAGAGGTGTGCGTCAATCGGGCTAGTGTTAAATAATAGCTTTTATATTGTAGTTGAATATTGCATAAGACGAAAAATTTCCTAGATATTACATTTTTTAAAAAATGTATAGCTAATGTAGTCAAGTTTACTACTACATAAGCTGTTTTTTCTTCTTCTTGCTTGAATATGGTATTTTTCCAACAAAAAAAACACCAACCCTTTATGTGTCTGCGATGAAGTGCGTTCATAGAGGTCATCTGGTCATTCCGATCAACTGCCTGTACCAATTAAGAAACAACAACTTATGCATTATATTTACAAAATATTCCATATTATTTTCTATTACTCGTATCTAAACTTTTGTTCAGTGCGAAAATTACGATTTCATCTACAGCATGCTCCAATGCTGTATTACTATTTTTTCGCTCTTCCCATATTTACGTTTCACTTCGCCAATTAACACCCGATTTCTCTAAGTATCGGCTACTGTTATAAAAGCCTTAAAATTTGTATTGTTGTATTGTATAAGACGAGATTGAAAGCTTATTGAAATAATTAACACATAATTCTGACTAACTAAACATCTGTCCACCACTAATGGCTGAGGCAATCAAATCTGACAATACACACATTCAATTGTGGTAATTAGCATTTTAAATTCGTTTTCTTAATAATATCGCATAGGCAACAATGCGATCGACAACAGCAATGAAACTGATCTACCAAGAAAAAAAATTAACGGAAAGAAAAAAACCAATGAAGACGAGCATAAAAATCAAACAAGTTCAGTTAAACACTTTTAGCCAACTTTGCTCAGAACTAACTCTAATTTCCGAAGAAACTTGATCAGAATTCAAATAGACAACGTCAATTGTTGTTCTTGGATATACTAGTAGGCTTAAGGGATTTTTCAGAAGAAGCGTACAAAAAACACAAAACGGGTCTCTGTCAACACCATCGGTATCTGAGTACGTGAGTGAGGGTGTAAACAAGTAACTGTCCAAAACTGGTACGATTTTTTTTTTCTAAAATTTTGTTATTCAACAGTGTGACGCTATTTATTGTTCATAAAATCAAGTCAAGTTGTAAACAAATCAACTATATTACGCTTATATAGTAAGCAAGAGAGTAGCTTTAGTTTGGATCCCTCTTCAAAATTTCGTTATGAATCTTTGGATTACCTGACTGACTGACTGACCATCATTACAATAAATTATGCTAATTGTTGAATAATTTTTGTTGGCCAAACAAAAAGTTCCTATTGGAACGAGTTTTCTATGATAATTTTAATGATCCCCGATTATAACTGGGTTAAAAGAAATTTGTATATTAATATTGATAACTAATCGTTAAGAGAGAAAGATAGAAATGTTTAATGAGCAGCAGCAGCAGCAGCTTAGATATAAAATTGAGGGGATCCCATGCACGGGTTGAATAGAAAATGTTTTTAATTCTTATACCATATATTGAGATATGAAATAAATCTGATGTTATACAGAGGCCACAGTATAAACATTTAAGGTAATCTTACAGTAATATGTACAAAAAACATACTTAAATATACATATATTTGTGTTCTTTAAATATAAATTTAATTTGATTCATTATAAGGCGGAAACCCACAACGTCCGATAGATCACGTGTTCCCCGGGCAATGCTACTGAACTTAATGGATGTCCATTTAAGTGCTAATAAAGGCGGAATGAAGACGGGACGCAGGAAATAACACCCCAATTGCAACATGACAACGGGCCCCAAATCAATATAAAGGAAACAACAACACGAAATTTTGGGGTGTACTTTCATATATTTGGAGTCCATATTCACTTACGATTAAGGTGTGTTTTATTATGAACTTATGTCCCAATAAAAAGGGGCCCCAACTTTTCTTTGGTGGATAACTTAATTTTCTTTAGGGACCATCTTCATTTTTTGGGGCGTTGCTTCGTTTGCAGTTTGGGAAGTAAAAATGAAATTAGGCCCCAAATTTTCCCAAAAATAAAAACTCTCTTAAAACTGTCAGGGTGATTTCGGTCATTTGTATGGTAGGTACCAGAAGGGGCGTGGCAAATATTTCGATTTTCTGAGGATTTTTCCACTATTATAAGATAATTTAACAGACCACATTCAAATAACCTCCAGCAGTTCGTTTGCATGTTATGGGAAAAAAATGATTTATCAAAAAAAAAGGTAATTATGTATGGGATGTACAAGAAGAGTTGGACAATACAGGCCTAATTCATTCCGGAGTCAGAATTTCATAAGCGTTTTTCTTGAGCAAAAACTGACTAAATTTAGTGCATGTACAAAAAAACAAGCGTGTGTGGTGTTGCTGTCGTAACACTCAAGCAGAGGCTGACTGTTTTGAACCTGAGCAAGCTTTCGAGTTCGTGTGAATTGCTGATCTGGTCTGTGTGAAATATAAGCTATTATTGCCGGTCTAGCGAGGCTATCAGATGTCTATCACTAATTTGAGGATATGACCTAAAATGACAAAATTCTCTGCAGAGATCTATCCAATTGACGGATGTCTTCTTCATACAGGAAATGTGATAGACGGGACCGGGATGCACACGACGAAAGAACAGTGACATCTTTTACAGCTGGCATGCAGAAAGACACGAATTTGGATATGGTTTCATAGTCGGTAAGAGACTCATACATCTAGTCCCCCGGTTAAATCCTATAAGTGACTGAATAGACAATATCCGCATCAAGGAAAAATATTTTTACGTCACGCTGATTTGTGTATACACCCCGACAGAAAACGAGGACATTCAATATGCATTCTATAAGCGCCTGGAGGAAACTCTTCGTTACGCAGTCGAAAAAGTCAATCTACACAAAAGCACCAGTGATAACGATTACAGACTATTAGCTTTATGTCTGCTGGAAACATGACAGTGAGTAGAACCAGATTTTCACAAGGAAACTAGAATATTATCTGAACAAAAGTCAAGAAACCAAAATAATCACATGTGTGGTAGTTGATGGACGTATGTGTAATGCGCGGTGTACCTATAGACTCGGATCACCAACTATTTGGAGTTACACGAGATTAAGTATGAGTTAAATGATGCTGCACAATAAAATAAAGTGAATAGTAAAAGCATATATGGGAATGAAGAGAGAGAGTGAAGTTATCGAAAAGTATAGAGACAAAGGTGAAACCCAAAATTACTACTAAAAGGTAAAATGCAAACGTTTCGTAACAGAGATCCCCATCTATAAGGACAAAGACGATATTCTGGTCAGGAACTCGCAAAGTGTGCTGCAGGCATGTACAAAACATTTATGTACTCTACTCGCTACTGAAGGAAGCGCAAGTAAATAAATCACACCAATCATCGACGAAGGAGTAGATTCCTGTCGCGGAGAGACCCGGAGGAGTCTTTGTTGTGCGAAGAATTATTATTCATACCTTTTGTTTATGCGCGAATTCGTATCGAGTAGAAGGCAATGGGACGTCCGCATGGAGTCTTATACGTTGGACTAACATGTATATACATATATCGATCCGTTCAGGTAAACTTTCGTCGGCGACGGACCAAAACCACTATTCACCTACTAGATCACCTGAAGATGAGGGCCAAATCAAACATGACGTCATATTCTCTGATGAGTATCCTAGATACCCGAAAGTCATATCCAATGGAATCAAACATTTTTAAAAGCATAATTTAGATGGACTACTTGTTATGACAAATGTACCTTGACGAACTGCACACAATCGAGTAGAACGACGACGTATGTTACCACTCAGTCTTCCCCTTTCTTTTTGATACTTCCTTACGATTCATTCGAAAATCTATATATATAAAAGAGGATGTGTGTATATATGTAACGTATGGACTCGAAAACGGCTGGACCGATTTTGATGAAATTTTCAGGGAATCTTCCGAATAACCCCGCGAGTAACATAGGCTACACATTGTTTGGATTTTTCTACATTTAGGGGGTGAAAATGGCAATATTCGATAACACAAGGTATTCCGCGCTTACAAGAAGTATTTTTTTTTGGTTTTTAAATGAGCACAAACCGAAAACTTCAGATATATATTTTTCGAGACCTTCTGCGTAAAACTAATTTCCCAGCAAAGTAAATGAGGTATTAAAGAAGCAAATCTATGTATTGGTTAAAAAGTTATGACCTCTGAGAATTGGCATACGGAAATTAAGTTTTTAAAAATCATTTTTCAGAATATTGGGCGGGATCCAAAACAATGTCAAAAATATACTATTCTCTTCGTCTTGGTCTCCAAACATCGGGATGGTACGTCTGACGTAACTGAAAAATTGCTAAAAATATACCTAAACCTGAAATCTTCATGCTTCTCAGCGCGAACTAGGAATTGATTGTAGACATATAGTTTCTAAGCGAAATTGTCTAAGAATTTATCGTACATTGCGATACTGGTATACGATTACCACGTTTTTTTAGACGCGAACAAATTGTTCCGCCCTAATGAACAGGCTATTTGGAACTTAATAAGTAAAAAGTGCCGAGGCGCTGCCACGCACTTCAATAGTTAAATATTTAAACTGTATCAAATAATGGTCCGTACACCAGTTACTTTTCAGAAAAAAATGCAATATTCATTGTAGTTATACTGGAAAACACCTTTTGTTTTATTGGGGCACAATTAACATTTTTAAAGTATGTCAGAGGTATCATAAGCAAATATTTGTAAATAACCTATATATGGGGTAATTTTTTTTGACGTATAGAACTTCTTTTAGTATACTTTGGAAAATCACCATGTAAAAACTACACAAGAACAACGTTTGCAAATCTTGCAAATTTATTTTCAAAATGCACGTTCTGTTCGCCAAACTTATGGAGCCCTTTGTGAAGTTGAGGGTGCATATAATGATCCATCTGAGCAGCTAATAGAAGCCATCGACGTTTTAGACGTAAGTGTGACAGGGGACTCGAATTTATCAAACCGACGCCATTCTCAGCAACTCGGTCTATGCAAATGCTGAAGAAAGATCTTGGCCTGCATCTATATAAGATCTAACTGGTGGAAGAATTTGAGCCAGTGGACGATCAAGTGATTTTTTTTATTTATCATGTCATTGCACATTATTTGAACGAGAAATGGTTCCAACACGACGGTGTACTATGCCATACAGCGCGTGAGACCATCACTTTGTTAAGCCAAACATTGGTGACCGAATTATGGTAATACGTAAAAATGGTAATACGAGTTTAATACAAAAATATTATTCCGGAATATTCTTGATCCGTGTGATAAGAAGACATGACAAAAGAAGTTTTTATGGCTAAAGGCATGAAGCTTCAGACGGAATTTTCATTTGCGGTTAATAGGCGGAGAAGGCATAACAAAATGTTTTTTATGACCAAAAAGATAGTTAGTATCCGCTACTACAGATCAAAATAAAAATTACTAAAACTAGCGGAATGTCTGTTTCCGATTTTTGGAAGAAGTGACTTTGCTGATGAACGTTTTCAAAGTACTTTGTAGACCTAAATGTGAAATATATTACAAGTTAATGTGCAATAGCGAAGCATTGCCGGGCCCACTAGTCATTTGAATAAGAATTGAAAAACGATTGAGGGTGAATAGGGTATGAAAAGTTTTGAACAAGCAAGATACATTTTATCTTATTTATGGTCTTCTTTGTGATCGCAAAGAAGTATCTAACAATTTGGGGTTAGGGGGGAGTCCCTGAAATCTTATAATCTCTTACATGGGGGTAGGGGGTCCAAAACATGAGAAAATGCTCCCTTACGTATTGTACGGACGGCCGCCTACCGACGAGGTCAACACGGGAATTTCACAGCTTTAAAACAAACAAGTCGCGGACGATGAGAATGCACCAGCTCATACTAACAATTGACCAAAGTTATACATGCACGATAATTGGAATCTGAGTGTTCTTTGATTAAGAAGGGCGATATATGTTTGTGCACCAACTGACGCGGAATAAGACTTTTATCCATTGCACACAAGTTTTTCTCGAGTGGGTTTTGTGAAAGAAAAAAGGACATCTTAACGAACCTGATTGGACCTCATCAGTGTGGTTTGCGCATTTTTGGAGCGCTGCTAAATATGATTTCAGTTTTAGTGTAAGGACTCTTAAAAATTAATAAAAACATTAGGTTTGTTTCACGGTGATGTGCAATAAAGCCAAAGGCAATAAAGCCATATGGCCTTATTTCCCATTCGATTGAGAAATAAAGCCATATGGCTTTATTACCACAGGGGTGTGAAATAAAGTCATTATGACATTATTTCACCACTCGACCCGCCGCATACGCCTTAATTAGTTAGTTACTTAGTACGTCATTATTTTATATCCGCCACCCCCACTTCATTAACTGCATCAAGCTTTTTCATTACATTAAGTCAAATTTTTCATTGGTATGGTATTATTTCCACTTTGATCATCACTTTTTCCAATCGAATGGAAAATAAGGCCATATGGCTTTATTCCCAATCGAATGGGAAGTAAGGCCATATGGCTTTATTGCACGGCGCCCTGTTTCACAGCTCAAAAATCATCATAAACCCCTATTTTCTAACGTAAGATAAGAGCTCTTTCAGAGAAAGAAGCTTCGAGGCCTTCAAAATATGTGTTTGTTTCCATCCAGACTTGACCCCTTCATTTTAGTGAAATCTTTTTGAGTGTGGCAAAGAAAAAATAATCGCTGGGGGTCAAATATGGTGAATTTGGCAATTTCTTCAATTTATCGTTCGTATCACAAGCTAAATGAGCCGGGGCGTTGTCTTGGAGAAAGAGCGATGCTGGCTAAAACCTTGTCGGCCGTTTGTTGTGTTTTTTTGAACTCATTGAACACTTTCAACGGGCAACAACCATTCATCGGACTGCCGATTGGATTCAAGTTAGGGGAGCTTAATCTGGCTAATAAATGGTAACTTCTTCAATTTATCGGTCGTATGACAAGCTAAATGAGCTGGAGCGTTGTCTTGGTGAAAGAGCAATACTGGCTAAAACCTTGACGGCCGATTATTGTGTTTTCGAACTCTTTGAACGCTTTTACCGGGCAACAACCATTAAACGCACTGTCGATTGGATTCAAGTCAGGTCTGCAATGAAGTATCCATGTTTCATCCATTGTCACAAAAACGGCGCAGAAACTCGTTTTGTCCTTTGAAAGTCGAATACGTTTGTCTTTTTGATCGCGGCAAAAATCGCCTGCAAAGCTTTTTCAATTGTAATAATTCTAAAATGATATGATCTACGCACTCCATTAAGATTCCAATGGTGTTAACTAACTCACACAATTTTATTTTACGGTCACCCAACACAATGAAATTTTAGCGATATTTTCCGGCGTTACTGCCCCTTGTGAACTTTTTGAACAAGGTTCATCATTTGTGCTGGTAAGGCTACGACAAAATTCAGCAAACCAGCACTTGACTATTAAATATGCTGGGGCAGATTTTCCGTAACAATTATCTAGACATTGCTTTGCATCAACAGTGTTTTTCCCCATTATTACAATTTGATCAAAATCCGAAATTCACTTTTTTACATTGTAAACATAAATAGCAGAGATATCGTCGATTTGAGACAAATAACTTGAGAATATCATGATACTTTGACAGTATTCTAGTTAGGGTAAGTATTTTACGGCAAGAACAGAGTTTGTGTCACGATCTATAGGTATGGCCTTATACTTATGAATTTAAACAGCTTAATTCCAAAAATTAACTATTAAACAAAAAAACAGTACCCCACTCAGTTCACTAGCTATATTGTGAGATTTTAAAAAAATATTTATCAAAATCGGTTCATTATTAATTGAGTTCACCCGTGACAAACTTATTAATAAAACAACTTTCATAAATAGTAATCGATAATATAGTCTGTTCAATATTTTTCTATTGTATAATATGGTCAAAAGGGCGGGTCAATTTGTTCTGGTCGAAAAAACGTGGTAATCGAACACCAGAATCGGAATCTACGATAAATTCGATTTTTTCAGAATTAAAAACTAAAAAAATACCTCAACCTGAAATCTTCATGCTTCTCAGCGAGAGCTAGGAATTGATTTTGGACACATAGTTTATTGGTGAAATTTTCTTAGAATTCATCGTAGATTACGATTCTGGTGTAAAAATTTTGCGGAAAAAAATGACCCGCCCTAATGTTACATTATTTTAAAATATTTGATTTCATTATTTTATTTTAATTATTTGAATCAACATCAAAATTTCTCCACTTACCTATTAATGCATTTCCTGGTTTGGAAACGAACACCTCCGCCGCAGCTTCTTGAACAGTCGCTCCATTCGCTCCAATCATTCCAGCGCGGATATGGACGAATTCTTGGCCGGCGTGTTGTAGTAGTGGTAGACGTCGTTGTCGCTTTCGTAGTGCTAGTGGTGGTGGTGGCAAGGGGCGTGGTTGTTTCCAATATATCATTACTAAGCCACTCGGGTGCTACAGTTCTTTGTGTCAGGAAAGGACTAGTATATCTAATGGCTGGGGCAGCGGTGGTAGTGGTGGGCCTTGTGATAGGACGTAATGTTGTCGTTGTGGTTGATGTCTTCCGTGTGGTCTTGGTAATTGGCCTGGCCGTTGTTGTTCTTCTTGTAGTGGTGGTGGGTTTTGGTGTTGTAGTTGTAGTTGTGCTGGTACTTGTGGTTGGCTTTGTTGTCGGTGTCGGCGTTGTCGCCGCCGTCGTTGCCGCCGTTGTTGAAGTGATCAGGTCAGATTTTAAAACTCTCTCACTTTCCGGATAAACATCATTAATACTAGCATCATTTTCCGCCGGCGACTTTTGCTTCTCAAAACGCCATAAATTAAAAAGTTCAATGGATTTTTGCGATTGATTGCCTATGGTCGTCGGGGGGTTATGACGGCCCCGATTGCGCTGCTTCAGCCATTCTTGATGTTTCTGCAAAGTGAATAGTAAAAAAAGATTTTAAGAATTTGGTGTGAAAAACTCTTGACTTGTCAAGTTCATATCTTGTTTATATTTTATTTCCCATTTGCTAATTGAATATAAAACTTTTATGGCCGTTGCCACTTTATGCGCCAGGCCACTATACTCTTGCTGCATTACCCAGTTTTAACATGGTGCTGTGGTAAGTGTGGTTTATAGGACAGGGGGGATGGGGGGCGTGAGCCCTATCTTTAAATGCCATTTGTAGTACATGCATGCAGCAGTGCATAAATATTTATTGTCCAATGCATATGGATTTTTGTTGTTGTTTTGTACTATGACTCTTTGCGTCGTCTCTCCTTATGGAATTTGTGGGTGGAATTGCGTTTTTATCACTGTCATAAGTTACACTTTCGATTGCCGTTCGATTGAAGTGCGTTCGTTGGACCGTATTATTATGAAGCCACCATGTGCCGTCCATGTAAATTGGGTTAAATTTAATCATATTTTCCGGCAGGGGAGTTGCGTGTGTGTGTGTGTGCGAGTGCAGGGACTGCATCATAGTCTGTGTGGTTTTGGTGCGGTAGTTGTTGGTAATTGTTGGTACTTGTGGTGGCAGTGGCGTTGTTGGACAACATTGTCTCTTCAATGGTGTGGTAACTTGAAATCGTATACTCTGGCGCAGGGCATTGTACATTTTTTTAAGTGCCACAAAATTTAAGTCATAAATTGTAAAATTGTACTACTCTTTTGAAGGAGATTTTATGAAAGAGAAGGGCAGCAAAGGGTAAAACATACGATTGGGCTGCCAAAGCTAACGCAGTCATGGTATTGATGTACAACAATAATTGTAAATTTATTTATATTTAGCCAATTTTTGGTAAATTTTTTAATATTTGATTACACAGTACAACAATTTTCAGCTTATTGATTTGGGACTCATTTAAGACATGTAACTTGACAAAATAAATGATGCAGATCTTCTTCTTTTTGGGGCTACTTTCACGTGCAGTTCTCAGAATTGAGTCCCAAAGAGCCTAAAACATGACAAATTCCCCTATACGACATTTACTAACTTCAAATCGATATTAAATTATTATGGCATGTAACTTGATCATACGAATGATGCAGAACTTCTTCTTTCTGAGGCTACTTTCACGTGCAGTTCTCAGAATTTAGTCCCAAAGAGCATAAAACGGACAAATTTCCCTATACGACACTTACTAACTTCAAATCGCTATAAAATTATTACGGCATGTAACTTGACCATACGAATGATGCAGAACTTCTTCTTTCTGGGGCTACTTTCACGTGCAGTTCTCAGAATTGAGTCCCAAAGAGCCTAAAACGTGACAAATTTCCCTATACGATACTTACTAACTTCAAATCGATATTAAATTATTAAGGCATGTAACTTGACCATACGAATGATGCAGAACTTCTTATTTTTGAGGCTACTTTCATGTGCAGTTCTCAGAATTGAGTCCCAAAGAGCCTAAAACGTGACAAATTCCCCTATACGACACTTACTAACTTCAAATCGATATTAAATTATAAAGGCATGTAACTTGACCATACGAATGATGCAGAACTTCTTCTTTTTTGAGGCTACTTTACGTGCAGTTCTCAGAATTGAGCCCCAAAGAGCCTAAAACGTGACATATTCCCCTATACGATACTTACAAACTGTAAAGCGATATTAAATAATGGCATTATGGCATGTAACTTGACCATACGAATGATGCAAAACTTCTCCTTATTAAGGCTACTTTCACGTGCAGTTCTCAGAATTGAGTCCCAAAGAGCCCTCAGCGTGACAAATTCCCCTATACGTCACTTACTAACTTCAAATCTATATTAAATTATTATGGCATG
The DNA here is from genome assembly GCA_964034835.1 of Muscina levida. Lineage (NCBI taxonomy): Eukaryota > Metazoa > Arthropoda > Insecta > Diptera > Muscidae > Muscina > Muscina levida. The sequence continues at coordinate 19,039,037 of OZ035881.1, forward strand.
TAACTTGACCATACGAATGATGCAGAACTTCTTCTTTCTGGGGCTACTTTCACGTGCAGTTCTCAGAATTGAGTCCCAAAATCATGTGTTGTAATGTGTTCTGTTTTATTTTATTTGATCATTAACTTGATTGGGAAATTCTATCATATCCACCAAATCAGTGCTCTTAATGATTCATTGTCAAAGAATTTCATCATGTCGGTCCCCTATTACTTTTCAGTTTTTGTGTTCCTAACGCTCAACATGATTTGTTGTTGGCTTCTTCATTGTCATTCGGAAGCAATAGGTGTGTTCCACCTATCAGAACATTTCATTCCGGGCCAAATTTTCGTTGTTGTTCTTTTCCAAATTTAGTTAAAAACTTTATGGATCATTGAGTCCATCGTCGTCATCGATATCGATGCCGATGCCGCTGCTGATGTCGTTGACAATTGTGCTAATCAATAGGCCACCGTGATTTGTTCAACGACAATCTCAATAGCGCGTTAACGCAGTGCATCAAGGTCAAAACTCATGTCGCGTTTTCTGTTCTTTTGTCTGTTGGGTTGTTAACAACTTGTTGTGCCCTCTCAGTGTAGTCAGCCTAACAAGACCCAGTGTGGCGGTGGCGCTCTGGGAGAGGCCAGTTAATGATCCATGTCATGAAATTGTTAAAAACAAAAACAATTGCCATCGATTTCAAAACGCATAAGAATGGAATGGCGCACACACACACACACCAAAAACGCTTAATAAAGCAACGGTTAAGTAACTTCCCTGTTGTATTTTGTCAAATATCAATTGAACGTTTTCCAATTTTGGTAATATTTAAACTGCATCAGGGATCATTAAGTATATGGGTGAAGGTCGCACGGTATCGCACAACAACATACAAACTGACACATCATATAACAAGCAAGGTATAAATTTAGGTGAGGGGCAGTCATAAAAAGGTTAGGTTCCGACTGCGGCAAATGATTTGTACGAGAGAAAAAAGTTATTTGTTATAAATATACGTAATGTGGGGTGGGGGGCATATGTGCGTTAACACATTTTTATTATAGCTCTAGTGACGTTCTAAGGAAAATTTTTCACTTTACAGACGTCCAAAGTTTAACATTTAATAGCGATGATTCAGCGTTATAGCGTTAACTAAGGCGGTTAATTATACTCAAGGTAAATGAAAGTATTTATTAAAAACTAACTGGCTAGCGAAGAGATGTTGAGTGAGCTATATAGTATAGCCGCATTTTAATAATAACCCAGAAAAAAATCTTACTTAGAAAAAATACAAAAATACAAAAATACTCCAATTTGTGTGAATCACCAAATATACAAATATAGATTAGATTTAGAATTTGTTTATTGGTCAAAGCTATACAAAGAAACAATTTCTTATGTAAAGTAAGCGTCTTGTCATAGATATTTAATGGAAGCCATGCATCTAGTGTCATAGACGTGAGTGTGATCCGCGGTGCTAATTGCCTGGTTGCAGCCAGGGTGCGCACAAGATAAAGTAGAGCGAAAAACGCACTTAACCAAACACAATAAAAAGCTAGACATCGCGGAGCTGCAAACCCCAGAGATAGCCACTGCCTACTCCAACCAACTCACCCAACTTCTACAACACACTACTTTTGGCGTTCCCGATACACAGTGGCAGCATATTGCGCATTCCATGGCAACCACCGCAACAACCGTGGTAGGATATAAAAAACGGCGCTCAGACGAATCCTGGTACGATGAAGAATGTCGCATAGCTTCTGAGGAACAGGATGCTGCTTATAGGGAAACGCTACTGCCAATTGTAACCCGGGCTGTTAGGGAACGGCACAAGGATACAGTAAAGCAGGCGAGATAGATATTTAAGCGAGAAAAAAAATTCAGATGGAGGAACGGGAGAACGAGGATGTAGAGCGATACAGGTATAGAGGTGAGGTCTGAAAAATGTACCAGAAAATAACAGCAAAAGGCTACGGTAATGGTCTCATCTCCTGTACAAGGGCAAGAATGGAAATTAGGTTGCATATACGCAGAGTGTGCTGCATATATGTAGAGAACACTTTCAGCAACTGGTGGTTTCAGAAGGCTGCGGACGTAAAGGTATCACGCTAATTGCCAACGACGGCTTAGATTGCCCATTACCAAGTCAAGCCGAGGTAAAAATGAACCAATGCACCAGTAAGAAAGTTTCAGTCGAGCAACCCGACTTACATATTCCCTCACCCTCAGTAAAATACAAAAAAATTCTATTATATTGATATTATTACTCGATTTCTAAAGTGGGCGGAGTGGTACATTTGTATGGGAGGTACCAGAAGGGGCGTGTCTAGACTTCGAGATATTTTCTCCAAAACATTATCCTGCTTGAACTTTACTAAATACATAATTTGGGCGCAATCGCATTAGGTCTATTAAAATGTGTATAGATTTCTAAAGTGGGTGGTACCAGATGTGTATGGGAGGTACAAGATGCGGCGTGGCTAGACTTTCAGTTTTTTTTTTCTCAAAAACTGTATCCTGCTATAGCATTACTAAATAAAGAGTTTCGGTACGATCGCGTTGGATTTATTTATATTATTACTCCATCTCTAATGTGGGCGGAAGGGCACATTTGTATGGGAGGTATCAGAAGGGACGTGGCTAGACTTCCAATTTTTTTCCAAAACTTTATCCTGTTATAGCTTTACTAAGTACAGAATTTGGGTACGATCACGTTGGGTGTATTGATATTACTACTCGATTTCTATAGTGGGTGGAATGATGTATTTGTATGAGAGGTACTAGAAGGGGCGGGGCCATGTAGCCCATTTGCAATATCGTAAGTAGTTTGAGGAAATATTAACACTTGCCAAATTTCAAAACATTTGGTTGCGTATTTCGAAAGTTATTGTGCGCACCAGTGGGCGGAAAGACACATTTGTATGGGAGGTTCCATAAGGGACGTGGATAGACTTCCAGTTTTTACTCAAAAACTGTATCCTGCTATAGCTTAACTCAATAAAGAATTTGGGTACGATCGGGTTGGATTTGTTGATATTATTACTCCATCTCTATAGTGGGCCATGTAGCCCATTTGCAATACCGTAAGTAGTTTTGGGAAAATATTAACTCGTGTCAAAACATTTGGTTGCGTTTTTCGAAAGTTATCATGCGCACCAGCCGGACAGACAGACGGACATGGCTCAAACGACTTAAAAAGTCATGAATCGAATTTGGTTCAAAGAAACCTAGGGTCTAAAGTGACTCCTTCTATGTGTTACACTTTTGGGTCGTATCAAATGATATATACCCTCAGCCCTAAGGGTGATGCTATAAAAATAATAAAGCAGCCGGTGCCGACGGACTGCCGGAAGGGCTCTTCAAGTCCGGTGGCAAAGAGCTGATAACGAGCATGCACCTGCTCCTACGCACGGTTCGGCTTAACGTGTGTATGCCCGATGATTGGTATCCAAGCGCATTATGTCCAGTGCTCAAAAAAGGAGATCCGAGTGTGTGCTCTAATTACCTCGTGATCAGCCTTTTATCTATTGTATATAAGATCCTGTCGAGAAAGACTAAAGTCGTGAAAGACTAAAGTCAAAAATTTATACAAACTAATTGGGCCTTATAAGTGTGGCTGTAGACCTGGTAAATCCACACCGACCAAATATTCACACTTCGACAAATTCTTGACCCAAGACAAACAGATCCACACCTACCATCGGCACACCTACCATCGATTACAAAGCTGCATTCGACAGGCCGATAAAACAGAAATTGCTAGATGCCTTGGCTGAGTTTGGTATCCCCTCGAAGCTGATACGATTTTGCGGGATGACACTGACTGACACGAAGTCTTCAATAAAGATAGGCAAGGACCTTACGGGGACTAAAAAAAGACGACGGCATATCGGGTGACCTCTTCAACAGAGTGATGGATACGAAAAGCCACATGCTACTCACGTAGACATCATCGGTCGAAAACTGCGGGATGTTACTGCAGCCTTCTCAGGTATATAGAAGGAATCAGTGAAAATATTTCTAATGGTGAACGAGGATCTACTCGTTTACGAAACTGCGTCTACATAGGCTCCGCCATTAACAAAACTAATAATGTCAGCCTCGAAATCCGGAGAAGAATCCTACTTGCTAATAACTCTGATCCTACCTGTCTTGGTCTACAGCGCAGAATCCTGGTATAATGGGGGTTTTATCTTAGGCTGAGGTAGCTCAGCCGCCTCCAGGGTCTTCGCAAGGACCCTCAAAACCTTACGAAATAAAAGAGTGGATTTTCCCTGACTAGGGCAGGATATTATATATTTTATTTACTTATTTTAAGTTTAAGTCTTAGCTAAGTTTAAGCTACGGTCTGATATCCTTAAAATGTTTGATGACGGGTAATGATGGCTGGTGATTATGCTTTGTCGGTGGCCTCGTATTGTGGATGGTGTCTGGTGTAAGGTGCTGCGGTGCCTGGGGTTGTTATCCTTTGTATAGAGAAACGGTAATTCGTCGAGGACTCAAAGGTAAACCAGGCAGGACCTCCTAGTGAGATTTTCTTAGGTCCTGTAACGGAAGGATAAGAACAAAAAGGCCCTGTCCTTACAACTACACGTTTTTTTTACAGACTTAAGGTCCGATTGTACAGACTCGTAGGTCCGATTGCACAGACTCAAGGTCCGATTGTACAGGCCTATTGCCCGGTTGTACTGACTCAAGGTCCGATTGTACAAGCCTATTGCCCGATTATACAGACTCGTAGGTCCGATTGTACAGGCCTATTGCCCGATTATACAGACTCGTAGGTCCGATTGTACAGGCCTATTGCCCGGTTGTACAGACTCCTAGGCCCGATTGTACAGGCCTATTGCCCGATTGTACAGACCGTAGGTCCGATTGTACAGGCCTATTGCCCGGTTGTACAGACTCGTAGGTCCGATTGTACAGGCCTATTGCCCGATTGTACATGCCTATTGCCCGGTTGTACAGACTCGTAGGTCCGATTGTACAGGCCTATTGCCCGATTGTACAGACTCGTAGGTCCGATTGTACAGGCCTATTGCCCGGTTGTACAGACTCGTAGGTCCGATTGTACAGGTCTATTGCCCGATTGTACTGGCCTATTGCCCGGTTGTACAGACTTGTAGGTCCGATTGTACAGACTTATTGTCCGTTTAACAAAGATGCTTGTCTTCGTACAATCCCAAAGGATCAAGGAGATCCGATAACATTCCTTGACTTGGCAATAATCTTCTTGGAGGAGTCACCAGACAATCGTTGTGAAAAACCACTTTTCCTTATATTATAGGTGACATAAACTAAATGAGAATTATGTCCCATGTTATGTTACGTTGATTGCCTGAACGCCACAATTTCAAAGAACGTATGTGCTGCTGACCGATGGTGCTGTTGTGTGGTGATGTTGTGTGTGTCGCGACAGCCTTTGCGTTGCTGACCAATGATACTTACTAACTTCTAATCGATATTAAATTATTATGGCAAGTTACTTAACAAAACGGATGATGCAGAACTTCCTCTTTTTGGGGCTTATTCCTCGTGCAGTTTTTGGAATTGAGTCCCAAACTGTGTACTGTGTATGTTACAAGATTTCATTGCCATTACGCGAATACAGTATAGTAAATATGAATAAAATTTAATTATTTTAAACTTACTCTAATTTTTTCCACCGTCGATTTGTCAGCCCCCGTCACGCCAGCCATAAGAGCTACTAAAAATAATACGCTGAAAGTAAAAGAAAATGTTAGAAATAAATTAAATTTTATTGGAATACAAAAAAATATCTAGAGGTAAACTTCACTAATAAAGTAATTCATATACGATTTATAGCAACTTAGTCAGGCATCTGGCAGATAATTTGAAAGGTAAGTAATAAACTTTAGCGTAAACATATACCGCGGACCATTTAGTTGACATCTATGTATAATCATCTTAAAGATTCCCCTAACATAAAAAAAAGTTAGCATAATAACAACTTATTCAAATGATCGATTTGTGTGATACCCAAAGAGAAGATAATTAAACCAAAGATCTCATAAGCGTAAAATCCCTGATTAATCATCTTCATCGCAGACGCCTAGCCACTTATATTCCTCATTACACAAATTTTCAAATCAAGTCAAGCCAAAAGATACATAGCCTATAAGAACAGAGCTCCTTCTTTCAGCCACACTACAACCAAATGAAACGTTTTCCAAATGAACCTTATAATATTTTTCAATACTTTATCAATCTTATGCAGAAGTGGAGGCAGGGCAACAGTGATCGTATTTCATCACTAACCAACGACAACTTAATATTGTTGCGCCACTCGAACGCATTTAAATCAGGGAGCAAATGAACGCATAGGGCCTCTACACGATACATATATGGATGCAACACACGCCGTAACATGTGCAAAGAGCGCTCTGATGCATCACTGCCCAGCGTATGATCCCAGAGTTAATGGCTTCGGTGATGACGATGATGATGATGATGGGGTGGCGTCGATGACATCGATTCAATTTACGCAAACTGTTGATACCAAAAACAAAGATGTTTTCATAAACTGATCGAATGCAAATGATGTAGAACCAAAACAGAATAGCCACAATTCAATTTTATTTTGAGTATGAAATGACTTGTGATCCATATCTTTGAGAACTGGGCTAATGACAGTGGAGATGTTTACATCCATGCTAGAGCATTGAGTATAATGAGAGAGCGGGATATTGGTGTGATTGAGTGAGGGTGCATAGAGACGAGGGTGAAGGGATAAGTGTTAGGAAAACAAAAGAATTATGTGATTTCGAAAATATTAAGAATTGTTGAAAATTTTTATTAATATAAAAAATACTCAAACAAAAAGCGCGATCGAAATTATGATAATATTTTTTAATACTGATATTAATAACTGATAATTATTATTCATTTTTTTAATATTTTTAGTACTTTTAATATTTTTAATAACATTGATATTTTTAACATTTTTAATATTTTTAATATTTTAAGTATTTTTAATATCTTTTATATTTTTAATACTATTTTTAATATTTTTAATATTTTTATATTTTTAATATTTTTAATATTTTTAATATTTTTAATATTATTAATATTTTTAATATTTTTATTTTTATTATTTTATTTTTAATATTTGTATTATTTTTTTTGAATATATAAAAAATATTTTTAATATTTTAAAAATTTTTTATATTTTTAATATCCTATTAATATTATAAATGTGAATGTCTGACTGTTTGTTTGTTAGTTTGTTTGTATGTTTGTGCTCAATCACGCCTGAACCGATTTCAATGAAATTTGGAAGACAGATAGTGAAGTATATGGAAATTACAGTAGGCTATAATTTTTTTTTATTTTTGATCATATGGGCGGTGTGGGCGTGTCAAAACTTTTTTTAGAGCTATAAAGATACAATTTGATACACATATAGTACTCGGCAATACGAATATGAATATGCGGACAAAATTTTAATTTTGGACCAGTGGGCGTGGCAATACATATTTTTAGAGCTAGGTAGATACAATTTGGTACACAGATAGTACTCGGCAACAGGAATATGAATATGCGGACAAAATTTTATTTTGGGTGGGCGTAATGGGCGTAGTAAAACATATTTTTAGAGCTAGGTAAAAAATTTAATACACAAATAGTACTCGACAACACGAACATGAATATGCTGACGAAATTTTCATTTTGGACCAGTGGTAAAACATATTTTTAGAGCTAGGTAGAAAATTTGATACACAGAAGACGATCGGAAACATGAATATGAAAATGCATACGGAATTTTAATTTGAGTTCAGTGGGCGGATTGGACGTGGTAACACATATTTTTAGAGCTAGGTAGATAAAATTTGATACCCAGATAGTACTCGACACCACGAATATGAATATGCAGACGAAATTTACATTTTTGGATACAGTGGGCATAGTGGTTGTGGCAAAACTTTTTTAGAGCTGGGGTGATATCATTTGATACCCAGATAGTACTCGACAACACGAATATGTATATGCAGACGAAATTTTAATTTTTAACTCAATGCTCGGAGTGGGCGTGGCAAAACTTTTTTTTAGAGCTAGAGAGATAAAATTTGATACCCAGATAGTACACGAATATAAATAAGCAGACGAAAGTTTATTTTTGGATACAGTGGGCATATTGGTTGTGGCAAAACTTTTTTAAAGCTGGGGTGATATATTTTAATACCATTATATCATACATACGATATGATATGATATGATATGACAACTCAAATATGAATATGCAAACAAAATTTAAATTTTCGATCAATGGTCGGAATTCACGTAGCCAATTTTTATTTTAGCCCTAGAGGGAAGTGCAATTTTCTGACCAAATTTGTATTTTTAATCAGTGGGTGGAGGGCGTGGCAAAACCGTATTTTAGCCCTAAAAAGATAACATTCGATCCACATATAGTACTGGGCACTACAGTTACAAATTTGAGGAGGAAATTTTATTTGTATTTTAGCCCTTGAGAGATGCAATACAATAAATAGATAATACTATGCGCAACAATTACAAAATTTCAATCAGTGGGCGGAGGGAGCATGCTTAAATCGAATCTTAGCCCTAGAAAAATAAAATTTGGTACACTGATAGTATTCGGCACTACAATTACAATATTGCAGACGACAATTTTAAAATTTTTATCCTAGAGACATGAAATTTGCTGCACAGATAGTACTCGATCAGCGGGCGGATGGTCATAGTGAGAAATAACATTCGACACAATAAAATGTTGTTGATTGAACTGGTTTGGGAGTTACTTGGGGCAACGAATTGTTTACCGAGGTCATCTCATCAGATCAAAAAATTATTCCATTAATTTTGTAATATTAGTCAATTATGCAATAGCAAAGCATTGCCGGGTCCACTAGTGTTTAGTATTTTTAATATGTTTAATAATTTTAAAATTTTTAATATTTTTAGTATTTTTAAATTTTTTTAATATTTTGAACATCTGTAAAATTTTTTTTATTCAACAAAAGCCACATGCTACTCGCGTACGCTGATGACGTAGACATCATCGGTCGAAAACTGCGGGATGTGACTGCTGCCTTCTCAAGTATTCAGAAGGAATCAGCGAAAATGGGCCTAACGGTGAACGAGGACAAAACGAAGTTATTAGTTTCAACGAACAAAGAATCTACTCGTTTGGGAAACTGCGTGAACGTTGACAACTATAATTTCGAGGTGGTAGATAATTTTGTCTACCTAGGCTCCGCCATCAACAAAGCAAATAATGTCAGCCTAGAAATCCGGAGAAGAATCCTGCTTGCAAATAAATGCTACTACGGACTAAGCAAGCGATTCAATGACAGAGCCCTCTCTCGACGAACAAAACTCAAGCTATACCAGATACTAATTCTACCTGTCTTAATGTATGGCTCAGAATCTTGGGTTATGACACAAGCGGATGAATCGGTTCTGGCGGTATTCGAGAGAAAAATACTCCGTAAAATATATGGGCCCATCATCGTTAACGGAGAGTATCGGCGTCGTATGAATCATGAGCTGTACGAGCTGTACACTGACATTGACGTGGTCAAACGCATTAAGCTGCAACGGTTGCGTTGGCTAGGTCATGTTGTACGCATGGACGAAAATGCTCCAGCTCGAAAAGTCTTCGACAATGAACTCGATGGACGGCGCAGAAGAGGGCGACCTAAACTCCGTTGGAAAGACCAGGTTACTGAGAACCTTACAGAACTCGGTGTGGCTAACTAGAGAAGAAGCGCAGAAGATCGAGGCGCTTATAATATTTTTCTACGTGCGGTATATACTCCAATATAATTGCAAAGAAGTGCCAGCTAAGTAAGTAAGTAAGTAATAATTTTAATATTTTTTATTAATTTTTATATTTACTATTTTTAATATTTGGAGTATTTTTAATATTTTTAATATTTTTTATGATATTTTTGATATTTTTGATATTATTGATATTATTGATATTTTTAATATTTTAAATATTTTGAATATTTTTTTATATTTTTTATATTTTTAAAATTTTTAATATTTTTAATATATTTAATATTTTAAATATTTTTAATACTTTAAATATTTTTAATACATTTAATATTTTTTATATTTTTAATATATTTTATATTTTTAATATTTTTCATATTTTTAGTATTTTTAATATTTTAATATAATTTTAAATATCTTAAATATTTTTAACATTTTTAGTATTTTAAATGTTCTTAATATTTTTAATATTTTTAAAATTTTTAATATTTTTAATATGTTTAATATTTTTAATATTCTTTATATTTTTACTATGTTTAATATTTTAAGATTTTTAATATTTTAAATATTTTTTATATATTTAATATTTTCAGTATTTTTAATATTTTTAATATTTTAATATTTTTAATATGTTTAATAATTTTTTGTTTTTAATGTATATAATATTTTTAATAATCAATATTAAATGGCCTCAACCTTTTAACACCTACTTCTTGCCTCCCCCACCATCGCTCAAGAAATATCAACATTTAACCTCATTTTATTTGAAATCTTCCCGTGCAAATCTCGTTAGTAGACATGCAAATATTTGTCTCTTATGGCTTTTTAATTTTTACTAACATTTGAATTCAGCCACTACACAACGCAAAAGTCAAGTTCATAGTTTTGTATAACTTTAACTCAAAAAATGTCAATCAAAACTTGAAAGAATTGGAATTTGTCGCTGACTCTGGCAAGTTACCCTTCATGACATTTATTGTCACACAAACGTTTAATTTGTGTTTACACGCTAGATGAACACGCAATTTTCAAGTATCTTTGAGATTCTCACACATTCGTGTTTGTCTAAGTTTGTTTGCATTTTTTTTGTATTTCAATTTTTTTTTTGCTTCTCGAAAAAACCAAAACTCAAAGTAAATTTACGTAGATTTCGTTTTGCTTCTTAACATCTCTATACGTTCTCATATATTATATGTTTTTGCCTAAAATCATGCCAAGTTGTTTGTAAACAACTTGGCGTTGATAATCTTCATTTAACTTTGCTGTGGTCAAGAAACAGGTGGCAACACTTAAGTTTTATTGCGCCAATACTTTTGTATTTTATTTACATTCATTTGTTGTCTTATTGTTGTTGTTGTCCATCATATGAGCACTGTTAACAGTACTGGTGGTGATAACAGCCCCTCCGTCTATTTAATTCTGCTTCTGTTGCTGCTTTGGCTGACTGACCTTTTTGTACCCCATTGTTCATTCATTCATATTAATTTTATTTGGTGGGTGTATTTATTTTTGTTTAGGTTATCGATAACAATTAATTTGAAATCTTTTTGTCTATTCATAGTATGAATATATCGGTTACATGGCAAATTATTTCCATAGTTAGCGCGGACAAAGTGTGTTTGTTTCTGTTGCTTGGTATTTTTTCGGGGGGCTTTGCATAGGATTGCGTGCGTGGTTTGAATTTTTTTTTTTTTGCTTAACGGTTTTTATCTGATTTAATTACTGTGATATGTAAAATCAATCATGTTTAAAGTATTCATATGTGAAAAATTTTAAAATTTTAACAATAAATAACGAAAAAAAATTCAAAATTTTATAATTTTTGTTTGAATTATTTTCATAAAATATTCAATACAAGCTTGGTGCTTGCAAGAAAAGGAATTTTTTATTGTTGTGAATGAAAATCTGGTAATGCAATTGTCCATAAGTGTCCGATGACCAAACTTCTCATATCTCAGGACACCAAAGAGGTGCAGTGATATAAAAGTTGCTCCGTGATGTTCCCTTCTTTCTCATCGTTGCAGCTTCAAAATCATTATAGGAAAGTTTCAACCTCTTAGCGCATTATCCAACCGACCAGAGACCGGTTATTACAGCTATGATATTCCTAAGATGGTCTATAGACAGGTTGAGCGCAAACCGTGTCTCTATATATCTGTGGTAGGCCAAATTTGTTTACTCGCTGTGGAAGTTGGTTCTTTCACCCATTTCATCCTTAGCAATAAGGTTCAGTTTCTCTCAAATGTTTTCCCCTTGTGAGAGGAACGACAATGTGATCGTAAACTTCGTACGAATTCACTATGGTGGCAGACTTTGCCAATGCATCGGCTTTTTTTTATCATATATGTTCTCATATCCTAGCGTAACCGTCGAATGTCTCGCTAAATTCTCCAGAGACTACCGGCATTCTCGAAAATTTCTCGAAGTGGTGTACAAGTTATACAGGGATCTGATAGCCATATTACCATCAGTAAGTAAATGAATACTGCCGCACAATATCCCATGTTATTGAAATTGCCTTACGACTATTCTAATGGCCGTTATTTCAGCCTGAACTATGCTACAATGTTCCGATAACCTAATTGACAGTTGCTAATTCAAATCCTCCAAAAGTTTCTACAGTTTTCTAGGATGACATTTTTTCCTAAGTGTTGGGTATTACCATAATCATCATAGTATGTTCTGCCCAGGATGTTCCTCATCAAAACCCGAATCGAAAACGGGTTCTAGTGCAGTGTTATCAGTGTGACACCTTACATTGATAAGGTCCAGAATTTTGGCATGACCATATACCCTCCATGCTCTCGTGGCGTGTAAACCCTTTGCGATGTTCGCTACTATTTTCTTTGTCTCAATGTGTGGGGGTAACCAGTTTAGGATCCTAAACAGCGCCTTAGTTGGAGTAGTTGTAAATGCAATATTGTCATGATTTTCTTGTATGTATGTAGGTGCGCTGGTCTTGCAACCCTCCACTGACGTTTGAACTATTGTAATGAAAAGAAGTAAGAAAATAATAAAGCGGACCCCTCAAAATATTGACGACCAATGCAAACGAATAAGGACCATGATTTGAGGATATGTACCATGAATGTTAAAACACTGTATACACCTGGTGCCTCTATCCAACTGACGGAAGTCCTCCAAGAATACAAGGCTGACATAACCGCTTTACAGAAAATTCGGTGGACGGGACACGGGTGCCCGCTTAAGAAGACGTGCGACATCTACTATAGTGGCCATGCGGACAAGCACGACTTTGGATGTGGATTTGTAGTTGGCAAGAGACTGCGACACCTAATCTCAAGGTTCAACCCGGTGTGTGAACGTATAGCCACCATAAGAGTCAAAACAAAGTTTTTCCACATATCACTTATATTTGCCCATGCTCCGACAGAAGAGAAAAGTGATGAGGACAAGGACGAGTTCTACGAGAGCCTAGAAAATGTATATGACCGTAGCCCAAGCCATGACATCAAAATTGTACTAGGTGATTTTAATACTAAAATAGGCAGTAAGACCGCATTTGAGCCTACCATCGGTCTGCACACCGAAACGTTGAACAATGGCATCAGACTGATTGATTTTTCTGCGTCAAGAAATATTCATAAGGCAACATGGTTATCTCCAGATCAATTGACGAGGAATCAGATAGATCACGTGGTATTCGATGGAAGGCACGCATCGAGTGTTCTGGACGTACGAGTGATCAGGGGTGCGAACATTGACTCCGATCACTACCTTACCGCAGTTAAGGTACGCACAAGGCTAAGCATGACGAAAAACGTACGTAACCAGGCACAACGACAGATGCACATCGGTAAAATGCAGACCAAAGAGGTAGCGGGCGCCTACTTCAACCACCTAACTCAAATGCTACGGAATGCACCAACCCCTGATAATATAACCTCGGAGTGGCAATATATAGCCGGACTACAAGAAACGTACTTGGGTACTCAAAGCCGTCTCAAGATGATGACTGGTATTGTCCGCCTCCGAGCCAGAGCGAGATACGTGTGGCAATCTCCCGCCTTAAAAACAACAAAGCTGCTGGAGCCGATGGTCTCCCTGCTGAATTGTTTAAGGCTAGCGGGGAGGAACTTATTAGGAGCATGCATCAGCTCATGGAGAACATCTGGCAAGAGGAGAGCATGCCCGAGGATTGGAGTCTCAGTCTGTTATGTCCCATATACAAGAAAGGAGATCGTAGTGAATGTAAGAACTACCGTTAAATAAGTCTATTACCCATTGCGTACAAGGTCCTTTCCCGCATATTGTGTGAACGTCTTAAGCCAATTGTAGAAAAACTAATTGGACCATATCAGTGCGGCTTTAGACCTAGTAAATCTACGACGGATCAAATATTCACCTTACGACAAATCCTGGAATATAAAACTTATGAAAAGCAGATCGACACCTACCACCTCTTTGTCGACCACAAAGCTGCCTTCCACTCTCCGATAAGGAATAGGCAATATGAGGCTATGGCTGAATTTGGTATTCCTGCTGAACTTATTCAACTTTGCAGATGTACCTTGGAAAACACCAAATCATCTATTAAGATTGTTAAGGATCACTCTGAACCATTCAACATGTAAAGAAATCTCATGCAGGGCGATATCTTGTCCGGTACACTATTAAATATAGTTATGTATAAGGTGATTAGAAATGCTGGTGTCAACATATCAGGCGCCATCTTCCACAAGAACCACATGCCACTAGTCTATGCCGAAATCTGCGGGATGTTACTGCAGTTTTCTCATCGCTAGAAAGGGAATCAGAAAAAATGGGTTTAACGGTCAACGAGGACAAAACAAAATAAAGGATTTCGACGAACATTGAGTCCTTTCGATGAGGACGCACCGTCAACGTTGAAAATATCTGTTTTGAGGTAGTAGATGAGTTTACCTATCTCGGATTTTCCGTCAACAAGAAAAACAATGTCAGCCAAGAAATTAAGCGGAGAATAGTGCTAGCCTAAAGATAGTTTTACGGACTGCGGCACCTCTCTAGTAACACCAACTTATCTCGAGATATGAACAAACAGCTGTACAGCTTGTTAATTTTAACCGTTCTATTGAAAGCTGCCGAATCGTGGGTGCTTACGGAATACCTGGAAGTATTCGAGAGAAATGTACTTCGGAAAATATATGGATTTATTTGTGTCGACGGCGAGTTTTGCCATCGGATGAACCTTGAGCTGTATGAGCTTTACCACGACATTGAAGTAGCTAAAAGAGTCAGAATCCAACGAATACGATGGCTGGGACATATTGCCAGGATGGATGTTAATGCTCCAGCGAGAAAGGTGTTTGAAGGCGAACATAAAGGACGGCGCAGAGCAGGGACCGTTTGAAGGACCAAGTGGTTGGCGACGTGCCACCATCTGGTAGGACTAACTGGAGAACGCACGCAGAATATGGAAGCGTGTGGAATTCTTTAATACTTCATGCCTCAAATTTATGAACCACGTTCGTAAGTTATAATAGTATGTAAGTAATTCTCTAAATGAAATTGCATTATTTATATGTCATGTGTTATATATAAAAACTTAAAAAACTTAATTTCCCTTCGCACCCCATGAATGAGGTATAGGAAAGCTTCTCGCGTTGTTGTAAATTAACACGCTTTCTATTTTTAGATTCACAACTAACGGCACCTACTTATTTATCGACGAATGCGAACGTCACTGTTTTGAGAAGCTCTTACTAGACACGACGATTGAATCGACGCTTAATACTGCGAAGTTGCTGTCAAACAACATTCGAGGGGAGCCGACAATGAAAGAAAATTTTATTTATTTTTTTCTTTTAAGATGACTGGAGTCAGGTTTGAACCTGCGATCTCCCGCATGGTAGTCGCGTGTTCTAACCACTATGCCACGGCCGGTCCCATGTTATATATGTTATATATAAAATATTTAAAAAAAAATCTTTTCTTTATAGATTCAAGTATCGTAAAAAAGTTTTCAAACATCACTGAGCGATTTAATCGCCGCAAAAGAAGGCACATTTATATAAATATTTATGCCCATACATTTGTGATAACACTTCCCCTCGTCAGTCATAGCTAAGTGCAAGCTTATAAATTAACCCAATTTCTAACATCTCTAACCCCCTGCGCCCACACAACGATTATAACTCATAGCTTAATAGGAATTTCAGAAATTTCCTAATAATTTCAACAATTAGCAACACACTTTGTTGCTCTTTTTTTATTACTTATTTTAATACACACCCCGACTACTCCATCTCCCAGCTATCTCACTGGCAATCCAACTAACCCCAACGACCATACAGAGATATTTTTTCCTAATAAACTAAAGTTTCGTTACTAAGCGACATTAAAACAATTTATTAACCATAATAAACCATAAAAAAAACTACATAGATTGATTTTAATTAGAGAATTAACCAACATTAACATCATCTAAATTCAAAAGGGTAAACTTTTGTTTTTCACTGCCTCTACCCCCTTACCAAGTAGTCAGCACCTTATGCAAACTTAAGCTTAGGGCAAACCCACAACGCTACACCATTACATTATATTAAGAAGCAAAGCCCTCAGCAAGCTCTGTACAAGAATATTACCCAACTCATATGATGGAGGGACAAATGTGTTACCCAAAAAAAAAAACAATAATGTGAACTAATAAAAAGAAATTCCAACCAAAATATTCTAATTAAAACAAAAAGATCTTAAACTCGCAAGTAGTCAACTTTTTTTTATGATCGTAAATAATAATACCACACAAAAAAAAAAGTTTTGTATTTTGGTTTTAATTGATAAATTACAAGAGACCCAACTACTATTTATGTGTTCGTTAGTAAAAAAAAAACAACAACAAAAACAAACGGCAACAGTAGTGTTACTGTTACTCAAACTCTCTGTCTGCTGTTGAGACATTGTAGTCATTAAATCTTTGGGGTGGATCGAAATTCCTCTAGAGAAATTCGAAACTCCTACACCATTGCCAGCAGAAGCCGCAGCAGCAGCAGCAGAAGCAGCATCTTTAATAGCTGCTCGTCTAACCCATCATAACATTAGGACCAACAGCCACACCAGCACCATCACTACCATTACCACCACTAGCATCACCACCACAAATATCAACCGCATACTTTGTGGATTTACATTTAAATAAAACCTCACATTGCACTGCTCTGAAGTTACAATTGATTCACTTAAATAGTTAAAGAAGATTTACAAATAAATTTCTTTTAATTACATAATTGACGCAATATCTTTAAAAATCCATAAAAACTGTAATAAGAAAACATATTTTATAACAAACACAGATCATATTAATATAGGGCGGGGAGCTAATAGTTCCCTTTGGTTATATTATATTTAAATATTATTATTTATGGGTTTGTTTTCAAAAAGGGCGACAACTTATTTTTATGTGGAGTTGTCCCATAGTCTGGTATATTTAATAGAATCTTATGGAAAGTTGAGGTAATTACTATAATTGTTTTAAATATTTTCAAAGTTTGTCTCAGACACTTAGGAGGCAACTTGACAAATATCGGTTGTTGTTTTTTAGACTATAGAACTTTCAATAGACATAACTATAAAACTAGCTGTTATACTATCTATTGAAGTATTTTTGACTTTTTTTTCAGCATACATTGGCAAATCATTATGCAAAAGTTTACACGATAACAGCAATGCTTCGCTATTGCATATTAACTTACAATATATTTGGCAGAATATTCTTACTGTCATAACTGTTTTATTTGTTGGTCTACAAAGTACTTTGAAAACGCTTCTTAAGCTCGACATTAATATGTTTAGTAATTTATGTAACTATTTTTAAATAACTCCGTAGCATGGAAATTAACCAAAGAAGTTTTATTGTTTTACATGCAAAATATCTTTATGACATTAATAAAAAGTCCATTAAAAAAGTCATATCTATAGGGCCGATATGTAGATCTAGTTTTTCTGTATGTACGTCGAAAAACCAATTCTTTCACTAATGGAAAATAGACATTCCACTAAAGATCAAAATTAAAAATTACGTCTTCAATTTTGTATCGTATCGTAAAAAATCAATGTGAAGGAAATGTGCAAAAATTATTTTAAATACACCAATACATTGGTTTTTACACCCCCTGTAGAATTTCGCAATAAACTTTTATTTTGTGATTTTTATTATAAAAGTCCCAAATAACACTTATATTTGATTTTTATTATATCGCTCATCAAATAAGAGTTATTTTTGATTTATATTCTATCCCTCAATAAATAAGAGTTATTGTTGATTTTTTTTTTGAGTCTTTGAATAAGAGTTATTAATAACTTTTTGAAATAAAAATTACGAAGTGAGTTTTATTTTGCAAAACGAAAAATAAAAATCAATCAAAGACTTATATTTTTCAAAACAAAATGTAAAACTCACCTGGGCAAGGCCACCGTCAGTAACGTCACGTTCGTACACATATTTTGGTGAATATCTTTACTAAATACTGTTTTTGTTTTTTGTTTTTATTCGGTCTGTTAAATTGAACATTGATTTAGAATTTATTTCAAGCTCAAGACCATTGAAAGAAGTTTTTTTTAGCAGATATTCTCATAATGCCCTGGTAGTCTGTACAGCTGTTTCGGATCCAACCACGAATCCTCATCAGCAGACTTTGGTATAATGATTGCAAAATGTTTATCATGTCTTATGCACCAGAATTCACAACAAAATGAGAATTCTTCCTTGAGTGCATAGACTCGAAAAACTACAATGATGACGTAGAGCACGACGGGCCGCAAAGCTGAAACAATGCTTATGGCAAATCTGTTGGTTGCGAAACCAACAACAAAAACATGTTGTTTGAAAGCCAACGGCTTTTTCAACATAAACAAACAAAAAAGAAGTTAAGCAAATGGTTTCTCATAGTGAATGGTTGCAAAGTTTTTCGAGTCTATGCACTCAAGAAAGAATTCTCATTTTGTTTTGAATTCTGGTGCATAAGACATGATAACCATTTTGCAATCATTATACCAAAGTCTGCTGATGAGGATTTGTGGTTGGATCCGAAACAGCTGTACAGACTACCAGGGCATTATGAGAATATCTACTAAATACTATTATTTGTTCCAACTTGAGAGCGGCATATGAAATAACTCGTCATAACTGTTGTTTCATACTCAGACAATTTAGCTGTATCTCGTTTTGTTGTGAAGTTATGACAATTTTAGCCGTCAGTAACGTCACCGGATTTTGGAAGTGTGTTTTGAGGTTACTGAACGTTTGTGTAAAAATTAGCAAATTGAAAAGAGTTTATGTTTATAATTGCCCAGTATTTAAAAAAGGAAGGCTGAAAGATGATTTTTATCCAAAAGGTGGGCTTAAATTTTATGTTTTCATCACGTAATCGCCATAAAAGCAGTGTCAGTAACGTCACACAAAAATGTCAGTAACGTCACACGTACGAATTTCGGTAGGATTTTCCGGTCTTTTTTCTCTTGGGTTAATAGAGGGACCCTAAACGACCAAAAAAATCATTGTAGAGGAGTTTTAAGATGCAACCTGGGGAGAAATTGAAACTAAAATTGCTTTCTGATCAGTTTTGCATCATTAAAATTAAAATTTGTAAATTTTCCCTACTTTTCAGTCTTAGCGGCTATTTAGTACGAAAAATGTCAAAGTAACTTCTGTTTTTGTTTTTTTTTTTTTTGCAAAAAAATTGTGAAGTTTCTTCCTCAATGGTGATAAAAATTTTGTGTGAGAATATTGAACTAAAGTCAGGATACTCTGTAAAATAAAAACACATTATTATCGGAAAAAACAAAAGTCTTTATTAATTCAGACTTGTTAATTTTTGCAAATTTAAAGCATCGCTTCGCTTTTTTTAACGTAAAAAAACATAAAATATCACAAAAATAAGCAATTTTATTTGTATCCCTGCTGAGCAGCTATTTCGTCCCCAATGATACGAATTTGGTGCGCAGACGAAATGTCGCGAATGTTTTTTGCGTTTGCGAAAATTGTGGCCGTATCCAAAATGGTGTTTATTTTCTAAACTCTTCTTCAGCAGCTTCCGCAACTAATATTTGCGATTGTGTATATTGGAACGCCTCAACGAATTCCCATGCACTGTTTACTATGCAGTGACGAGCTTTTTCCTTTTGTACTCGTCGTATTTGTTGGTTTCTTTTAGCTTTTTAACATAACGCTTGTCTCGTTTTGCACCAGGAATCGGAGTCTAGCAATTAAATACCAAATTGTTAAGCAAAAAAGTAAAAAAAATAAAATTAAAATATTACGTCAGTAACGTCACACAATCTGTTTTTGCAAAAATACCCTGCTATGTGCTAATAAGGCTTCATTTAAGCATTGATTATGAAAGTACTTCAAAAGTACTCAAAAAAAATCAGCTCATCCAACCTCTTTGCAAATTAGTTAGTGCATAAAAAAACATTTTATAAAAATTTGTCAGTAACGTCACCATTTATTTTCGGCTGATTACTTTAAGCCTTAATTGGTCCAAAACCCAAGCTTTGTACACAAATTTGCTTGCTTATCAATAGTTTGATTTGTATTCTATCCAAAAAAGTAAACATCTGTCTAAAGCATAACAAAATAAGAACAAGTTTACCTTTTTCGCCGACATTGGTATATTTTCCAAATACACCTTGCATGTGCCACTTATGAAAAGGATTAAAATATCATAGCAGACACAAATTTTGCACTGGCATACATTGCTGGCATATTCTATACATATTAGACATTTGAAATATAAAAAAAATTTTAGACCTTGTGACAGAAAAAAAAAATCTATGTGGTTTCATTTTTTGTGGCTTTGCCCACCTAATGATTTTTATTTCTTCAGGCCCGAAATAAAAGTCTTTTGCTGATATCGGCATTATTGTTTTTTGTAATAAAAGAAATGTATATATGATTTTGATCAGCTCAACGAGATGAGCAAGTTTAGCTAAAAATAATTGGACTAAGTGTTCACTTGTAGTTCGCGAACTGTGAGTTAAACATTGCAAAAAAAGGGTGCAAAATTGTATAACCTCGAAATAATTTATCTAATTGGCGGGTGTGTACCATCTAACGCAACACTGTTTTACAAGTTCGCAAATGCAACCAAATGCATGCTTTATCAATCCTAAGTATTTGCCGGTATATCAGCTTGAAGACGTTATTCGCGTTAATCCCAAAGGATCGTTTCACAAGAGCATCATAGCTTCATTGGGATGCTCAGAGGTACCGTAGAAATCTTTATAGAACTCTTGTCCTTTGAAGCTGATTCTTTATTCAACCATGAATCATTTGTATTGCATAATATTATCTTTTGTTCCAATACAACGCTTTAATAAAAACATACTTAGTACATTACGTTATAAGAAGCTATATCCATGCACAAGGGCGTAGCTAGGATCTAATGTAGGGGGGTAAGTCGGTTTTACATTTCATGTTAATAGTATGTTTACAAAAAAAAATAAAACTAAGTACCTCATGAAAAATCAATGCTCATTGTTTTGACAATATTTTATTTAATTAAAGACAAAATTTTTTTGAATAATTTTAGTTCATCGAATTCATGTAGTAGAAAAAATTATTTTTAATCATCTTAGTTGTTTTTTTTTATGGACATAAGAAATTTTAGGTCGCAATTCTTAAGCAATTTTTAAAAGTTCAAAATCAAAAAAATATTTGAAATTAAAGTCAAAAATTTAGTTTTTCAGTTCGATAGATAAAAAGATGAAATTTAGCATGCATAGAAGCATGCCATAGCTTCCAACTAGGACAAGTACAGAAATAAATTGTTCAAACTTCTAAATCCTTTAAAATGTTAAAAGTCCTTTACAAAGAAAATGAAACCGCGGATGAAAAAGTGAGTATGCAGTTTTCCTACACATGATCACTACTATCACTTGTATATAGTTTCGATCATGGTTCCTAATTGGTGTCGCATGGTGTCATATACTTGGTATATATTTTGGTCAGAATATAAATATTGTTTGCATATCGATTGAACAAATAAAAATTAAAAGTCTTCAAGTGAGTTTTATATTTCATCAGAAAAAATATAAGTCTCAGGCTGATTTTTATTTTCGATTTTGATTTGAAAAACTCATTGAATGATTTTTATTTTTGATTTCTATTTTAAAAAGTCTTTAATAATTATTATTGTGGGTCTTTTAAAATATAAATCAAAAATAAGTCTTATGTTCGGAGAGATATAATAAAAATCAGAAAATAACTCTTACAGAGGGACTTTTATAAATAAAAGTTATAAGAGTAACGGTCTCTGTAAAAAACACATATCTGTAAAGAAAATGAAAAACATATCAATGTTTTGGTCGATACAACACTACGATATGTCATTAACTGCCTGGTGTACGAACAATTTTTTGTTACACTTTAATAGTCAAATAATGACGTGCGGGGGCAGCGCTTCGGAACCTTTTACTAACTTGGTTTCAAATAGCCTCTTCATATCAATAGGCGAACTGCAACATACTGTATAGTTTTGAGGATGATCAAACTATTAATATGACAGTTATAACGGCACAGCCCACTTTCGCTCAGGCTGAAATTCATTGTGTTCCAACAACATATAAAGGGTGTCCCAACAAGAACGCAATTTTTAAATCTGGCAACATTCGAAGTGTCATTGTTTGACATTTGAACAATTGTTATTGTTTGCTAGTAGAAGGTACGAGGTTAGTAAAAAATGGAGCGCTACACGAATGAACAACGCATTCTCATTGTGAAATTGTTTTACCAAAATGGTGAAAGTTTTGCGGCTACAGTTCGCAAATTGCGATCAATTTGGGGTCACAATAATGCTTCAAAAGAGTCAACTGTAAAGAGATTAATGGATAAATTTGTCGAAACTGGGTCTGTTAGTGATGTAAAGACAACAACGCGCCATCGACCAGGTCGATCGACCGAAAATGTCGCAGCTGTACGTGATGATGTCGCTCAAACTCTATCGACCTCAATTCGACACTGAGCTCAGCAAAATGGTGTCTCCAAATCCACTATGCAGCGAATTTTGACGAAAGATTTGCATCTTCATGCATACAAAGTTCAACTGACTCAGGAACTGAAGCCAGCTGACCATGGACAGCGAAGGGAGTTCGTTAATTGGGTATTGGAGAGACAACATGAAAATGCTGATTTTGCCGCTAAAATCATCTTCAGTGACGAGGCCCATTTCCATCTTGATGGCTGCGTCAATAGGCAGAATTGTCGCATTTGGGGTGAGGAAAATCCTCGAGTGATTCAAGAGAAGCAAATGCATCCTCAACGTGTCACTGTGTGGTGTGGTTTTTGTGCTGAAGGAATCATTGGACCTTTTTTTATGAAAATGAGGCAGGTCAAGCGCAAACAAACAATGGTGTTCGGTATTGTGAAATGATAACCAGGTTTTTCTTGCCTCGAATTGATGAAATGAATGTGAAGGGCATGTGGTTCCAACAAGACGGTGCCACATGTCATACAGCCAGAGAAATAATTCAATTGCTGCATCAGACATTTCCCGGTCGTGTTATTTCGCGTTTTGGAGATCAGAATTGGCCGCCTAGATCGTGCGATTTAACACCATTAGATTTTTTTCTTTGGGGTTTTTTGTAGTCGATGGTTTACGCGAATAAGCCGACGACGACTCAAGCCTTAACGGTCATTGAAAATTTCATTAAAAGATCGCGTGCATGCCAGCAAAGCCGCGGCGGCTACATACATAACCTCATTCTGTCTACTTTACGATAAAAAAAAGTTTAACGATTTTTTTTAAATATCTGTGTTTTATTTAAAATGTAAAAATTGTGCTCTTGTTGGGACACCCTTTATAACAAATCCCATCTTAATACCTCTGATAGTTCATAAGAAATATCCATTTTAAATTGTATGGGCGGTACCACGCCCCTTTTTCTAATCACAACCAAGTATAGCCAGGGAGTATCAACAGGTTTTCAGTATCACTTTGTACTTTGTTTCAGTACCACTTTGTAAATTGTATGGGCGGTACCACGCACCTTTTTCCCATCGCAACCAGAATAGCCAGGGAGTATCAACAGGTTTTCAGTACCACTTTGTAAATTTTCCGTATTAATCGGTCTATTAGAAAAGGCGTTAGAGCGATTTTTGAAAAGGGGCTTGGCAACGCCTTGTTCCGCCCTGGATGTAATAAATACTACACCAACAACATATGTATATGCCAAATCTCATATTCATACCTCTGATAGTTCATGAGATATAGCCTATTTAATTGTCAAGTAGTATGGGCGGTGCCACGCCCCTTTATGCCATCACAACCAAGTATATATATATCAAATATCATCTTCGTACCTCAAATAGTTCATGAGATACAGACGTTTAAAGTTTCAAGATGTAAGCCACACCCACTGATGCGATTCCGTCCATTTTTTGTTGGATCACGAATTTTAGTGACAAATGCATCCACATACAATTTTAAGGCGATTGGTAAAACATTCCTCCAGATATTGCGTTTCCAAAAATTGGGTCCAAAGGGAGGGGCCAGGGTCACTTTATATATTAAAAATTCGAGTAGCCCAGCCGTTCTCGAGTCAATACGGTACATAAACA
Organism: Muscina levida; assembly: GCA_964034835.1. NCBI lineage: Eukaryota > Metazoa > Arthropoda > Insecta > Diptera > Muscidae > Muscina > Muscina levida. The sequence goes on from OZ035881.1 coordinate 19,063,338, forward strand.
ATGCATATGAACAATCAAACGAACAAACACAAACTCTGTTTCAACTCTATATGTTCGTAATAGCTTGAGAATGTGTGTTAGAAAAAAAAAGTTTCGCCACGCCCACTTTTTTAATATATCTAAAATTTCAAAATGCGAACGCTCTAAATATTCAATTTCTTTACAGATTTCGCTTTATAATGTTCTATATGGAAAATAAAATAGGTTTTATATTTTTTAAATATTTGATTAAGTGGGCGGAGTGGGTGTGGCAAAATATTTTTTTGAGCTAGAGGGATAAAATTTGGAACTCAGATAGTACTCAAGACTTCAGGCTTAAATTTGCAGACGAAATTTGTATTTTCGATATGTGGGCGGAAAGGGCACCACTTATAACTGTGAGGCGATTTCATGAAATATGTAATATAAAGTTAATATTATGTAATTAATATTATTATCAATTATGCAAAAGCAATATACAAGTTGGGACCGGCCGTGGCATAGTGGTTAGAACACGCGACTACCATGCGGGAGATCGCAGGCTCAAACCTGTTCTTAAAAAAAATTGTTTCTTTCATTGTCGGCTTCCCTCGACATGGGGTGCAAAGGGAAATTAAGTAAAATATACGAGTTAGGTATATGAAAAAATTTTCAAATAATTTACATATTTTAAGATCATAAAGGATCTGTCTTATTGAAATGTTCACAAAACATATATCGGTGCAGCACTTGTCATGGGACCGTTATCCTGGGTACATGAACTGGTCCTAGTTCTAGATCCTTTGTATGTGGAAAACCGGTAGGTTTTTTTCGCATATATTACTGGCACTTCAGTTAGAAGAACATTCGGACGGAACTTTAATTTTCAATCACGCTGACAAAAGGGAGATTAAATTAAATACACAGAAAGTATTAGTCAGTACAGATACGAAGTTGCAGTCGCATTTTTTACGGTCGCTCGATAAAAGAAAAAAATTTAATTTATCTGAAGACAATTTGAATTGCTTTAAAACTTTGCATGGGTCAAAATTTTTCCAAAACTACTTACGGAATTGCAAATGGGCTACATGGCCATGCCCCTTCTGGTACCTCCCATATAAATGTAACATTCTGCCCACTTTGGAAATCGAGTAACAATATCAATACATCGAACGCGATCGTGCACAAATTCAGTATTTGGGAAAGATATAACAGGATAAAGTTTTGAAAAAAATTGGAAGTCTAGCCACGCCCCTTCTGGTACCTTCACAAAATTTTTATACTTGCAAATTGTATGTTTTTACTGACACTGAGGGTATACATTTGAAAGTCGGTTTACCCGACTGAAACTTTCTTACTCGTTCTATATTTACTGTGTTGAATATTTCATCTTGGTCAAAAAATGGTCCTTAACCCCTGAAAAATTTCGGTGCTATGATTTTTTACGATTTTCGGCGTGGATTACACAGTGCACCACACTTTTTCTGGGGTGAATCAAAACAATATCAAACGATAGCATTTTCTCTTAGTAACAAAACCTTAAACTCCATTAGGCTCCACTACGTCCCAACTTTTTTTACAGTGGCTTGAAATTAAATTTTTTTTGTCTAAGGTCGTATCAAAGTATATGAAAAATCATGTGTAAACATACATTTGCTATGGTTCATGTCTTCGGGGACCTTGTAACGTTTTTTGTTGTTATACAGTAATGTTTTACTTTGCAAACAAAATTTTGATTTAAATTTTGTTTTCTGGTTTCCGTATTGTCAGCACACTTTTCAAAAATTTTCATTCGATACAAATATTTCAACCTGTTCAGTTCGGTTAATCTATAAAGAGTGTGTAATATTAAAAGTCCCCGGTATATACATATATACATAAATATATATTGTGAATTGTGAAAGATTATTACTCCCACAATTGTATATCCTACGTGCGAATTGTTTTTGGGAGGTTTTCTTCTTTGTTTTTTGTTACGTGGTATCAATTTGATGGTAAGTTGTGCCATATATATTTGATGGTGTCGAATTTGGGATAATGACATCGGTTCATTCATTTGGTATGGGTCTGTTCAGGACCCAAATCCATCAATCAACTTTCCTTTGTGCTAGTGGTAAAAACCATAAAAGTATATCAGACAATTTGAGATAATGGTGCATAAATAGACAACCTCTAAATTCTTCATATTCATCACTTATATCAGAGGAAGGAAACCTTTAGCAACGCTTTGCCTTACAAACAAATAAAGGAAAATATCGGGAGTATGAAAAACATCCATTGACAAAGTTTACATCTGCCATTTTTTAAGGATCACAACAAGATTTGCGAAATGTCCTTCCTGCATGGGAATTAATGCGTGATTCAAGCAATTCTAACGTTTAATATAAAATTACTATTATTATTAATCATATAGAATTGTTAATTAGTGTTAATTTTTCTTTATACCACAGTTTAAATTATCTAACCTAATTTTTTGGTAACCTAAATTGTACACTGCCAAAATGAGCTATACCTATTGATCCTAGGAGATTTTCATATTCAAATTTCATTGCCGTCATCAGGCCTGAGGACTTCGTGGGACTTGTATGGTGAGTTTTATTACTTTTCCTATCATCACTTTGTATACGCCCTATTATCACTTTGTATAAGCTCATATCCTACACAACACACATTATTTTCTAACTTTGTAATTTGAATCCAGCAGTGGATCATATTTTTTTTTGTTTTAAATAATTTTTTAATACCATATTTTTCTTTTTAACTAATTTGGATTAATGTTGTTCTTATCTGTTAATTTTAAATGTTTTTAAAAAATACACATATAAGGTTTTAACTTGTCGTGTTGTGCAATCGCGAACAGTTAAGGGCATGACGTAGAAACTGGCATTTAAGGGCTGATAACTAGCATCAGCATGGCTGGGTGGGTAGATGCAATGGTAGCAGACTAACATCAAATGCTATCGCCTTAGTTTAACTTCGATCTACATTTCTTATTTAATTTTCCGGTTCTTCCACTATTAATTTGACACCTTACTGTTTAGTACATGGAAAAGCTACCTTACTAACTTTTATTTATAGTAACGATTACTAACCTATTTACTCCGAAAAGAACTCCCACATGACTGAGCACGGCCGGGGACAGAAGGTAGCTGCCCTCGGAGGAAATAGAGTTTACCGGCATGTGGTTCGTTACAACCTATATTAAAATTTTCCAGGGAATATTTCCTCGGGACATTTTTGACTTCTTAACATTTCATTTTGATTTTATTTTATAACCTTTTACTCGTAGAGTTTATTGTCTTCGGTGACTTTTACTGAAATTTTTTGGAGAATGTTTCTATTAAAGATTCTGGCCCTTGACCTCTATCATCCGAAGACATGAACTATCTTAAATATATTTTTACACATGAATTTTCAAATTCTTTGATTCGAGTTTTTACCATAAATATCAAATTTCAAAACACTGTAACAAAAATTGTGCCGTAGTGGAGCAAAACGCTTTTCGCATTGTTGCGAATTAACACCCTCTCTATTTTAGATTCACAGCAAACGGCAGCTACTTGTTTATCGAAGATTGCGAACGTCACTGTTTGAGAAGCTTCTACTAAGCTTGCCGATTGACTCGACTCTTATATTAAGAAGTTACTTAAAATATCTCTAAGCCTTTCAAAGTGAGCCTAAGCCTTTTAAAGTAAGGCTTAGGCTCAGAGCTGTTCTCCACTAAAATCTTATTACATAAGTGTTCTTAGTGTTCCTTAATCTAATAGTTTAGAAAAATTCACATGACACCTGAGTAATTTTTAAAATTTCATTAAAAGTAAAGTTTAATTGCACTTACCTTAATATCTGTTTCATATTTAACATTTTCAAACGCATTTTAATAACAAATTTAAACAATTTCTTAACATTTAATGACTTTTGTAATCAGATCTTTCCAATATTGCACTTTTTTAGTATTCAGCAGGTGTTGAAAATTTCCTCACGCAAATTACTGCAAAGAAATTAGAAAAAAACAAAATTAGTGAAAATTGATGAGAAAAAATATAACAAAACAAAAATATTAAAATCACAATAAAAAGAAGAAGAAACAATACAATAAAGTATATGACGAAAATTTTACTTTAAATATCTTTTATATGCATTTTTTTTAACTTTTGAATTGAAAATTATTTTTTTCTTTTATTTCGGCTACACCATTTGTGGTTCTAAGTTCAATATTAATTTTCATTCCAAAAAATAAACACCGTGAATAAATTTTGTATGTGTTCGACTTGGGTCTCTTATCACTGTCGCTGCATTAAGTGTTGGTAATAAAAAATTATCAAATTTGGTTTATAAATAATTTAAATCTAATTTCCGAAGTTGATTATGAGATCAACACAATCGGAATGCGTACATATTTCAAACGTAATGAGAGTCTAGTTTGTTTGAAATATTATAGAGGCAGGTCACAAATATCAACTACAACTACACTGTAAGAAATGGGTTGTCTGTGTCCCAAAATACAATACATTTTGCAAGATACTAAATGATCCAAGAAATAAAGTGGATGTGACAAGATTCGAACTCAGGTCAAACGTAGGATAGTCGAATGTTTAAACCATCCAGTAACAATAGGTCATTATTTTTAGTTATGAATTACATTAATATATTAAATACTCAGGAAATAATTAAATATTAGCAAATTTTAAAGATTTATTGTATAATGTAAATTAATCATAAGAGTTTCAATGTGCCACTTTTATCATTCACTTAATTTTCGATTTTAATATAATCTAAATTTTCATTAGACTATAATGTGTCACCCTGTTTACAAGCACACGCTTCTTATCATTTACTATATTTTCAACAGTGGACGCAATCTTTAAATCACGATCGTGGGAATGTCATCATTTAATTTCCGATTATTTCGATTTTTTTTTTGCTTTGTTTATATTATTGTTTGTATATAAATTTGAAAATACAACTCAATAAAAATAATTGCTAAAATTTACGCTTCATTGATCATATAGTACGAAACAACGAAAAAACATCAAGTATTAATGTGGTATTTGTATTCATATGAACCTGACCTGATACTAATTTACGTATGTAGATATTATTTTTTGTTGTTTGAAATTAAAAACCTATAAATGAGATTAATTACTGAGGAAGTGTTAGAATATATTGAACTGAAATTTATTGAAGACACTTGAGTCATCAGATTTGGTAGAAATTCAAAAAATGTTGGACACCAAAAAGTTCATAATAAACAACTAAGGAAAAAAATATTTTGTGCCATTGCTAATTTTGTTGCCTATAGAGGTTTCCTAATGATTCATATCACACCTTTTTATTTTTGTCTTTATACCCGCCGATCTTCAACAGGCCTTGGATATACTATAGCCTTGACTATGGTCTATCTTGTATAAAACTGTCCTACCTGCCAATAAGATGGAGAACGACTAAGGTGGTCTTAATACTCAAGGCAGGAAAAAAACCATCACAGACCAAAGCGAAAACCTATAGACCAATAAGTTTTACATCATTCCTTCTGCAAAAACTCGAGAGGATCGTAGATGATGACGTCAATAAATCAATCGTCCCGAATTTTCACTATATCCCATAGAGGAATCATTAGAGAGAGAGGAAATATTTCTAGCATCCTTTATGGACATAGAGGGACCTTTCAACAAAATCGAACCCCTCTGCAAATTAAAGAGCTCAACAGCGTACAGGCCAACTCACATATTAGCAAACTGATTCGCAACACGGTACTGAAGAGAACTATCCCCTTTAAAGATAGGAAATCACACTCTCACTAGGAGGGAAACAAGAGGTACTTAAAACCTATCAGTCGACAGCGTTCTCAAACAGCTAGAGTCGGAAGGATGAACGATGATAGCATACGCGGACGACATAGCACTCTGTGTTTCTGGGAAGGGACCACTATACCTCGAACGGAAGATGCAACACTATATCAATATCTTAGCGGACTGGTACGCCAGTAAGGGACTTCATGCAAACTTTGAGAAAACAGAATTATAACGGTTAAGTCGGAAACAGAAAACGACCCATATATATTCAATATCCGTATGGACAACATACAACTAAATTTCTCCGAAACGGCAAACTACCTAGGCCTTGTCTTGAACAGAATGTTTAACTGGAGACAGAACGTAGAAACAGATAAAACAAGGCAAGGAATCCCATAGCCTTGCAAGACCGGCGATATTCGTTCTTTTTTCACACACACACACGATCGGCAATTCACACGTACTGCAAAGATTTGTTTGAATCAAAACAATCAGTCTCTGCTTTGAAAGCAACACCACACACCACAAAATCTCTCAAATATAGACGGAGAAACAGAGTTCAACGATTCAATAATTTCACAGCGTACACTCCGCCAACGGTGGCGATTCTTGTGCGACCGCATACAAGCACACAGTATTGATCGTGCGTTCTGTTATGCCTATCACTGGTTTATACACATGCACGAAAGCTATTGGCAAAACCTGGGGACTCAAAACATAAAATAACAACATTGTAAAGCCAAAACTACAATATTACAGTATAGTCTGTTGGTGTGGAGGATATGGAGGATATATATGACCGCTGCCCTGCACATGACATTAAAATTGTTCTGGGAGATTTTAATGCTAAAATAGGAAGGGAAGATGCTCTTGGTTCAGCAGTCGGAAAATTCAGTCTACACAACAACACCTCCGATAACGGATTCAGACTGGTAAGTTTCGCGTCGGCAAGAAACATGGTTGTGAGTGGAACCAGATTCCCGCATAAAGATATCCACAAGGCAACCTGGATATCTCCCGATCAAAATACAAGAAATCAGATTGATCACGTGGTAATTGATGGAAGGCATGTCTCAAGCGTTATGGACGTGCGTGTGATGCGCGGTGCAAATATCGACTCGGATCACCACCTAGCACACGATTAAGTAGAGCTAAAAACACTCTTAATCAAACGCAAAGGAAGCTAGACATCAAAAAGCTGCAGACTACTGAGATAGCCAATGCCTACTCCAACCAACTCTCTCAATTACTCCATACAAATCCCCCTAGTTCTGATGTTCCCGACATGCAGTGGCAGCTTATTGCGAATTCTATGACCACTGCCGCAACAACCGTACTGGGATATGAAAAACCACGCTCAGACAAGCCCTGGTACGATGACGAATGTCGCGAAATGTCTGAGGAAATGGATGCTGCATACAAGGCAAAACTGCAGCCAATGGCGACGCGTGCGGTGACGGAGCGTTATAAAGAGAAAAGGAGGGATATGAAACGCCTGTTCAGACGGAAAAAGCGTATGTGGAAGAAAAGAGAGAGCCAGGATATCGAAAACTACAGGGATAGAGGTGAGGCCCGAAAGTTCTACCAAAAGGTAAAAAGTAAAGGTTTTGGAACAGGGATCCCCACCTGTAAGGACAGAGACGGAAATCTGGTCACGGACACTCAGAGTGTGCTGCAAATATGGAGGGAACACTTTCAATATCTTCTCGTTCCCGAAGGCAGCATAAGTGACGGAATCGCACCAATCATCGACGATGGAGTAGATTGTCCACCACCGAGCCAAAACGAGATCAGCACAGCAATTGCCCGGCTTAAAAATAATAAAGCTGCGGGAGCCGATGGACTGCCGGCAGAGCTTTTTAAAGCCGGCGGCGATGACCTGGTAACATGCATGCACCAGCTCATAAACACGATTTGGCTCAGGGAATGCATGCCCGATGATTGGAATCTGAGTGTCCTATGTCCCGTGCTTAAGAAAGGCGATCCTAGTATGTGTACCAACTATCGCGGGATTAGCCTTTTACCCATCGCATACAAGGTCCTGTCTAGTGTGTTATGTGAAAGACTAAAGCCCCTCCTGGCGAACCTGATTGGACCTTATCAGTGTGGCTTTAGACCTGGTAAATCCACCACCGACCAGATATTCACGCTACGACAAATCCTGGAGAAGACCCAAGAAATGCAGATCGATACCTACCATCTGTTCATCGATTACAAAGCTGCATTTGACAGTCCGATACGACAGAAATTGTTGGATGCTATGGCTGAGTTTGGTATCCCCGCAAAACTAATTCGACTCTGCGGGATGACACTGACTGACACGAAGTCTTCAGTGAAAATTGGCAAAAATCTGTCAGAGCCATTTTCTACCAAACGAGGCTTTAGACAAGGCGATAGTCTGTCCTGCGATCTCTTTAACATCGTAATGGAGATGATCATGCGGAAAGCAGCAGTAAACAGGAATGGCACCATATTTAACAAAAGCCACATGTTGCTCGCGTATGCTGATGATATCGATATTATTGGACGTGGATTGCGAGATGTTACTGCGGCTTTTTCGAGCATTGAAAAGCAGTCGGCTGAAGTGGGTCTGGTGATAAACGAGGACAAAACCAAGTTATTTGTTTCAACGAACAAAGAGTCCACTCGTCTGGGACGCTGCGTGAACGTTGACAACTATAATTTTGAAGTGGTAGATGATTTTGTCTACCTTGGCTCCGCCATAAACAAAAATAATAATGTCAGCCTCGAAATCAAAAGACGAGTATTGATCGCAAACCGCTGCTACTATGCGCTAAGCAAGCGATTTAACGCCAAAGCGCTCTCTCGAAAAACAAAGATACAGCTCTACCAGACTCTGATCCTACCTGTCTTGCTCTACAGCGCAGAATCGTGGGTAATGACACAAGCGGATCAATCTATTCTGGGAGTCTTCGAGAGAAAAATACTTCGCAAAATATTTGGACCCATCATCGTGAACGGCGAGTACCGTCGTCGAATGAATCATGAGCTGTATGAGCTGTACAACGACATCGAAGTGGTCAAGCGCGTTCAAATAGACCGAATGCGCTGGCTTGGACACGTTGTACGAATGGACGATAACGCTCCGGCTCGAAAAGTCTTCGGCAATAAACTCGATGGGCGGCGCAGGAGGGGGCGACCAAAACTCCGATGGATAGACCAGGTGACGGAAATGTTTAGTAAGCTTGGTATGACTAACTATCTACGGAGCGCAAAAGACCGAAGCGCTTGGAATGGTTTTCTACGTGCGGCTACTGATGGATAAACTTCTGTTGTTGCTGCCAGTAAAGAAGAAGAAGAAGTCTGTTGGTGTGCACACAGTAATATGTGCAAGTTCCGACAAACGGATCGTGATCACGCTACTCCGGTCTACTAATTAACGGATGATTCAGATCAAATCCCTTAAAGGCACTCTACACTACATGCTTAATGCACGGGAATTAAATATCCTCTATGATTTCACAAAAAGACCTCTAGAAGGGATTGAACGGAGAACGAATAAGCTCTGTATGAGCCACTAATCATCTTTACTGATGAGCCCAAACTGGCTGATAGGGTCGGCTATGGTATCTTATCCACGGATTTAAGCCTGAGAATAAGATAAAGCATTTCAGACTTCTTCAGCGTTTTCCCATCGGAAATATTAGCTACTTAACGAAATATTAGCTATTTAACGAGCCGCCAACGAGATTATCGTGAGGAAGATATCACAGGAGGATATTATCCTGTCAGAGCTCAGACCTGCTGAAAAGTGACGTTAAACACGTAGCATTTTGCCCTATATACACCTGTAAGAGTTCTATCAGAAATCTAACGTTTAGAACCGCAAACGACAGATGGAAGAATGAGGAAACCTGTAGAAAGGCTTAAAAGACATAGCTTGAATACAACGCGAAACGTATGTCGTACCTGGTAAATCTTGAGAGGAACCATATAAGAAAAATTATTAGATTCCTGACGGGACATGGGCCCATAGGCAGACAAGCGATCAGAATGGGATTCGCAACGAAAAGCGAATGTATCTACTGTGAGAATAACAGCAGTGAACCATCTATCGACAACATTATGTGCGACTGCCCAGCCCTATGCAGAAGGAGACTGCAAACCTTGGGGAAACCCATCTTAAATGAGGAACTGGCATCCTTGGATATCGGAAGATCAACAACTTTTGTGATATCATCAACTTGAAGAATTGAATCGTAACTCCGGATTCCCAATCGACAACTGGCAAGACAATCATGCAGAACACGCACTGATAGCATAGGTTGAAGGGATAGCGCAAATGCCCAACGTGTGTTACCATGGGTCTATAGGGATATAAGTGATCTCTTCTGTGAAGAAGATGCCTGCGTACTAGCCATTAAAAATATAAAAATATTAAATACGCTAAAAATATTTAGAGTATAAATAATGCTACAAATATTAAAAAAAAAAATAAAAAAATTTAATTATTACAAATATTAAAAACAAATAAAAATATTAAACAAATAATAGCAATATTATAAATATAAAAATATATTAAAACTTTTACAAATATTAAATATATTGAAATAATTCAAATAATTAAAAATAGTACGAATATTAAATATATCAAAAATATAAAAAAAAATATTAAAAAATTTTTAAAGATATTAAAAATATTAAAAATATTAAAAATTTTACAAATGTTAAAAATATTAAAAATACAAAAAATATTACAAATATAGAATATTAAAAATATTAATAATATTAAAAATATTAAAATTATTAAAACTATTAAAAATTAAAAAAAAAACATTAAAAATGCTAAATATATTAAAAATATTGAAATTATTAGGATATTTAAACTATTAAAAATATTAAAAATATTTAAAATATTAAAGATATTAAAAATATTAAAAATATTAAAAATATTAAAAATATTAAAAATATTAAAAATTTTAAAAATATTAAAAATATTACAAATATTTAAAATATTAAAAATATTAAAAATATTAAAAATATTAAAAATATTAAAAATATTAAAAATATTAAAAATATTTAAAATATTAAAAATATTAAAAATATTAAAAATATTAAAAATCTTAAAAATATTTAAAATATTAGCAATATTATAAATATTAAAAATATATTAAAATTATTACAAATAATAATAATGAAATAATTAAAAAAATTAAAAATATTACGAATATTAAATATATTAAAAATATTCAAAATTTAAAAAAAAAAATTAATATATTAAAAATATTAAAAGATTAAAAATATTTCAAATATTAAAAGTATTAAAAATAATAAAAACGTTACAAATATTACATATATTAAAAACTAGCTGGCCCGGCAGACTTCGTCCTGCCTCCAAATTATTGTAAAAGATGTTGTGTGTAGTTGAAATCTAATAACGATTGGTTTATTTCATTGACCTCTAAATTATTTCAATTTAAAGGGCGAGGTTTTCCTGGACAAATTCTGTTCTTCATATATCTTAAAGATTATTATATATTTTTATAAGAATTGCTAAAACGGATCAGCAGTGTCGTCCATGATGTGATGAAAACTTACTTATTGATAGGCATATATTCTTAAACCACATTTTTAAGCCGATTGACTGACATATAACTTTCGTCGTTGGTGTACTGGGTGATTGTTCCTTTTTATCCTAAGGGGTACGAATTTCCAAAAATGCCTTCATTAGGCTCAGCAACCCCATTAACCGTATGGTCTGGGTGATATCAACAGTTATTCCTATTTTCGTTATTGTCCCCTAAAATTTCGAAATTCTGTAGGAAGTGCGCCATTATAAAAGTTAGTCATTCTTCTTTAAGCCTTTTTGCGGTCTGGGTGACCATCTACAGCCAATCCCCAACTTTCACTGAAATTTTGGGACAAATGGGGTCAACCGCTTTCACAATTAGTGGTGACATCAAAATGTACATCTTTTTATATATATAGGTTTCTGAATAACTATGATGTTAAAAAAAGTGACTAAATGACATTCCAAAAATTAAGTGTATCATAAGCTAAACACCGGCAACTGGTTCCAAACATACATTTAAAATTTTCTCATGCCAAAAAAATCATATACTTTAAGATTAAGTAAAATCGGACAATCGATATTCAAAATTTTCTCATGCCAAAAAATCATATATTTTAAATTTGAGTCAAATCGGACAGTCGATATAAATTTTCGAAATAATTCAAACTCAGCCAAATCAACTGCGGGTCCATATATACAAAAAAATTCTCATAATAAAACAAATATACATTCTAAATTTCAGTCAAATTGTTTAATTCGTTAAAATTGTCATTATAATTCTACCATAGCGACACCTACCGGGTCAATTTATACAAAAAATTTTTCTCAAGGTTCCACAAAGGTTCCACAGTTAAATTAGTACATGCATTCAAATTTTCGATATAAATCCACTCTAGCGTCATCTACCGGGTCCATTTGTACATACAATTTTTTCTGATGATCAAACAAACATAGATTCTGAGTTTCAGTTAAATTGGCCCTTTCGTTAAAATTTTGATTGTAAACCGACCCCAGCGCCACCTACCGGGTCCATTTGTACATCAAATATTTTCTCATGATCAAACAAATATCCATTCTAAATTTCAGTTGAATTGGTACATGCATTCAAATTTTCGATATAAATCCACCCTAGCGCCACCTGGATTTGATTTTTTCAACACAAACAATCTACGGAAAATTTCGAATCGAATAAAAAAAAAATCAGCCAAATCGCTCCAGCCGTTCTCAAGTGATGGTATTACATACGTGGACCATTTCATTTTTATATATATAGAAGATATTAAAAATAATAAAAATTTTAAAAATATTCAAAATATTAAAAATATTGAAAATATTAAAAATGTTAAAAATACAAAAAATATTACAAATATTAAAATTTCTCTTGTTTTGTATTGTTGATCTGTATATGTAAATAATGAGTTTGGTTTCATTGTTCGGTTCAAGATCTTTTCTATTATTGCTAATAGAATTTGTTTTGCAAGAGTGGATTATGTTGACAGCTGGCAGGGCAAATAGATATTTCGAGGGTTGCCAAACCATCATCATCAGTGCCGTTTGCTGTGCCTTCTCCACTCATTATCACAACTTTAAGTGTTAAAAGTTTCAAGCAATCAATGTGAAGCTCACACACACCGATGCGAAAATGGTATCAACGATGACCACACGTCAACATAATCCAAACAAGCTCTTGTCTATGCTTTGTCCATCGGTCAAAATTGCATAGAATTGTTTTTGGCACCAAATGCCAACCCAGTGTACCTCATTGTATTGAAATTATTTATATATTAAAAATATTAAAAATATTTAAAATATTGAAAATATTAAAAATATTAAAAATAAAAAAAAATAAAAATATTAAAAATATTTTAAATATTAATATTGTTAATTTTAAATATTAACAATATTAAAAATATAAAAAAATCAAAAATATTAAAAATATTGAAAATGTTAAAAATATTAAAAATGTTAAAACTATTAAAAATTTTGAAAATATTTAAAAATGATAAAGGTTAAAGATATCACAGATACAAAAACATTTAGCGATTGGTGTAAAGTAGAAAATAAGATTTTATATATCACCATTACTTTTAGTTCTGAGCCGTCAACAAATCACGACAAACCACTGTTTTTCTCGTTCCCTGCTAACCAACAATATTTTCATTTTCGGGATAACATAAAAAACGAAAGTTATTAACAAAATAAACTTGCAACATTTTCATGTTGTTGTTATTGCTGCTGCTGCTGCTGCCGCTGCTAGTAACTTAACACAAAATTCACATGTAAATGATTTGTTAAGTAGAGTGTCAACAAGTTTGCGGTACTTACAACTATCAATCTCCCCTCCACAAAGCTCTTTCCCATCGTGCTGTACCAGCAACAACAACACTAACGTAAGCGTAACAGCATCAAGCAAACGTCATTAAGACACTTTACATCTACTTAAGTGTCAAAGACAAACCGACCGATAAAACGAACGACAGACAGACAGGCTGATATCCAGCGTCTAACAAAGCTAAGATCGTTTGGAATAACTTTTACAAGAATCGTGTAAAGTAAAGTGGTGGTGTTGGTGGTGGTAAGATTTTGTGTTTTCTTTTCTTCTTTTCTGAAAAATTCCATAGAAGCCTATAAAAACACTATTTGATATGACAATAATTTCGAGAACTCAATTGTTTATTTTGGTGATAACAATATTTGCTGGGATTTTGTAAGCTTTGCGTTTTTTTTGTAATAAAATCAAAATCGAAATTTAATTTTCTTTTCCTTTTTGGAGTTTAAATTGACGCGACGAGATTCTGTGATAAATACGAGATTTTTTGTATGATTTTCTCCGCTGTGTTAAGTTTCTTTGTTCGCTGCTGTGACCTAAATTTTATATGTAATTTTATGCGTTCTTCAATTCTCGTTCATTGTTTTAGAACATTTTCTCCCATTTGAAAATGGTTCGTGGTAGAAAATTAGAGCATTATGGCTGTGTTGGAAAATTGTAAAATGTTTTCATATGTTTTAGATTGAGATCAATCCATAAAGATATCATAAGATATTGAATTATCATTTAAATCTGTTAGTGATTGGAAGAGATCAACATATCACGAACTTAAGGGACTTGATGTAAGATATGAAATGATATGCAACGATATATAATTTGTGAAAATAAAAAAGTACATATGTTACAGAATTTTGGGAATAAAAACAATTTACAGCTATCCAAATATATTTTTTTGCACATAAATGCAACATTTCACATTCTATAGCTGGACATTTTTCCTTATAAACTAAGTGAAGGAAGTTTCTGGAATTTAAAAAAAAATTGCAATATTTGAATTTTTGATATTTAAGTTTTATTTGAATTTTAGTTAAAATGTTTAAAATGTACTTTAAAAAATTCCTAATCTTTTCTAATTTAAAAATATTGAATAGTATATTCAAAACTATTTTTTATTCTATATTCAAATTATTATTCAAGATATCATTAATTTTTTTTTAACATTTTACTATAATAACTTGTTATTATTTAGGCCATTATGACTTAATTTCCTTTAGACCATCTGGTATTTGTTTTCATTTCGTGAGAAACTGTAGCTTTCCTCTAACCTCTACTGAACTTTATGCTAAAGGTTATGGTCTCATTTCACTATCAAAGGGGCATCTTCATATTTCTTCTAGATCAGTTTTCCTCAACTCCTTTGTTGTTAAGGAGATTTGTGGGTTCACTGCAAGTCAACAATTATTGAACTATTATGATACCTTTACCACCAACTTAGAGTCTTATTAACTCTAAATATGGAGTCAAAGAAAAACTGAAAACTGAAAACAATTGCCTAATGTCTGGATGTAACAAAAGAAACGACAGACAGACGATAATGAGCTCTAATGCACATTTTGTTGGATTGCCTCGCTGTGAGTGGAGTACTGGGAGTTTATGTTTGTTGTTAACGTATCACTTGATTTCCATTGCTCCAAACTCTGTTACAAATATAGTAATAGTAAAATCTCTGGATGCAGGGGGAGCGTGCACACACACACACAAGTGCACCACAAGGGGGCACGGAAGAAAACAAAAGACAAACAATTGATAGATGCACCCTAGCACTCAATAATAATAATGAATTATTGAAAACAAACAATGTTCGCGGGACCATTCAGGCCACAAAAGCGGGAAAGAATGAATGGTGGTGGTGCGGCGATGATATTGGATCAACTTAAGAGTTGTGTTGATGTGATGGAAACCGTCGTCATCGGCAGAGGTAATGACTCGCACCGAGGAAAAGTGGTTGTAATGAAATTTCAATTTTGTTTCATTTCATTAAGAGGGGATCCCTCGTCCATTGTGTTGTCATCGTTTCTGGTAAAAAGAAAATGATTTATGAAATCTGAATCTATCCAAAAACAAAAATAAATTTAGAGTAAAATCATGAAATTCATATCTAATTGCAACAACAACAAACTGAAAAGTTTACGAGTAGTTTTACAAAAAAAAAAATTTGAAGTAGCAATCAATGATTGGCTTTTAACAAATGCAGTAGCTAAGTTTTAACGTGTATTGAAAAACCTAAGCACGACTCTTTAAAGTCATATTATTACAAGTATTTCAATCGATCGTTAAAGGAAATAAAATTCACACTAAACTATTGACATCATACAGTGGTTTGTACTAAGTAACTTAAGGGATTTTGGTATTTTGACATTTTGTATATATTAGTGCTTTTAATACATTAATAATTTTTGGTGTTCTTAATATTTTCAGTATTCCAAATATTTTTAATATATTTTTTTTAAATATTTAATAGTACCATAATTTTCTATATTTTTTTTTTTCTTTTGTTTTTTTATTGTCGATCTGTTCCGAAATTTGAATATGATTTTCATCGTTCTGTTTGATATCATTTTTCTATTATTGCTAATAGAGTTGGCTTTACAAGAGTAGTGCGAAATGTTAAATTATGTTGACAGCTGGAAGGATTTTAAATATATTTTATATTTTTAAATTTAGTAATTTTATTGTTTTAATATTTTTAATATTTCTAATATTTTTAGTATTTTTAATATGTTTAATATATTTAATATCTTAATATTTTTAAATTTTTAAATATTTTTAGAATTTTTAAAATTTTACATTAAGAATTTAATTTTTTCTAATAATTAATATTATTAATATTTTTAATATTTTCAATATTATTAAAATTTTTTATATTTTTAATATTTTTAATATATTTAATATTTTTAGTATTTTTATATTTCTTATATTTTAATACTTTTCATATTATTAATATTTTAAATATATTTAATGTTTTTAATATTTTTAATACTCTTAATTTTTTTAAAATTTTTAATATTTTTAATATTTTTAATGTTTTCAATTTTTTCAATATTTTTAATATTTTTAATATAATATTTTTACCATTTTTAGTATCTTTAATATTTTTTACTTTTAATATTTTTAATACTTTTACTATCTTTAATATTTTTAATATTTGTAATAATTTTAATATTTTTAATATCTTTAATATTTTTAATTTTTTTAATAAATTTAATTATTTTAACATTTTTTATATTTCTAATATCTTTAATATTTTTAATATTTTAAAAATTTTAATATTTTTTATATCATTGATATAATGATTGCAAAATGTTTATCATGTCTTATGCACCAGAATTCACAACAAAATGAGAATTCCGTCTTGAGTGCATAGACTCGAAAAACTTCGCAACCATTCACTATCAGAAACCATTTGCTAAACTTCTTTCTTGTTTGTTTATGTTGAAAAAGCCGTTGGTTTTCAAACAACATGTTTTTGTTGTTGGTTTCGCAATATTATTAATATTTTTTAATATTTCTAATACTTGGTATATTTTTAATATTTTTTATATTTTTAATATTTTTAATATTTTTAATATTTTTAATATTTTTAATATTTTTAATATTTTTAATATTTTTAATATTTTTAATATTTTTAATATTTTTAATATTTTTAATATTTTTAATATTTTTAATATTTTTAATATTTTTAATATTTTTAATATTTAATATTTTTAATATTTTTAATATTTTTAATATTTTTAATATTTTTAATATTTTTAATATTTTTAATATTTTTAATATTTTTAATATTTTTAATATTTTTAATATTTTTAATATTATTTATATTTTTAAAATTCTTAAAATTTTAAATTAAGAATTTAATTTTTTCAAATATTTAATATTAATAATATACTTAATATTTTTAATGTTTCTAATATTTGTAACATTTTCAATATTATTAAAAATTAGTATTTTTATATTTCTACTATTTTTAATATTTTAAATACTTTTAATATTATTAAAATTTTTAATATTTTTAATATTTTTGGTGTTTTGAATATTTTTATTTTTTTTATTATTTTTAATATCTTTAATATTTTTATCAATTTTATTATCTTTAATATTTTTTATTTTTAATGTGTCTAATATTTTTAATGTTTTTAATATTTTTAATATTTTTAATATTTTTAATATTTTTAATATTTTTAATATTTTTAATATTTTTAATATTTTTAATATTTTTAATATTTTTAATATTTTTAATATCTTTAATATTTTTTATTTTTAATGTGTTTAATATTTTTAATGTTTTTAATATTTTTAATATTTTTAATATTTTTAATATTTTTAATATTTTTAATATGTTTAATATTTTGTATATTTTAAATATTTTTAATATTTTTGATATTTTTAGAACTTTCAATGTTTTTAATATCTTTAATATTTTTAATACTTTTAATATTATTAATATTTTTAATATTTTTAGTATTTTTAATATTTTTAATACTTTTATTATTTTTAATATTTTTAATATTTTTAATGTTTTTAATATTATGTCCATAATTTGATTGGTCGTCGACCATACTGTAAATTTTCTGTAAATTTCACCAAACAGTGCAGTTACATTTAGTTTTCGAGCGTCCCATTTTCAACCGTTTCTCGCATTGTCGTTTGTAATCACGTTGTCATTAGATCCAAAGGAGAATAAAAATATACTGGTGGTCGCTACCGGTATATATTTCCGACACCTTCAAATTCGCTAGTTTATTCGCTACTCTCTCAGATACTAAGGTTATAGTGAGAATAGTTCCTTCGCATCCGGCTCGTCTAAAAGTTGTAACGTTTCCCACGTTTGTAATAATTATTTTGCCCCTTGAGTTGGTGTATTGCATATCCCATTCCGTCGCCCGGGCGTTACAATCACCCGCAACAATAAAGTTTCCTCCGATATCCAATATTGTGTCTTCATTAGTCTGCAACTTTTATTCAAATTCACCGATACTTACACTAGGTGTCAAATAGCACCTCATAAGCGTTACCCCCCAAATCTTCACCTAAACGAAGCAATATCCTTTGCCCAATGTCCTAAATCGAAGTTGCCTTGTGTCTGGTATTCACAAGGCGGCAGTTGCAGTGTCATCTTCGAGCCAACTTCCTCTATACTTTTGGGAGTACTGTTCGCTTACTACCGCGATATTTACTCTTTGTTCGAGAACATTCTGTGAAAAGAGAGAGTCTGCCACCTTGCCTCTGTGCATATTCACTTGAATTATCCCCATCGATTCTGTCCTCCTCCAGATATTCAAGCCTTTGATCCTGGCATATGATCTGTTGACTTGCCGGCATTTTTAGCACACAGTCAGCATTTAACCGCATTTTTACACTGCTTAAGTCTATCTCCTCTTTTACCGCATCGGATACAAAGACCCTACCCTTTCTGGCTGGTCATTTACAGTCCCATTGCTTGTGACCTGTTGCAAAGCATCGATAGCAACGTGTCAGTTCCTCTCTAAGCTTTATCCTACATCGATTCCATCTGATTTTAATTTTCTTCTTTTTGAGCAGTAAAATCGCGCCGGCTGCTGGCAGCGAAACAAAGGCTCTATGCTGTTCCCGACTATTCGCAATTGTTATGCGAATTGTGATGTCCGACGTCTTTTCTCACATTCCTTCTCCACTGCGGATAATACCTCCTCGTTTATGGCGAGGGTGTCAAGATCTCGAATCTCCAGCGTGTCCTCGAATCTCCAGCGGTCTTTCACGTCCGCGTCGTCCTTAAAGATTGTCTTAATTTTCTGTCGAAATTCGTCCTTTTACCGCCTTAAGCCATCTCTATGAGTATCGCACCCGTTTTCGTCTTCCATGTCGACGGGTTCCACGTTACTCCATATGTTTTTCAAAACTTCAGATTAGCTGTGACCATCCCCGGGTCGAATGATCACTACATCCGGACCCTCATTTGGTCTCCCGCTGTAACCGCTTTTTTGCGAGGAGTTTTTGCTGCCGTCAATGGTTCTTCTATCTTATCCTCATTTACAGTCGATAATTGCCGTTTTTCGGGCGCTCTTTTTCTTGGCTTCGGGTCTAGTTTCTGCGGGACACCTTGTTTGCTGTGAGTTGTGACGGGTGTAGCGATATCACAACTCCCCCCAGTATTTTTTGAGCCGTTCAGAATTATCTGACTAGTCTCTTTCTTCTTCTCTGCGTTCTTCCAGGTTCCTCGGTAGCTGCTTATTATATCAAGCAGTTCTTTCAGCTCCGACACTCCGTTTTGGACGCCTATGTTGACGTTCTTTCGCCTCGTTATGGTCTGCCTGATCTTGCGGAGGACGCCTTGGCATTTCTGTCAGAAGTTTCCTCTTCTGATCGTCTCATCTTACAAGATCTGTGCAGATGCAATACTTTTTCATTAAATTCTAATCACTTGCATGTCTCTGTGATCTAAACACAATGAAAAGTCATATGTAAATTTATAACCCGAAGGAAAACGTCTCCACATACTTCATGTAAAGACGCGTCATAGAGTGATGCGGTGATTAGTGTTCCATGATGACGTTATGCCCACAATAAAGACGCTATACTTTTTGTCAATGAGCGGCATTTTCGATATTGTTAAAACAAATTTAAGATCTTACAATTATTACGCTTTCGGTATATATAACAATACAAAAAAGCTTCAGCATTTTCGGTTTGCAATAAATCTTATCGCCGCTAAGTCGGAAATTGTTTTGGAATTTGTTCTCATGTTGGTGTTGTCTCGAAATTATTTTAGGCCTATAGAGAAACATTTAATTTTTGTTTGATAGCGAAACAAACTGTGTCAATATTTGGTTACATGAAAGCAACTACAGTACAACGATTTTTTATACATGTATGAAAAAACAAACTATTTTGGGAGCCTACGACGACGACGACGACAGTATTTAAAATTAAATCAAGCATGACAATGTCGCCGACAATGGCATAAGCTGAGGCCGCACTGGTGCTGAGTCTTCCATTAGAATTTCAGAATTTCAAATCACATGCGTAAATATTTTCGGTTTCACTATTAACATTTGTTTCATTTATCGTAATGATGTTAAAATAATCATCATCATTATTATTAAAAACTTTATGATCATAAATTTGTTTCTTTTTTTACGAATTTGTTTGATGATGAATTTCGCATTTTTTTGTTTGTGCGTCTTCTAATGGCTGTTGAGGGGTTTGGTGGTCGGTCATATCACCATTTGTTATTAGGGAAGGGCTCATGATGATGATCCGTTTGTTGTGTTATAGTTTTTGGCGTAATTGACATCATCATACGTTGGGTAATCTCCCCCCAATAGATCACTTACAATTCAATAAATTGATTCTTCGTTTTAAGCAGCAACTTTTGACCTTCATGGCTTTTATTCAGCCACTAATGTCGGCAGATGACAAATTTACGATTGCATGTTAAATCTTTAAAATACTTTTTTTTTCGAAATACCAGAACACAATTACAATTAAGAACTTCCTTTGAGAAACGCCCAGTTTTCCTGAGAGCACGAATAAACGAAACTGTTTACAAACAACTTAATTTGATTACATTTTAGTATTATCGCGGTTAATAAAAATGTTAAAACAAATTTGCAAAAAGAAAAAAACAGCGACAATAAAACTAACCAAAGTAATCTTGATTACAGTAGATCATCATGGGAGATATGTTGTGCGACAACATAGACACGAACAGCATCCGTTACTAATCTCAGACATAGATCTGAAAACAGACACTTGTCTTTGGGTGTAACAATGAGACAGACACAGATGTTACAAAATAAAGCAATAGGGGAGTTCCTGACTGTTAATGGAAATAACAACAATGTACGTTACATAAAATATGTACTTAATAGGGATAGTACCAAAACTATTAAATAATCTCAAATATTTAAAATTATCAAATTATACAAAATATTAAAAATATAAAAAATATAAAAAATATTAAAAATATGAAAATATTTAAAATATTGAAAATGTACAAATATTAAAAGTTTTTAAAATATTTAAAATCTTAAAAATAGTAAAAATATTAAAAATTTAAACATATTAAAAATATTAAAAGTATTAAAAATATTAAAAATATTGAATATATTAAAAATATTAAAAATGTTAAAAATATTAAAAATATTAAAAATATTAAAAACATTAAAAATATTAAAAATTTTAAAAATTTTAAAAATTTTAAAAATTTTAAAAATATTAAAAATATTTAAAATATTAAAAATATATTGCCAATAGAACTGATCTAAAACCAAACTATGACAATATTATAGTTCATTGCAGATCAACAAAAAACAAAATCAAGAACAACGAAACGCTGACGGTACACAGAACGGGGTTGGCATTTTGTCAACAACAAAACTCCTGTGCAATTGTGTCCGATGGACACATGCATAGGCAAGGGCTTGTGTGTGTATTATGCTGGCATGTTGTGCGCTTCGAGGATGCTTTCTTCGCCCCGTTAGGAAAAGTTCTCATTAACTTTGAGATGCTTTCTTCCCTTAAGGTTTGTGATGATAGAGGAGAAGGTACAGCAAAGGGCGTTGACGAGACATTGTGGTTAATGCCGAAATGACGTCATACGCCTAATCTGCTGTCAACATATTACATTTCACACTCTTAAATAAAAACCTATTGGCAATAAAAAAAATATTTGCCAATAGAACTGATCTTAAACCGAACTTTGACAATATCAATATTAAAAATATTAAAAATATAAAAGATATTACAAATATGAAAAATATTTAAAATATTAAAACTATTAATATCACTAGAAAAGCAAAAGTATTAAAAATTTTAAAAATACTGAACACGTTTAAAAGATTTACAATATTAAAAATATTAGAAATATTGGGATTTGGTTCGGCTATAGGGTCTGAATTTAAAGAAAATTTTTATGTTGTGCTTTTATTCCATTTATTTATTTCCGATATTTCGACTAACATCGTTAGTCATCATCAGGGTTATCTATTATTCACAAAGATACAAAAATGTTACAAATTAACACACAAATAAACATATTTTTACATTGACAGAAATTCTTACAAAAATCGGCAGCTACAATGATACTGTCTTGAGTCAGCTTCTGTAAACTACTAGCTATTTGGTCGTCTGTACTTGTCAATAAGATGTCTATACATCTGAGAGCAATTTGAAGTGTCGCTCTTATAATTTAGTCTCTGGTCCAACGGTGTATCAATTATGTGCAGCATTTCTAAAGTATATCTCTGGGCGTAATTCCTCTCTTCCACAAGTATCTCTACGTCGTCAAAATTTGGTTTATGTCCTGTTAGAGTACTGTGGGCTGCAAGTGCCGTCTTCTGTTCTAATGGTTTCGCAGTCGCTTTCTGGTCAGTTTTGTGCGAAGCCAATCTCGCTTTTAATTTTGTCCTTGTAGTTCCAACATATACCTTTGGGCATATGTCGGATCCGTCACCATTGCATTTTATTTTATATACTAAGTTGGACCTTTCTTCCTTTTCCAATTTAGCTTTGGTATTGCTGAACAATTTGTGCGTCGTGTTGTGTGTTCTATGAGCCATTTCTATTTTATTCTTATCGTATATGTTCGAATATTTTAGTCTGTCAGAAAATCCAGGTACATATGTGATCGATTTATATGTCTTAGGCTCTTTGGTAATATTTTCAATGTTATTTGTTTTGCAAATATTAAAGACATTAAAAAAAATAAAATATTAAAAATATTAGAAATATTAAAAAAAAAATAATTAAAAATGTTAAAAATGTTAAAAATGTTAAAAATATTAAAAATATAAAAAATATTACAAATATGAAAAATATTTAAAATATTAAAACTATTAAGATTACTAAAAAAGCAAAAGTATTAAAAATGTTAAAAATACTGAACACGTTTAAAATATTTAAAATGTTAAAAATATTAGAAATATTAAAAAAAATTAAAATATTAACAAAAATTACAAAAATTAAAAATTTTAAAAATATTAAAAACATTAAAAACGTTAAAAATATTAAAAAAATTAAAAACATTAAAAATATTAAAAATATTAAAAAATATTAAAAATATAAAGAATATTAATATATCAAATAATGATAAAATATTAATATTAATGTCGACATGACGTCAAACGCCTAACCTGCTGTCAACATAATACATTTCACACTCTTGAATAAAAACATATTGGCAATAAAAAAAATATTTGCCAATAGAACTGATCTTAAACCGAACTATGACAATATCAATATTAAAAAATATTAAGAATATTAATAATATTAAAAATATTAAAAATATTAAAAATATTAAAAATATTAAAAATATTAAAAATATTAAAAATATTAAAAATGTTAAAAATATTAAAAATATTAAAAATATAAAGAATATTAATATATCAAATAATGATAAATTCATCAATATTTTAAAAAATACCTAATTATTTTTTTTTTTTTTTTGCTATAAACCTATCTTAGGTCTTTATGTTGAATTGCTGCCTAAGCATTCACTTTGCTGGAATTTAAAAAATTCCACTGACTTCCACATGAGCTTTAATCATCTCACCAAATAGGCGGCGTCCGACGTTTTTCGTCATGACACGAGAAAACCGCAACATTTTTGCAGTTGCAAACCGATCAAATTATGCAAAATTGTAACCATTTAACAAACCCGCTGCTAATTCCTATTAACCAAATGTATTTGACGCATGCAACCAAATGTCTTAAATGTAACCAAATTGTTAACAACACGTAAGTAGATACTCACTCGTATGTTTGTTGTCGCACTTGTGTCATGTAAATTGCTTAATAATAGACCAATTTTTAGTTTCATTACTCAAGCGCTTAGGCTTTAAAAATAGTTTATTATTTGTTAATTAATGGCCATTAATCGCGCGGTGCGGCATACAAAACGATATGTTCTGTCCTCCCCTCCCTACGTCTCCGTTTGGGCCATTTAGCGCCTCATTTAATTTATGGCCCTTTTTCTCCGCAGATTTATCTTGGTTTGTTATTTTAATGATAAACGTTCATTTCTTTTGCTGTTGGCCTTTCACGGGCTTGTAAATATGTTAAGACATTAGTTTGTTGGTATCTATGATGCTGTGACTATCTTCTCTTCCGTTAAGGTTGACATTCACACTCACACACACAGGTTAACAAGGGTAGTGCGTCAGAGTTACGATACAAATTTCCCATGTTACCTATAGTATCTGACTGTAAATTGAAATAAACGGTTTATCATCTTTTGCTAGGCAAAGATTAATGTTTTATTATTTAAATGAGATTATTAGTTTATGTTTAACAATATTAATGAAATATGATGTTTAGCCTATTCGGTGTTGTAAAGGCGGTAAGATTAAAGATGTAGTGATATGATAAATTGTATTCAGGTTGTTGCTGTAATTGTAATATGATATATTGCCAAAAACTGAAGGAAATAATTTGAATTGAATATTTAAGAAAAATGTTTTAATTTTTAATAATTTTAATATTTTAAATATTTTTAATATTGTTCTTGAGTTTGTATTTTGTTGATCTGTATTGAATTATGATATTGTCATAGTTCGGTTTGAGATGAGTTCTATTGGCAATTATTTATTATTGCCAATAGGTTTTTAGTCAAGAGTGTGAAATGTAATATGTTGACAGCAGGTTAGTCGTATGACGTCATTTCGACATTAACCACAATGTCTCGTCAGCGCCCTTTGCTGTACCTTCTCCTCTATCATCGCAAACCTTAAGGGAACACATCTCAAAGCTAATGAGAACTTTTCCCAACGGTGCGAAGAAAGCATCCTCGAAGCGCACAACATGCCAACATAATACACACACAAGCACACACATGCATAGGCAAGTGCTTGTGTGTGTATTATGTTGGCATGTTGTGCGCTTCGAGGATGCTTTCTTCGCACCGTTGGGAAAAGTTCTCATTAGCTTTGAGATGTGTTCTTCCCTTAAGGTTTGCGATGATAGAGGAGAAGGTACAGCAAAGGGCGCTGACGAGACATTGTGGTTAATGTCGAAATGACGTCATACGCCTAACCTGCTGTCAACATAATACATTTCACACTCTTGACTAAAAACCTATTGGCAATAATAAATAATTGCCAATAGAACTGATCTCAAACCGAACTATGACAATATCATTTTTTTAATATTTTAAATATTTTTAATATTTTAAATATAATTTTTTTTATTATTTTTTTCTCAAGATTTTTTCGTTAATAAAGATATACACATAAAATTTTAGAACTTAATCAAGTATTATTTTGTCATTCTGAAATTGAGCGGTAGCTTAACTACTGCTTTGATATTGTGTTGATGCCATCACATAATTAATAGCATAATTATTAGCAATATGTTTAGAAATTTGTTTTTTATTTTCGTGCCCAAAATATAACAACATTTTTAAGCACCTTTTTCGAATAGAACACACCTAACATTAGACGCACTACCGTATCCCTCAAGCTGCTATAAATTTTCAATAATTTTGGTTAAGCTGACAGCAAAAATACAAATTAATTGATACAATTAAATACAAAATAGTTGATCGTACGCATTGTTGACACATTTGTACATTTTTATTGAGTTTTAACCATAAACGGAGCTTAACGATAATAACAATTAATTATGTTAATTTTTAACAAATGTTAGAGTTTTTTAGGAGCTAACATGGAAATAGAATGCGGAAAACTGTTAACCAAA
This sequence comes from Muscina levida, assembly GCA_964034835.1. NCBI lineage: Eukaryota > Metazoa > Arthropoda > Insecta > Diptera > Muscidae > Muscina > Muscina levida. The sequence goes on from OZ035881.1 coordinate 19,089,622, forward strand.
TTATAAGAAAATTTTGGGAAATTACTTATAATTTAATAAAAATGTTTATTCCCAAAAAAATGTTGGTTACAATTATTTGCACTACCTTGCTAAGTTTAAGTTTTTACATAAAAAGACTTGAAAATGTCATGAAATTTCTATTGAAGTGATGGCTTTTGTTTGCTAGTTATCTAAACTAGTTTTTCTAGTACTCAACCGAATCTTCAAATTTTTGGTTTCCCTAATAGGACAAAGGGACCGGCCGTGGCATAGTGGTTAGAACACGCGACTACCATGCGGGAGATCGCAGGTTCAAACCTGGCTCCAGTCATCTTAAAAAAAAGAAAAAAAAATAAATACAATTTTCTTTCATTGTCGGCTCCCCTCGAATGTTGTTTGACAGCAACTTCGCAGTATTAAGCGTCGATTCAATCGTCGTGTCTAGTAAGAGCTTCTCAAAACAGTGACGTTCGCATTCGTCGATAAATAAGTAGGTGCCGTTAGTTGTGAATCTAAAAATAGAAAGCGTGTTAATTCACAACAACGCGAGAAGCTATCCCATACCTCATTCATGGGGTGCAAAGGGAAATTAAGTTTTTTTAATAGGACAAAAAAAGTTCGATAGGTGGCGCTCAATGTATGCAGTAGGCAATTTGCGCTATTCTGCTAAAAAAAATTGCTTTTGTGTATGTTTCGTAAAAACTACCCACTGTTTATGACATAGCTTAAACAATTTGGAATATTGTTACTTATGTGTCTGGCTGATATAGTTTAATACTCTGCCCTATGGAATTCGTGAGTATTAGGGTGATGACTTTTTTTTACGTTTTTTCTCAAAAATTATTTCCTGATGCACGAATGAATGAACTTTTGCCTATTAATGTCTAAAATAACTTTTATTCAATTTACATATTGGAAAAAGGTCACGCACAAACCACTTTGAAATTATATTTTTGTGAAAAAATTTAAATTTTTTCTTTTTTTGTATATCATATAAATGCAAAACGGAAAAAAGTGTCAAGTCTTGTAACTTTCACGAAAAGCCACATTACCTATGAAAAAAATGAGACATTGATCATAGAAATCGATGAAAATCTTTCGTTTTTATTTACATTTAAGTGAAGGTATCTCTTTTTGAATCGAATGTATCTCTTTGGACAAAACTTTGACGACTTTTTTTTTGTGATTCTCAAAATTAAAGAAAATTAGTGAAAAACAAAAGGTTATGTCATTTTTATGATTGTGGTAGGAAACTCTCATAGATTTATGCTGATGTGGTCTTTGGGTTCGGATGCATCCATTCATAAGTACCTGTCAGTAAAATATTGAAAAATACAGGAGTTTATTGATCGATTTGTGTCATTCAACAAGTGCCGACGAACCCAAGAGAGGAGTTTAGTTTATTAAAACTGAATAGTGAATTATAGTTAAGGCCTTTAATAACGGCAAGGTCTTTTCCATTTAAGTTGTTGAGTAGAATACAACGTGTCATTCAAGAAGAGCACTTCTAACATGGAGAAGAACAAGCAAACCTGGACAAAGAACCTGGTCCAGTTTCAAGCGCCGTAAAGAAGAGGCAACGTGGCAATTGAGTGAACAGAGTCGCATGCCCCTGGAAAACCACGTTATTAAACGCTTCAAAATTCTTTAGTCCACTACCAAAGGACGGAGAAAGAGGATCGGTCTAATTGCTATAGAGCTTAAAGCCCTATGGAGCAAAACATTGAACTTCCCGCATATATCTGATCAAGTCATTTGTGCAAAACTAACAAAACTTCTGGAAGACTACGAGCGCTGCAGAAAAAAAACAAAACTTTGATTCATTGAAGGAACTGTTTGACATGAACAAGGTAAAAGGCGAATGGATGTGCAAAGAGGATGAGAACCCCTTAACTTAACCTAATTTCCCTTTACACCCCATGAATGAAGTATGGGATAGCTTCTCGCGTTGTTGTGAATTAACACGCTTTCTATTTTTAGATTCACAACTAACGGCATCTTCTTGTTTATCGACGAATGCAAACGTCACTGTTTGAGAAGCTTTTACTAGACACGCCGATTGACTCGACACTAATACTGCGAAGTTGCTGTCGACAACATTCGAGGGGAGCCGACAATGAAAGAAAAATTTATTTATTTATTTTTCTTTTAAGATGACTGAAGCCAGGAGTTGAACCTGTGATCTCCCGCATGTTAGTTGCGTATTCTAACCACTATGCCACGGCCGGAAGGAGAACCCCTACAAACTGGAAATTTGGAGCAAAGGCCGCCTTGGTTATTCCAGCTATACCTGATTGTTCCGAAAGTAGCACGAACTCATTCGACAACAGTACAGATAGTCCTTGGGAGGATGACAATGCAGCATCAACGAGCACAAGGAAGCATAACCCAACAGGCATTGCAAGACGCCCTGTTACAAGCTCAAAGCTGCCGTAACACATAGCAGCAACGATGTGCCATCCAGCTTTTCGCTGAGGGCATTGAAATCCCAACTTCATCTCAGTGAGGAATCCACAAGGCTCTCTTCAATGAAGCTACTCGTGTGAAGAAGTACTTGGTAAGCACGCTTTATCTGGAGAAGTGGAGCATGCACTTTGACGGCAAACACATTGAGAGCTTTGAATATCAGGCCGTGGTCCTCAAGAATGAATCTAATGAAATAAAGTTGACAGCACTCAAATTGAAAGATGGAAAAGCTCAAACAATCGCAGGACTCCAAAATGTGTTAGATGAGTTTAACCTGTGGGGATCAATTGTGATGATTGTTGACGATACAACAAGCGTGAATACCGACAAAAAGACAGGCGTTGTAGTTCGACTGCAGCAAATGTTCGAAGAGAAAATTCAACCCAAACCCAAGTTCATCAGTTGCCAGCACCATGTGCTGGATCGCCTACTTCACGTCGTCATGGACGATGAGCTCAAACAATCGCAGGACTCCAAAATGTGTTAGATGAGTTCAACCTGAGGGGATCAATCGTGATGATTGTTGCCGATACAACAAGCGTGAATACCGACAAAAAGACAGGCGTAGTAGTTCGACTGCGGCAAATGTTCGAAGAGAAAATTCACCTCAAACCCAAGTTCATCAGTTGCCAGCACCATGTGGCGGATCGCCTACTTCACGTTGTCATGGACAATGAGCTCTATAAGTCGATTAAAACATCGAGAACTTTTTTGTGTAGCAATTATGATCAATTGAAATCAGCCTTTAGCAATTGTAAAACTGAGATTAAGAAAACAAACGGCTGGAGAGACGACATGAAGTTTCTCTTCCACCACACTCGTGTCTTCCGTCACCTCACTAAGATTAGTGAGATCCCTTGTGAAAATTTTAAGCAGATTCCAAACATCTGCAATGCACTCTGGAACTCTCGTGCCACTCTAGCTCTTCATGCGTTAATTCTGATGTCTGAAACACGGAACAGGTTACGGAAAATCTGTTCACTTATTTCTTACTCATTGGCTGATCATTGGTTCAATAGTCAATTGTTTCGCGCTGAAGATTTTAAAGAGCTATCTGTAGCCCTGAATAACTACCCAAAAGCCCTTAAATGAAGACTCACTGAAAAACAGATGAATCTCCAATCAACATTGCCCGAAGCCGCCAGTGCTGTGAGCGTGCGATCATAGTTATGCAATACTTAGACAACTCCTGCCGCTACAAGGACAACCTCCCACTGAGATTCATCGTCTCCAATGACAATGTGAATATTTAACTTCTTTGTGTGTTGGTGATCCTATGTAATGTTACATACATATATGTGACTCTAAAGTTTTGTTCAATTTTATATCTGCTTACAGTGACTTAAAAAAATTGATCAAGATGCTGATAAATAAAAATTTTAAAATCATTTTGTGCGTGAGGTTTTTTTTTATCGAATAACCTTATAAAAAAAAAATTAATTTCCCTTTGCACCCCGTGAATGAGGTATGGGATAGCTTCTCGCGTTGTTTTGAATTAACACGCTTTCTATTTTTAGATTCACAACTAACGGCACCTACTTGTTTGTCGACGAATGCGAACGTCACTGTTTGAGAAGCTCTTACTAGACACGACGATTGATTCGACGCTTAATACTGCGAAGTTCCTGTCAACAACATTCGAGGGGAGCCGACAATGAAAGAAAATTGTATTTATTTTTTTTCTTTTAAGATGACTGGAGCCAGGTTTGAACCTGCGATCTCCCGCATGGTAGTCGCGTGTTCTAACCACTATGCCACGGCCGGTCCCACCTTATAGGTAAGATTTTATCTTATCTTAAATAAAAACTCTTCTAAATATGATACAGGGAAACGAGGTTGTATAAAAGTCATCACCCTAGTGAGTATTAATAAATAACAATTTCTGATCCAATACAAATTAAAAATTATCTTCTCTTAACTTAAGAACCAACGATAGAAAGAGAAATGGTAGACTTTTTTGATAATTTACATTTCCATCCTTAAAAACGCGAAGATTAATTGCGTTTTATATAACATTCTCTAGAGTAATATTTTCGACGACTAAACTATAAACAAAAGCTTTTCGTTCATCATATAAATCAAAAATATTCTTTGCGAATCAAATCAAACACACCGAATAAGCAACGATATCAAAATATTTAAATTTTCTACAAATGTTTGATTTTGATTTTTGATTTTTTTGCTAGAACTTAAATTCAAAGTTCAATCCGTTTTTTGTTTATTTTTTCTACTCTTCAGTTTATCGTCAAACATTTTGCATTTTGCTTCCGAGTTTTTTTTTTTGAAGGGTTTCTTATGTTATGTTTTGTTGAAAATTTATGGTTCTCGTTACCGAAGTCAAGGTCACACCCATTGAATTGCCGGCTATGTTACAGAGTTACACAATTATTTGTTTATACGCATAACATTTGTTTCATTGCTGCGGTGGCAATGACTACTACGAAATTCATTCAGTTGTTTGATTTTTTTTTACGCGATAGTAAATCATAATTCATTCACACAAAAAAGTGAAGATTCATTCATGTGAAATGTGTTTGAAATATTAATTAGATTTTCTTGTGCAGGTTTTGGAGTATGGAATTTGTCGATTTTTATTAGCCGGGAAATACTATCACAGGCATGAGGTGATCGATGGTAATATTGCATCATTGTTTCCGTGTTTGTGAGAGAGATGATTTACAGATTTGCGGCAGTTTGTTGCTTACAACGGATGTAGAATTCAACGAACTGACCTTGCACACACAGAACAGCACAGAAATCATACATCACAGATAAAGAATTAATAACACAGTGCAAAACACTATTTTGGTGGTGAACCAAAACAATATCAAACAATAAACTTATACTCCATTTTGGTCCACTACGTCACAAATTTTATTTATAGTGATTTGAAATTTAGTTTTTTTTGGTCAAAAGTCGAATCAGAGAAAATGAAAAATCATGTGTAAAAATAAATTTGGAATAGTTCATGTCTTCGAAGACTTATATTAAATTTTTCAGGGGAATATTTCATCGGAAGATTTTAACCCTCTAGCTCCCTACCGTATGGGTAATTTTACACCGAATTGTGCAAAACACTTTGCACTACTTTGGATGGAGATGAAGGGTTAGAATCTTTGATAGAAATATTCTCCGGAAAATTTCACTAAGAGTGACCGAAGACAAATAACCTCTACGAGTCAAAGGTTATAAAATAAAATCAAAATGGAATTTTAAACAAATGTTAAGAAGTTTATTTTTGAGCAAAGAGTGCGCAACACACTATATTGGGATTAAACTAAACCAAAATCAAACGGTAGCATTTGGCCTCAGTAATAAAACCTAAAACTCCATTTTGTTCCACTACGTGACAAATTTTTTTTATACTGATATGAAATTTGATTTTTTTTTTTTTTGGTCAAACTTCTTATCAAAGAATATGAAAAATCAAGTGTAAAAATACATAGTTCATGTCTTCAGAGACATATATTAAAATTTTCTGGGGAATATTTCTTCGGAACATTTTAACACTCTAGCTCTCACCCGTATGAGACATTTTAAGCCGAAATTTAAAAAACAGCTTAAAAGTCAACATTGTCAAAATATTAAAAGTAAACTGTTCTTAGCGTTCTGAAAAGTTCCTCCTTATTTTTACGGAAGTTACCAGTAGGACAACAAAAAGTGGCCGATTTTTACTGGTAAATCAACATTTTGATTGTACGAAAGTTGATTGGTTTCTGTGAACTTACAACAAGTACGTGTGTGAGGTTTCTATGAACTGGAATCGACACTTTTAGAGAAGCTACAGCGATTGTCGGCGTTAGAAGATACCAAATTGGAATTACAGTGTAGAACACATCCCACATTGGCCAAGATGAGGGCTATCTTACCACCTCTGCTCCTCAATGGGGCTATAGTACCCAGTTGTAATTAAACTTCACATTCGAGATCGAAGACTCTATCAGCGATTTCGGTATCTACCACAGACCGCGTGATGCTCCCACGAGGGGGCATACATTACCGTTAAGGCAGGAAAAAGTCCCAGGGATCCTGACCGACACGCTACCAGCCACTCTTGCCGGTGGGCGTTTCGCAGTGTTACTGCTAGCTATTTCAGAATTAATGAACCATACTTTACAAAAAGACTCTACTTCAAGATATCCACAAGGCAACTTGACTATCCCCCGATCAAAACACCAAAAATCTAATAGATCATGTGATAATTGCCTGCCTACTTCAACCAACTCTCTCAGTTTCTACGACATAACGCCTCTACTTCTGACGTGCCCGATACACAATGGCAGTCCCATGGCAACCGTCGCAACATCTGTGCTATGATATGAAAAAAGGCGCTCAGACGAATCCTGGTACTATGAAGAATGTCGCATACCGTCTGTGGAACAGGATGCTGCTTTTAGGGCAACGCTACAGCCAATTGTTAACCGGACTGTTAGGGAACGGCACAAGGAGACAGTAAAACAGGCGAAAAAACGTCAGATGAAGGAACGGGAGAACGAGGATATAGAGCGATATAGAGATAGAGGTGAGGCCCAAAAATTTTACCAGAAAGTAAAAGCAAAATGCTACGGTAATGGACTCCCCTCCTGTAAGGACAAGGATGGAATTCTTGTTACAGATACGCAGAATGTGCTGCATATATGGAGAGAACACTTGTAGCAACTGCTGGTTCCAGAAGTGAAGGTATCGCGCCAATTGTCGTCGACGGATTGGATTGCCCACCACCAAGTCAAGCCGAGGTAAGAAGAGCAATATCGCGGCTTACAAATAATAATGCTGCCGTTGCCGGCGGACTTCCGGCAGAGCTCTTCAAGTCCTGTGGCGAGCAGCTGATAACGAGCATGCACTATCTCCTACTCACGGTTTGGCTTAACGAGCGCCTGCCCGATGATTGGAATCTAAGGGTATTATGTCCTGTGCTGAAAAAAGGTGATCCAAGTGTGTGCTCCAACAACCGCTGGATCAGCCTTTAACCCATCGCATATAAGGTCCTGTCGGGTGTTCTATGTAAAAGACTAAAGCCAGTGTTGTCCAATCTGATCGGGCCTTATCAGTGTGGCTTTAGACCTGGTAAATCAACAACAGACCAGATATTCACACTGCGGCAAATCCTGGAGAAGACCCAAGAGAAACAGATCGATACGTACCATCTTTTCGTCGACTATTAAACTGCCTTCGACAGCCCGATAAGGCTGTAATTACTCGAAGCCATGGCTGAGTTTGGTATTTCAGCGAAGTTGATACGACTTTGCGGAATGACGCTTGATGACACGAGGTCTTTAGTGAAGATTGCCAAGGACCTTACAGATCCATTCTATGTATACCAGACGGGGCCCGAAACAAGGCGACGGCCTATCGTGTGTCCTTTTCAACATAGTGATGGAGATGATAATGAGGAGAGCTGCAGTAAACACGAGTGGAAAGATATTCAACAAAAGCCACATGCTACTCGTGTAAGCTGATGAAAAAGCTCTCTCTGTAAGATTCAGAATTCTGGGTTATGACACAAGCAGATAAATCGGTTCTGGCAGAATTCGAGAGAGAAATATTGCGTAAAATATATGGGCCCATCATAGTTAACGAAGAGTATCGACGTCGTATGAATCATGAGCTGTACACTGACATTGACTTGGTCAGACGCATTAAGGTGCAGCGGTTACGTTGGCTAGGTCATGCTGCACGCATGGACGAAAATGCTCCAGCTCGAAAAGTCTTCGACAATGAACTCAATGGGCGGCGCAGAAGAGGGCGACCAAAACTCCGTCGGAAAGACCAGGTTACTGAGAACCTTGCAGAACTTAGTGCGACTAACTGGAGAAGAAGTGCAGAAGATCGAAGCGCTTATAATATTTTTCTACGTGCGGTTTATAATCCAACAGGACCCCAAGAAATAAACTGACCGAAATTTATTCTTCTTATAGTTTTCCGTTTGAAAGTTATGAAAGAAATATAAATTTTCCAAAAATAGGTAATTTTGTATGAAAGGTACCAGAATGGATTAATCATAATCCATATCATAATCATTCCTGTGCGAGATTTTGAAAAGCATTTGAGCACAAAATCTGACTTAATTTAGTGTACTTATGAAAAGGATACACATGTAAATGTATATGGGTAAATTTGGTTTGTAATTTGGTATGTGAGGTACCAGAAGGAAAATGACAAATGCTTCGGTTTAATGAGTTTTTAAATAATATTTCAGTACTGCAGTTTTCCGTTTGAAAGTTATGGTCATTTTGTAATATATGCCAAAAGGTATTTCCAAAACAAAATAACATATTTGCGAGAAAAAAATCTTTTGTATCTTACACTACTTTGATCCTTAAAATTTGTAAAGCAGTAATGTTAAAACTTTTATAAACGAAGTCAAGTGAAAATATTTTCATTCAATTATAAAGAAATTATATGGGGAAAAACCGAAAATATTCGTATTTATCCATAAATTTTGTTGTCAAATATAGTTTGTTTACTTTGTTAAGATACAAGCAAATTGTGACAAATTTGTTTTTAGTTAAACTTAAATAACTTTGTTTTGTTCGAATTTTCGTACTGAGAGTAGTATTTTTTATGTAATGGATCAAAATATTTTTGTTTACTTTGCCGAGGTACAGTCAAATTGCGACAGTTTTTTTTAAAATATTTTTTTTTTTTTGAGAAAAATTGTTAACGACTTTTAAAACATTTGTAAGGCTCAATCAGATATTTATATTCGACGAAATATTGCTAACTGAGTGAAATCCTTAAGGACTAAAATTATAACTTTAAAAGGTTAATTTCAAAATTGTTGTCCATTAAAAATGTATGTATGATTGAAGATTGATTGATTTAATAATTGATATGAATTTCATACTTTTCATAAAACTATAATACTGGTAAATAAAGATCAGTAAAGGTTTACTCGAGTTATCCTGCCCACCAGCCATCCAGCCGGCCAGACAGACGGACATGGCTCAATCGTCTTAAGAAGTCATAAAACCGAATTTAGTCTTCAGATATTTGGGGTGCAACACGTTTCCTTTAATGCGTTACACTTTTTCTCGTGTTATATAATATTAGATACCTTTAATTAATTATTAATAATAACGTAAAAAATACATGGATTTTCATGATCCATATCTACTTTAATTCACATGATATGTAGCTTTACTACAAATAAATACATTTTAATACTTCTTGCAGTTTTCGAATTTTTCCTGACTTTTTTTGAAATTTTTTTTTTTTTTTGGAAATTTATTACTTGTTGCTTAACTTTGTTTCATAACTTTAAAACTATTCATCGCATTAAAAACAATTGTGTATATATATATAGATATTGTAAATCCAAATTGTTGTAAATTAAGTTTAACAATATCGGACGAGTTATTTTTGAGATATGACAACATAAGTGCAGAAAAGTCTCAAAATATTGAAAATTTTACTTAAAAATCATTAAAAAAAAATATCCTTAAAATTGAAAATTTTGCCCATTTTTGTAGTTAGGTAGCCATGACAAACGTCAAATCTATATAGTGGTTATACAAGCGTTTATTGCTGTTGATCTGTGTAACACATTTAAAGAAAGTTAATCCTAGCTCCCAGACAAAATCGCAGTAAACTAGTGTAATTTATGTTTTATGTGGTGTTTTATATTTGGTATAATTTTTTTTCTAGTTCAAGATTTAACTGTGTAAAATAATATTATAATTCCTAAGAAATTTTAAAAAATTTTAAATTTTTTTTAAAATTTAAACATTTTAAAAACTTTTAAATTATTCGATTTAATTTTTTTTTAAAATTTAAACATTTTAAAAAATTTTAAATATTTTAATTTAATTAAAATTTTAGAAAATAAATTTCCAAATTGTTGTCCATAAAATATTTATGTAAATTTTATTTTCGATAATACAATTAAGGAAAGTTAATCCTAGCTTCTGGACAAAATGGCAGTAAACTAGTGTAATTTAAGTTTTATGTGGTATAATTTTTTTTCTAGTTCTGGGTTTGACTGGGTAAAATAAGATTATATAATTATGTCCTTACACATTTTAAAATCTAATATTTTTAAAAATTGAAACATTTTAAAAATTTTTACATTTTTAATTTTAATTTACGTTTGAATTAAAAAATTTAAACATTTTGGAAAATTGTTACATTTGGAAAATTTTAAATTTTTTTATTTAATTTACTTAATATTGTAAAAATTAAATTTAAATTTTAAAAATTTTAAATAATTAAATGTACGTTAAGTGTATCAAATGATACATCAAATTCGGCTTACGATCAGAAAAGTGTTTTTTATTGTTTTGATATATAAAAAACACGATCGACTAAAACTAACAAACAAACAGTTTACAATTTTAAATAATTTCAAATTGTTTATTTTAAATTTAAATTAAGTTTTATTAAAATTAAAATGTTTTATTTTAATTTAAAAAAAAAATAAAATATTTTATTTTAATTAAAAAATTTAAATTAATTTCTTAATTAAATTTAAAAATTTAAATTATATTTAAAAATTTTAAATTTTTTAATTTAAATTAAATTAGACCTAGTTTTAAAAATGTTTACTCAAAATTTTTGTTTACATTAATATTTCAGTCTTACAAAATATAAAATTTTTTGTTTATAAATCTAAACATTGTATTCTTATAAATTTTGTAATTTTATCAATATGAATTTTACATAAATAAATACAGAAACTTTTTTATAATTTGTTATCTCACCTTGGTATCCGTAGTGTTGCTCCTCCCAAAATTGCACTAAAATTCAACATATATTATAAGAAGCTTTTCAATTCAATTCTATGCTTTAAATAATTCGGAATTATCCTTTTTTATAATTTTTGTTTTTTTTAGTTTGAAGGTTTATTTTTTTTATTTTCTTCACTTTCACTTTTCTGTTAAATATCTTTTCTCTTAGTGTATTATTTTCTACCAATATCTACGCGTTTAACCGTTTGTCAATCGTCACAACGCACTCGCCACCGTTATTTCACTTAACACTCTCGCCAGAATTTCTCTTTTTATCAAATTTCCTTGATCCTTGCATTCATTTACACTCACACTCTCATAAGCATCCAGTGATGCTTCAGCAAAACAACAAACACTACAAGTTTTATCTTCTATTCAATTTTCCGTTATGATTTTTGTTTGTATTTATGTTTCTCCTTTTCGCTTAGCAAAGCTCGTCTTAACGTTATCGTGCGCAAATCCGAACTGAAATTGCGGGAAAAACAAAATTGAAAACTTGGGCGCAAAATACAAAGACTCAACCACAACAGTCGACCGAATGCCAACATCAGCTGCTGCGGCACAGGCGGCAGCATAAACCAAACAGCAATTAGTCGCCCATAAATGGAGGCAACATACAAAACAACAGCACGCCAGCGGAGACATTAACTGCGATGTCGACGTCAACACATTTGCAAATGTCCCTCTACTCAGTTTGATGATAACATTAACAACGGCCTTAGCAGCGGCGTCGACACAGCATTAGCATCATATATACATATATTGCATTTACATTTCCATAGCATAAACGACGGCGAGGCAACACTTGAAATCAACCGAATGCTGTTTAAACAACAACGAAGCGCACTCACTAAACACAAATCGGGCATGAGAATCAATAACATTCGTTTGAGCACTCACTCGCACACTCACTCTCGTACTTGCAAGAATAATCGGGTGTGAGCGCAACGAGTACGCACTGCTATAAACACACCCGTATCCGACTATTGCTTGCTGGGGCGACATTAAAACAGAACCCATTTATACGTTTGAAAGGAAATTAACACACACATTGGTGTAGTTTGGCACGAGGGTCTCTGTCGTGTGATCTTGTTGTGATTCTTTATCAACATTGCCTGCAGAATGTTAAGTTAATAGCAAATAACATAACATCATAGTACATAACAGAAGATGGTAAACAGTAGAAGGCTGCGCTTTATGGCATAATGGTATGTTAACATAAATGTTTGTTGCAAGCAGAGCTATTAACATTTCAGACTATGGATTTAAAGACCCTTGTTTATAACAGTGTTAGGGGCATATGTTGGGGATATTAACATGAATTATGTTAATTGTATTGCACATGGATGGATTAATGTAAAGTCTTTCTTCAGTAAATTGTACAGTGGGAGATTTGGAAACTAAAAGTGGAAATAACATAATCTTTAAACAAAATTACATAGATTCAGAATTAAAGTAGGTACATATTATTAAATATAGTTTAAACGCTTGATTGACAAAAAAATGTTTTATTTTCTACAAAAAAAAAACTTAAACTTAATTTCCCTTAACACCCCATGAATGAGATATGGGATAGCTTATCTCGTTGTTGTGTTTATTTTCTACAATGTGACGTACATTCTGGAATAATGAAGCAAATAATTCTCCAATAGAGTTTTTCATATTGATAAACTGATTTTTAATAATTTAAATATATCTGAATAACTATTTCTTTTATATCGAATTTAAAAATTTTTAACTGTAAATCTTCTTTAAATTGGGTGATTATTTTATAGGTAAAATTTTTAAAATAAAACTATTACAGTTATATGAACTGACTGAAAAACATTCCAACCTTTTGTATAATTTTGTTAAACTGTCGAGTTATTTAAATTTTAAAATTTTTAAAATAAACTGCATATGCATTATTATTTGCCTGCTTGTGGAGCGTGGAGCCACAGAACTTTTGGTCGTATGGCCAGACGTGACTTATAGAAACTCTGCAAAAAAAAAAAGATTTCAATCAACAAATGTAAAATGATAAATGCAATATCTCTATGCATATGGTAAATATTAATAGGGATAACGAAAGGGGTCTTTTACGCTACCAACTGAGATTCAAGGAAAAGTCATCGTTTTTATTTCAGTAGGTTACGCCTAAAAATACAAAAAATTGAATGTAATCAAAGTGGTTATTGGTTATTTTTAGAAATTATTGGAAAATATTAATTTTAGGGAAATTGGATAACATGTATAAGAGGTACCAGTAAGAGCAATTTAACGTTTTGGTTTTCATTCGCAAGTTCAATAGACGAACGTACATACTTAAGTGGCCTATTGCAACTTACGAACGTGGTTCATAAATTAGGGGCCTAAAGTATTAAAGAATTTTAAACGCTTCGGTCTTCTGCGTGCGTTCTCCAGTTAGTCCTACCACATGGTGGCAAGTTGGCAATCACTTGGTCCTTCTAACGAAGCTTGGGTCTCCCTGCTTTGCGCCGTCAGTCTGATGTCATTGTCCTTCAGGTTCGCATTCAAACAACTTTCTGTTGGAGCATTTACATCGATCCTGACAACATGTCCCAGCCATCGTAGTCGTTGGATTCTGACTCTTTTAGCTACGTCATTGTCGTGTTAAAGCTCATAGTTCATCCGATGGCGAAACTCACCGTCGACACGGATAGGTATATAGGATTTGTATGTCCGTTGTCGAAAGCACAGACGATTTGGCAGCATACAACAGAACGGATAACATTAGCACCTGGTATAGCTGTTTCTTAGTAGTTCGAGATAAGGTTCTGTTACTAAAGTGCTGCCGAAGTCCGTAAAAACATCTATTGGCGAGCAATATTATCCGCTTGATTTCTTGGCTGACACTATTTTTCTTATTGACGGAAGATTCGAGATAGGTAAATTCTTCATATACGCCAAAACATAATTGTCAACGTTCATGGTTCGTCCCCATTGAGAGGACTCTTTGTTCGTCGAAATCATTATTTTTGTTTTATCCTCGTTGACCTAAACAATTTTTTGCTGACTCCTTTTCCAGTGATAAGGAAACTGCAGTAACATTCCGCAGATTTCGGCAAATGACGTCTATATCATCGGCATAGACTAGTGGCATATGGCTCTTGTGGAAATTGGTGCCAGCCATATTGACACCAGCTTTTCCCATCACCTTCTTCATAACTATATTAAATAGTGTACAGGACAAGCTATCACCCTGTCTGAGACCTTTTTTCGTATTGAATGGCTTCATATAACTAACACCTTATCGGAGAGTCGAAGACAGCTTTGTAGATCTGTTTTTCATGAGTTTTTCCAGGATTTGTCGTAAAGTGAATATTTGATTCGTCGTAAATTTACCATTTCTAAAGCCGCTCTGGTAAGGTCCAATTATAATACCCTTCACCACGCCCATGAACAGTGTAAAGGGTATATTAATTTAGTTCTTTCATTTGTAACGCTCATAAGGAGGTCTGTCTGTCTTTCCCCGCGATTACAGCCGCAGTTTAACAGCAATCAAGCTTAAATTCAAGCTTCCCTACACCAAGCGGAGATAGAGTAGTAAGAAGAGAGCGATGTCAAAAACTACTTTCACCTCCCATACAAAATCCCTCTTTTCGGGGGTGTCCGTATGTCAGTCCCCGCATTACAGCAGTAATTTAAGAGCAATCAAGCTAAAATTTTCTATGCAAGCTTTGCTGCCCTAAATGGAGGTTGAGTTCTAAGATGAGCCCGTCAAAAACTACTTCCACCTCCCATACAAACTCCCCCTTTTTCGGGTCTGTCACTAAGATTACAACTGTAGTTTAATATAAGAGAAATCAAGCTGAAAGTTTGTATGCAAGCTTCCCTACTCTAAGCGGAGGTTCAGTATTAAACTCTCCCTTTTCGGGGTCTGTCCCTGCGATTGCAGCCGTAATTTAAGAGGCATATAGCTGACATTTTGTACGCAAGATTTTATCCTCTAAGCTGAGGCTACTTTCTATGATGAGCAAGGTCGGTCAAAAACTACTCCCACCTTCCATACAAACTCCCCCTTTTTTGGGTTGTCCGCCTAACTGCCTCCGCGATTATAGCCGTAGATTAGGAAACATCGAGCTGAAATGTGAAATGCAAGCTTTTATCCTATGATAGGAGCTTACGTTTTAAGATACAAACTCTTCCTTTTTGGGGGTGTCCGTCTGTATGTTCCTGTACCTCTTCAATATAGTTGTAGCCCAAATAACCAGTTTTATTAAAATTTTTACAAATGGTGAAGGGTATCGGAACTTTGTCATTGCCGAAGATAATCACCATACTAGTTTTTCGACAATTGGCTTTAGACGTTCACACAATATGCTCGAAATATCCTTGTACGCAATTCATAATAAGCTTATTCCATGGTAGTTTTTAAGCTTACTTCAATCTCCTTTCTGGCTAAGCGAACTTAACAGACTGAAACTCCATGAAACTGCATGAGCTGATGCATGCTCCTAATCAGTCAGAGTGGACAGTTAATACCATCGTCATGGATTGGAGCGGGGTCTTATGGAGTGGTGTCCTTATCCAGTAGGTTTCTCAATGATCTCTAAATATCTTCAGAACGTTACCCAGTCCGTCACTGGCTGGCCATCGCTGTCCTTGCAGGAGGGCAACCCTGTTCCACGCATTCTCGCCTTAACTCTTTGGTAGAATTTTCTAAAAAGACGAGTTGCCCCTTGTCTCTTCTCCCTGTGCTGTTCACGAATAGCTCGCTTTGCCATTGCCTGCAGTTTTGCCCTGAATGCAGCATCCGCCTCTCTTGTGGCATTGCGACATTCATCATCTTACCAGGCATCTTCTTGAGACGCCTTTAAATACCGAAGCACGCTTCTCGAAGTTTTTTTTATAGAGTCAGCTATATATTGCCACTGCGAAGTAATATTGTCAGGGGTTGGAACATTCCGCAGCAGTTGAGTTAGGTGGTTGGAGTAGGCGTCTGCTACCTCTGTTGTCCACAGTTTACCGATGCCCAGCTTTCGTTGTGCCTGGTTACGTACGTTTTTCGCAATACTTAGCCTTGTGCGTACCTTAGCTGCGGTAAGGTAGTGATTGGAGTCAATGTTTGCACCCCTGATCGCTCGTACGCCCAGAACACTCAATGCGTGCCTTCCACCGTCTACCGCGTGATCTATCTGATTCCTCGTCAATTGATCTGGAGATTTCCATGTTGCCTTATGAATATTTCTGTGGTCAAATTTAGTGCTGCTAACTACAATATTAAATTTTTCAGTCTGATAGCATTGTTCGAAGTTTCAAATACGGTCTCCCTGCCTATTTTAGCATTAAAATCGCCTAGTACAATTTTGATGTCATGGCTCGGTATACGATCATATACATTTTCAAGGCACTCGTAGAACTCTTCTTTGTCCTCATCGCTTTTCTCTTCTGTCAGAGCATGGGCACATATGAGTGTTAAAATACACGTCAGTATTTGAAAATCTGCCTAAATAATGAATATGGCCTATATCGGTCGGCTGCTTCTGTTACCTCATATACAAACTGAACTAATTTTTGAGAAAATATTTTTACTCCCCTAACTTTCATACTGAAAACTAGAGAGTCTTAGTAAACCGATTGTTTATTTAATTTTTTTTTATTTTCATAATCAACTGTTCTGTATAAAATATTGCTTGCATAGTTATAACCAGGGCCAACAAAAGTATGCAATGCATACTTGCATATGCAAATGCATTTTACAGTCTGCCCGGCATGTTTTGGGGGTTTATGTATATAAAAGAATATTTTAGGGTTTAATAGTTTTTTTATTATTATTTTTTTACTTTTCGTATATGCATATTTTCCGCAGTAGGGAAGATATCTTTTGTTAAAAAATTAATATTAATGAATGAATATCTTCCACTAAGGCTCTATTTTTTTGACTGTGTTTCCGGTACAAACTAAACGAAATATTAATTTTGTGTTTGTATTAAGCGTTGCGTTGCCACCAGTTCTAACCATTACTAGTTGGTATAGTTGGCAGAACTATCGAAGTACGTAAGGAATTTTGTGAATTAGTGTAAAAGTGAGGGGGCTGAAGCAATGCTTACTTCGAAGAGAAATAGTCAATTAGCGTTTAACTTTTTAAATATGACAAAGCAGATAGCATTGCGAAAAAAAAACTTTTTACGTTGAGGCAATGGGCGGTGGGACTTTTAAAGGCAACACACATTATACTAGTTGGACTTTCTTAAACCCCCAGAAACCATAAAAATTTTAAAAAAAATTAACGTTTTTCACATTTGAAACATTAAGCAAGTTTTAAGCTTTATTTCTCAAAACAGCTTCTTAAAATCACATATATTGATCAAGATTTCAATAGCGGAAATCAAGAATATGTTAGAAAAATTATGGTGAATGCGTAGACATAACATTTATTGGCAAAAGTGCAGAATATGGGGCGGGAGCCCAATAAAGAAAAAAAATGCCACTCCCCCCCAAATACGCCCTAAAACACGAAAATTAAGATCAAAGTTGGCGCTAAGGCCCACGGGACCCGGGGGCCCAAAAATAGGGGCCCCTTGGGTTCTATGATAACCCCCCATGTGTGGGTACTCAAATGAAAGATACTTTCGAGACGAATCCAACGATGTTCTTTATAAGTTCCTACAGGTCTCCTGGGCCGAGTTAAATACCAAAAAAAAATTAAAATATTTTAAAAAAATCATGGAAAAATTTAAGGAAATAAATTGGATAATTCTAAAAAAATAGAAAATCTAAAAACCTCGCGATTTTTAAAAAAAAAAATGGGAAAAAATCATGGAAAATTAGAATAATTTAAAGAAATGAATTGAAAAATTCCATAAAAAAATTAAATGTCATGAAAAATGTGTGAACATTTTAATTTTTTGTTAATTTTTAAGATTTTTTTAATTAAAAAAAAAAAGAAAATTGAGAAAAAATTAAAAAAAAATGAAGCAAACAAATGAACAATTTCAAAAAATTTTTAAAAAAAATTCTAGAAAAAGTTCAAAAAGAAATAATTGAAAAAAGAAAATTGATTAAAAAAGGTTAAAAGTGGAAAAAATTATGTAAAATTTGAAAAATATTTATAAAATGCTATGTTTTGTAATTTTTATATATCCTATTAAGTTATATTTGTTTTTTAAATTAGAGTTGTAATGGTTGAGATGGTTGCAGTAGCGTCGTGGGCAAAATTTTTTTTAAAAAATCGCGCGATTTTTAGATTTTCTATTTTTTTTTAGAATATTCCGATTTATTTCCTTAAATTTTTCTAACATTTTCCATGATTTGTTCACATTTTTTCAATTTTTTTTTTTTTTGGTATATCCCGGAAATTTAAATGGCTCTAACTCTAAAAAAAACATCGTTGGATTCGCCTCGAAAATATCTTTCATTATCTTTCACCCGCACATGGGGGGTCATCATAGATCCGAAAGGGGCCCCTTTTTTGACCCCCCGGGCCCCATGGGCCTGAGCGCCAACTTTGACCTACCATTCCGATGTTTGGGGACCAAGACGAAGACAATGGCATATTTTTTTTTTTAATCGGGCTCCCGCCCCATGTTCTGCACTTCAGCCTATTTATTATACCTAAAAAGATTAAGTACTTCCATTGAATTCACTCATGTAATTTTGTTAACAATAGAGTAATTATTCATCAGTCTGAATCTTATAAATGAAATGTAAAAAATAACTTCATTTAATTTTCAACCATTTGTGATGAATTTTTTAAAAATAAAATGTTTTCAGTGAATAAAATTAACTACGAGTCAAAATCTATTTCGCATTTTTTTTTTATCAGTTTTGTTGGCCCTGGTTATAACATTAATGTTTAAAATGTTATTGTAGATACACTGTTAAAACGTATAAAGTAGTTACAGCAGAGAATGTTCTGCCTGTAATTTCATCGCAGAGCAACAACTGTTAACTTGTTACATTTTCTGTTCCATGATGCCATCAAGGTCGTTACAGTGCAACACTTACATGAGTAGTGTTTAAACTGTTATTGTAGATATAATGTTAAAATGTAAGAAGTAGTTACAGCAGATAATGTTCTGCCTGTAATTTCATTGGAAGCAACAACTGTTAACATGTTACATTTTCTGTTCTATAATGCCATCAAGGTCGTTACAGTGCTACGCTTACATGATTTGCCCCCAACTATGTTAGCGTCACACTGTTACGACCTTGATGGCATTATAACAGCAGACAATGGTTGCTGTTGTCACATTTTGCAGGAATAACATGCATCAATTACTTCTTACTGTTATCACATGTTATGACATTATACTTTTCACAACATTATTTTAATACAATTTCCTAATGTTAACAACACAACATTTTTATTGCTATGTGGTGATACAGCCTGAGGGCTTACATCTCTGTACGCTCTCTTTGGTAGTGTTATTAACACTTTACCATAAATTAACATCTGAAAGTATCTTATAGTATATCTCTCCCTATTATACTATGTAACATTTTAACTGAAATTATAACATTCTTGTATGAATCATCATCTCATTGACGTTGGCGCAGTCCAATTAACCGCGGCACAACATTGTGTGCGTGTTACATCATTGTTACTTTATTTCACTTACTAAACGATTCTGTTATCTCTATTCTATTACCCTCCGGCTGAAGCAGCCAGCTAACATTCCAGTTTACTTACTTACACACTTACCCTGAATGTTATATGATTTTATTTACTCACCGTTGACATGATGATGTAAATATTGCATACATTAAGATGTTTTTCCTTGAGTGGAGGGGGAACAAGAATATGTTGTTGGCTTTAAATAATTTGTGGTAACAGGAAGGGGAGAGATAGAGGGGGTACTGTGACATTATAATGAGAGATGTACAGGAAACTAATGATGATAATAACGTTAGCATAGTCATTGTAAGATGAAAAGTTTAAAAAAAAGTTTAAGTACTAATTTTTTAAGTTTGTTTGTAGTCTGCCAATTTTCATGTTTATGTGTTCATACATCAAATATCTTCGTAGCGATTTCTGAGGCATAATACGTTTAATCATATTACAATTAATATCTCTATCATGTTATACATAAATTTCTTAAATTGTTTTGTTTTATTAATTGTACCCCCCCAAAAAAAATCAACAATTATATTGTCAAATACCTTCTAAATCATGTTCCGCTCTCTGCCTCATATTATATTTGTTCATTTTGTTATTATTTAAACAATTATAATTTCTAACTTTAGTTATGAGTGCGTAATTGTGCTTCAAGCTTATTTGTTTTTTAAACTAAATACAATTTTTTTTTCAACCATATATCTTGCTTGCTTGCCCCTTAAGGTCGTTGCTTGTATATCTTTTTGAAAATATCCAGCAGCTGTATTAAGAGCTTTATATTTATTTTCAAATATTTACACTTGAAACCGTTAGGAAAACAGCGGCAGCTGCTGCTGCTGCCAGTTGCTACAAAAAAGTTAACCACAATCCATAGTAAAATATTCTTCTTTACAGGCGTCTAATGTGTGAATTTACTGGTAAGTGACAGGAATATGTTGTTAGCTGGCTCATGCATGGACTGGCTCATGTAAGACAATGGAAGCGTTCGTTCGTTACTCAACAAGTACACAAATTAATGACATTTTTATGTCAAAAACTCTAGACGTAATGGGAAATCTTGTAGAACAAACAATGACATTAACGTGGAGAGGGGGGAAGGGAGAAACAAAGAAACGGTGTCGGCGATAAGATGATAATTTGGGGGAATACTTTACAAAGGCATTGATTTGGTTAATGGTGGGGGTTAATAGTATTTGGCAGTTAGTATATGTTTAGGGGGATATTTGTTTCAAGTTTGGTTTAGATGAGGAAGGTTTTCTCTGCTGAGAGGACTTATGTTGTTAAAGAGCAATTGAGTTAAATCAAGTGTTTATGCTGAGGGCCATAGACTACTAAAAACCTTCTTCAATTTAAAAATTTAATAGATTTTTGGAATGTTATTTCAGATTGTAAGCTCTAAAGTAAAAAAAAATGTTCTTTGCTATCTGTAAAGTGTTTCCGCACTTATGTCTATATTTCCCCCTTGTAACAGTAGCACCCATATGACTGTAAACTTCGTCCAAATTCAAAATGGTAGCGGAATTTACTATTGCATCAAATTATTGGTTAACGTCCAAAAAAAAAAAAATATTTTTGCCTGCTGCGCTACTAAATCCAACATATTCATTTCCACTCTAATTTACAAAAAAAAAATATTTTTCCCGGGATATACCAAAAAACAAAATTATTTTTAAAAAAAATGATTATTAAAATTTTAAATATTTTTCTTAATTTTTTCCACTTTTATCCTTTTTTTAATCAATTTTCTTCTTTCAAATATTTCTCTTTGGACTTTTTCTTGAATTTTTTTTAAATATTTCTTGAAATTTACCTTTAAAAACCCTAAAAAATAAAAAAAAAAATTTAAATTTTCACACATTTCTGATGACATTTCATTTTTCTATGGAATTTTTCAATTCATTTCCTTAAATTATTCTAATTTTCAATGATTTTTCGCCATTTTTTTAAATTTTTTACCGGGTTTTTCAGAAAAAATTATTTTTTTTAAAAAAAATTACGCGGTTTTTAGATTTTCTATTTTTTTTTAGAATTTTTCAATTTATTTCCTTAAATTTTTCTAACTTTTTGCATGATTATTTCATTTTTTTTTTTAAATAACATCGTTGGATTCGCCTCGAAAATATCTTTCATTTGAGTACCCACACATGGGGGGTCATCAAAGAACCCAAGGGGCCCCTTTTTTTGGCCCCCCGGGCCTTAGCGCCAACTTTGAACTCGATTTTCGTGTTTTGGGGCGTATTTGGGGGGAGGGTGGCTTTTTGTTTTGGGCTCCCGCCCCATATTCTGCACTTTTGCCGAAAACAGTAACAAACGGAACCCCCCAAATCTTGACAACCCCCGCAAACGTTTAAAGGACTACACAGTACAACACATGATTTGGGGGATTCCGTTTATTACTGTTTTCATAGACAGTATAGGACCTGAAGGCGATTGACGTATCCAAACATCCGCGATAACGAAGGTCATGATATCGTGATATAATCATCGAAGGGCTTCAGCTCATTGATTTGGGACTCAATTCAGAGAACTGCAGGTGGAAGTATTTTTCTCTCGAATACTGCCAGAACCTATTCATCCGCTTGTGTCATAACCCAGGATTCTGAACCATATATCTAAACAGGTAGCACCAGTATCTGGAATAGCTGGATTTTTTAACATCGAGAGAGGGCTCTGTCATTAAAACGCTTGCTTAGTCCGTAGTATTATTTATAACCAAGCACAATTCTTCTCAGGATTTCGAGGCTGACATTATTTGTTTTGTTGATGACGGAGACTAGGTAGATAAAATTTTCTTTGTCAACATTCACGCAGTTTACCAAAGGAGTAGATCCTTTGTTCTTTGAAACTAATAACTTCGTTTTGTCCTCGTTCACCATTAGACACATTTTTGCTGATACCTTTTGTATACCTGAGAAGGCTGCAGTCACATCTCACAGTTTTCGACGGATGATGTCTACGTCATCAGCGTACGCGAGTAGCATGTGGCTTTTGTTGAATATCGTGCCACTCGTGTTAACTGCAGCTTTTCTCATTATCATCTTCATCACTATGTTGAAGAGATCACATGATAGACCGTCGCCTTTTTATAGGCCTCGTCTGGTATAGAATGGCTCCGTAAGCTCCTTGCCAATCTTCACTGATGACTTCGTGTCAGTCAGCGTCATTCCGAAAAGTCGTATCAGCTTTGCTGGAACCCCAAACTCAGCCTTGGCTTCGAGTAATTTTTGTCGTATCGGACTGTCGAAGGCTGCTGTATAGTCAACGAGAAGACGTTGCTTGTCGGTCTGTTTCTCTTGGGTCTTTTCCAGGATTTGCCGAAGTGTGAATATCTAGTGCATGCTGGTTATCAGCTCCTCGCCAACGGACTTGAAGAGTTATGCGGGAGGTATTCTCTCCATATATACAGCACACTCTGCGTATCTGTGACCAGATTGCCATCCTTGTCCTTACAGGAGGGGAGGCCATTACCGTAGCCATTTGCTCTTGCTTTCTGGTAAAATTTTCGGACCTCACCTCTATCCCTATATCGCTCTATACCCTCGTTCAACATAAACCCGTTGTCTGGCGTGTCGGTATGCAGGCTGAATTTACCGATCGATGGACCAAGAACATCTTTCCTTCCTATTTATACCCTCAACCTACGGGTAGGACGGGTATCATTTGATACGACCCAAAAGTATTACAAATAGAAAAAGACGATTTAGACCTCAGGTTTCTTTGAACCAAATGACTTTAACAGTCGTTTGAGCCACGTCCGTCTGTCCGTCCGTGTTTCTGTCTGTCAAAAGACTTTCAAAAGACTCAACCAATTGTTTTGAAACTTTGCATAAGTTAATATATTTTCCCAAAACAACTTACGGTGTTGCAAATGGGCTACATGGCCACGCCCCTTGGGATACCACCCTTACAATTGTACCATTCCGCCCGCTTTAGAAATCGAGTAATACAACCAAAGCGATCGTGCCCAAATTCTGTATTTTATAAAGCTATAACACGATAAAGTTTTGTAGGAAAAGTTTAGCCACGACCCTTCTGGTACCTTCCATACAAATGTACCATTCCGCCCACTTTAGAAAGCGAGTAGTAATATCAATACACTCGGCACGATTGTACCCAGATTCAGTATTTTGTTAAGCTGTAACAGAATAAAGTTTTGAAGAAGAAATTGGAAGTCTAGCTACGCCCCTTCTGGTACCTCCCTTACAAATGTGCATTCCTCTCAGTATAGAAATCGAGTAATATTATCAATACACCTAACGTGATCATGGCTAAATTCAGTATTAAGTGAAGCTAACTTGGGGAAAAATTTTAGAGAAAAATAACTGGAAGTCTAGCCACGCCCCCTCTATTACCTCCCAATAAATGTACTACTTCGCCCACTTAAGAAATCGAGTAATAATATTAATATACTTACTTACTTACTTAATTTCCCTTCGCACCCCATGAATGAGGTATGGGATAGCTTCTCGCGTTGTTGTGAATTAACACGCTTTCTATTTTTAGATTCACAACTAACGGCACCTTCTTGTTTATCGACGAATGCGAACGTCACTGTTTGAGAAGCTCTTACCAGACATGCCGATTGACTCGACACTTAATACTGCGAAGTTGCTGTCAACAACATTCGAGGGGAGCCGACAATGAAAGAACAATTTTTTTTCAGATGACTGGAGCCAGGTTTGAACCTGCGATCTCCCGCATGGTAGTCGCGTGTTCTAACCACTATGCCACGACCGGTCCCAATATTAATATCTGCATATTAATATACTAGAAAATTTTATATTTTACTGAGGGTGAGGGTATATGTAAATCGGTTTTGCCGAGTGAAACTCTCATACTGGTTTCATTTATTTCGATTTTTTATATTATAAGATTTATTTCTTTATACGGCCAACTTATCCCATCTTCGTATCTCTAATGGCTCATGAGATATAATCGATTTAAATTTCAGTTTGTGTAGGCAGTCCCACTCCTTTGGCCAATTATGTTTTCATATAGCCTGTAATAGAGGCCTTACGGAAAGGACCACACTGTGAAAATTTCATTGCAATCGGTCTATTAAATTGGCCGTTTAAAAAGGGGCGTGGCACCGACCGCTTTTCACAAAAACAAGTAATTTTCCCTGTACGGCCAACATTCTTACCAAATCTCAACATCGTGCCACACATCCACCGCCCAATGAACCAAAATTGAAATTCCGTCTGCATATTCATGTTGCCGAGCACTATCTATGTGCCAAATTGTATCTCTCTAGGGCTAAAAATACGTTTTGCCATGCCCACGCCGCCCACTGATACAAAATTAAAATTCCGTCTGCATATTCATGGGACCGGCCGTGGCATAGTGGTTAGAACACGTGACTACCATGCGGGAGATCACAGGTTCAACTCCTGGCTCCAGTCATTTAAAAAAAAAAAAAATAAAAATTCTTTCCTCGAATGTTGTCGACAGCAACTTCGCAGTATTAGTGTCGAGTCAATCGGCATGTCTGGTAAGAGCTTCTCAAACAGTGACGTTCGCATTCGTCGATAATCACAATTCACAACAACGCGAGAAGCTATCCCATACCTCATTCATGGGGTGTAAAGGGAAATTAAGTAAGTAAGTTGACGAGCACTATCTGTGTATCTTATTTTATCTCCCTAGCTCCAAAAATACGTTTTGCCACGCCCAGTCCGCCCACTAACACAAAATTAAAATTTCGTCTACATATTCATATTCGAGCACTATCTGTGTATCAAATATTATTTATCTAGGGCTAAAAATATGTTTTGCCACGCCCACCCCGCCCTTTAGTCCAAAATTTAAATTTCGTCCGCATATTCATATTCATGTAGCCGAGCTCTATCTATGTATCAAATTCAAATTCTCACTAGCTCTAAAAATACGTTTTGCCACGCCCACTGACACAAAATTAAAATTTCGTCTGCATATTCATAGTCGTGTAGCCAGGTACTATCTGTGTATCAAATTGCATATCTCTAGCTCACAAAAAAAGTTTTGCCACTCCCACTCGGTTCAGCCGTATAGGCGTGATTGGGCCACAAACATACAATCAAACAAACAGACAGACATTCACATTTATAATATTAATAGGAATAGGAATAGGAATAGGAATAGGAATAGGAATAGGAATAGGAATAGGAATAGGAATAGGAATAGGAATAGGAATAGGAATAGGAATAGGAATAGGAATAGGAATAGGAATAGGAATAGGAATAGGAATAGGAATAGGAATAGGAATAGGAATAGGAATAGGAATAGGAATAGGAATAGGAATAGGAATTGGAATAGGAATAGGAATAGGAATAGGAATAGGAATAGGAATAGGAATAGGAATAGGAATAGGAATAGGAATAGGAATAGGAATAGGAATAGCAATAGCAATAGCAATAGCAATAGCAATAGCAATAGCAATAGCAATAGCAATAGCAATAGCAATAGCAATAGCAATAGCAATAGCAATAGCAATAGCAATAGCAATAGCAATAGCAATAGCAATAGCAATAGCAATAGCAATAGCAATAGCAATAGCAATAGCAATAGCAATAGCAATAGCAATAGCAATAGCAATAGCAATAGCAATAGCAATAGCAATAGCAATAGCAATAGCAATAGCAATAGCAATAGCAATAGCAATAGCAATAGCAATAGCAACAGCAATAGCAATAGCAATAGCAATAGTAATAGTAATAGTAATAGGAATAGGAATAGGAATAGGAATAGGAATAGGAATAGGAATAGGAATAGGAATAGGAATAGGAATAGGAATAGGAATAGGAATAGGAATAGGAATAGGAATAGGAATAGGAATAGGAATAGGAATAGGAATAGGAATAGGAATAGGAATAGGAATAGGAATAGGAATAGGAATAGGAATAGGAATAGGAATAGGAATAGGAATAGGAATAGGAATAGGAATAGGAATAGGAATAGGAATAGGAATAGGAATAGGAATAGGAATAGGAATAGGAATAGGAATAGGAATAGGAATAGGAATAGGAATAGGAATAGGAATAGGAATAGGAATAGGAATAGGAATAGGAATAGGAATAGCAATAGCAATAGCAATAGCAATAGCAATAGCAATAGCAATAGCAATAGCAATAGCAATAGCAATAGCAATAGCAATAGCAATAGCAATAGCAATAGCAATAGCAATAGCAATAGCAATAGCAATAGCAATAGCAATAGCAATAGCAATAGCAATAGCAATAGCAATAGCAATAGCAATAGCAATAGCAATAGCAATAGCAATAGCAATAGCAATAGCAATAGCAATAGCAATAGCAATAGCAATAGCAATAGCAATAGCAATAGCAATAGCAATAGCAATAGCAATAGCAATAGCAATAGCAATAGCAATAGCAATAGCAATAGCAATAGCAATAGCAATAGCAATAGCAATAGCAATAGCAATAGCAATAGCAATAGCAATAGCAATAGCAATAGCAATAGCAATAGCAATAGCAATAGCAATAGCAATAGCAATAGCAATAGCAATAGCAATAGCAATAGCAATAGCAATAGCAATAGCAATAGCAATAGCAATAGCAATAGCAATAGCAATAGCAATAGCAATAGCAATAGCAATAGCAATAGCAATAGCAATAGCAATAGCAATAGCAATAGCAATAGCAATAGCAATAGCAATAGCAATAGCAATAGCAATAGCAATAGCAATAGCAATAGCAATAGCAATAGCAATAGCAATAGCAATAGCAATAGCAATAGCAATAGCAATAGCAATAGCAATAGCAATAGCAATAGCAATAGCAATAGCAATAGCAATAGCAATAGCAATAGCAATAGCAATAGCAATAGCAATAGCAATAGCAATAGCAATAGCAATAGCAATAGCAATAGCAATAGCAATAGCAATAGCAATAGCAATAGCAATAGCAATAGCAATAGCAATAGCAATAGCAATAGCAATAAGAATAAGAATAAGAATAAGAATAAGAATAAGAATAAGAATAAGAATAAGAATAAGAATAAGAATAAGAATAAGAATAAGAATAAGAATAAGAATAAGAATAAGAATAAGAATAAGAATAAGAATAAGAATAAGAATAAGAATAAGAATAAGAATAAGAATAAGAATAAGAATAAGAATAAGAATAAGAATAAGAATAAGAATAAGAATAAGAATAAGAATAAGAATAAGAATAAGAATAAGAATAAGAATAAGAATAAGAATAAGAATAAGAATAAGAATAAGAATAAGAATAAGAATAAGAATAAGAATAAGAATAAGAATAAGAATAAGAATAAGAATAAGAATAAGAATAAGAATAAGAATAAGAATAAGAATAAGAATAAGAATAAGAATAAGAATAAGAATAAGAATAAGAATAAGAATAAGAATAAGAATA
Source organism: Muscina levida (assembly GCA_964034835.1). Lineage (NCBI taxonomy): Eukaryota > Metazoa > Arthropoda > Insecta > Diptera > Muscidae > Muscina > Muscina levida. Next base: position 19,117,728 of record OZ035881.1, read on the forward strand.
AGAATAAGAATAAGAATAAGAATAAGAATAAGAATAAGAATAAGAATAAGAATAAGAATAAGAATAAGAATAAGAATAAGAATAAGAATAAGAATAAGAATAAGAATAAGAATAAGAATAAGAATAAGAATAAGAATAAGAATAAGAATAAGAATAAGAATAAGAATAAGAATAAGAATAAGAATAAGAATAAGAATAAGAATAAGAATAAGAATAAGAATAAGAATAAGAATAAGAATAAGAATAAGAATAAGAATAAGAATAAGAATAAGAATAAGAATAAGAATAAGAATAAGAATAAGAATAAGAATAAGAATAAGAATAAGAATAAGAATAAGAATAAGAATAAGAATAAGAATAAGAATAAGAATAAGAATAAGAATAAGAATAAGAATAAGAATAAGAATAAGAATAAGAATAAGAATAAGAATAAGAATAAGAATAAGAATAAGAATAAGAATAAGAATAAGAATAAGAATAAGAATAAGAATAAGAATAAGAATAAGAATAAGAATAAGAATAAGAATAAGAATAGGAATAGGAATAAGAATAGGATACCTAAAATGTTTACACGGCTTGCCCATATCTAACTCGTTGTCGTCTGCAGCTTTGTAAGACTCTCTTGTTCTTGTTCTCTTACACTATTAAGTAGGCATTAACACACTTTCTGTAACATAATAATTTTTGAGCTTTTATTTTCCCAGCCTTATGTGAGAATTACAAATTTTTCTTTTTTTTTTGCCAAAGCCGTTCATCATTTCAAAACCACCAAGAGTCAAGTGATGAGGTCAAACGCATAAAACGATTAACTACTTAAGCTTTTCGCAGTATAAATAACGCCTGTTGGCTATTTCAAACGCCATGTCCGCGTGTAATCGATCGATATCATATCAGCGACAGAGACTATCTCTCATAGCGATTAAAAACTCAAAGCAAACTAGCAAAACATATAACGGACAATAAATGCAATTAACACGCATTAGCAATTATTGAATACCAACCAACCAATCGAACCAACACTATGGAGCAGAGTCAGAGTTTGCCACCAAAAATATGTACGTACAAAAACCTCCCCAGAATAAGTGTTGCAGCGACGCTGGACAAAATGAAAGTGCAATTGTTGGCGCGAAGCGATTTAATGAAACTAAAAGTTCATTTGTTTTTTTTTCATCACCAAGTGCAGCGCCACCAATAAATAAATTTAGGTTAAGACCACCCAAAAAGTGTTTAAAGTAACAATTAATTGAAAAAACGTTTTAATTTCTGTTATGATGAAAACAATTTGTTTTTTTTTTGTTTTATTATATAGTTTCATTACAAAAACAACTGTTTTACTCTTATATTTTTCACACTTACAAACGACACAATACGAATACACGAACTTATATCTCTAAGTTACATAGTTTAGTTTTGGCCACAAATACTTAACGTGTATGCGGCGGCGGCGGCGTCATATAAATAGTTATGAATCATTAGAATTAATCAAGTTATATGTAATTTAATCATGTTTTGATTTGAACGATTTTATGCTTTGGCATTAATATCGTTAATGTTATGAATAGTAATTTTTTGTTTTTCTGTTAATATTTTAATAAACGGTTTTTGTGTTGTTTCTGTTTAAACTTAAGACTAGAGGGAGCTTAAATTATCGATGACGCAGAAAAGTGTTTTATTACATTTAACCAAAGTTATATATACTGATTGATGTATATGGGGGTGGTGAGTTACTAATACAATGTTTAATACAATAACAATAATAAAATTGATTAATAGAGTTTAATGAAATTTTGTTATTAAACGTGAAGTACATTTGTAATTAATTTGTAACAATAGCAGTGACAGCAACAACTAATTTAATAAAAAATATATTGCTAAGGTAAAGGGGCAAGGAGAGAGGTGAAAAAATCTTTTTAAAAAATGACTCAACAATATATGTATGGTAAAGGACTTAATATGATGTTCTTATAAAATTGTTCCCATCATAACATTTTAAGAGAAGCTATATTATCAGTTAAAAGAGCCATTGATGATTTCTAATGGCTTAAATAAATATTCCACACAAAAAATCAAGTTGGACCAATGTTACCGAATGAAATAGTCAAAAACTTATATCTAGTTTCTGGCCACATATTGAATGACAACCTTGTACTGTACTGTATTGTACATTTGTAGCGAGATTGCATATCAACGTATGAGTAATATAAATTTTATGAGGATTTTATAATAATCATACGCACGTCATTCCAATATTGCGGATTTATGGTTTAATAACACATTACAACATTTTTTCAGCTCTATGATTTGGGACTCATTTCTGAGAACTGCATGTGATAGAAGCCCCGAAAAGAATAAGTTCTGCATCATTTGTTTTGTCAAGTTACATGCCATAATAATTGAATATCGATTTGAAGTTAGTAAGTATCGTATACGGGAATTTGTCACGTTTCAGGCTCTTTTGTTATATTTAATACTTATTTGGTTTTTTTCACCCTAATTTTGACTATTTCTGATAAAATTTGTAAAGACCTCAATAAAATAAGAAACTTCTGCTTTTGAAGTATTCATTTTTAATCACAAATAAGAGAGTTATAAACGTTTCGCAAATCAAAAGGTCACCCTACATACCGCCAAAAAGTCAAAAACTAAAATTGACGTCAGAGTCAAAAATGACCAATAAGCCAAATGTAGTCCTCGTTTGACACGAATTTGGATGTGGTTTCATAGTCGGCAAGAGACTTCGACACCTGGTCTCACGGTTTAACCCTGTAAGTAACCGAATAGCTGATACGTCTTTGCGGAATGAGTCTTCAGTGAAGATTGGCAAGGACCTTACGGAGCCATTCTATACCAGACGAGGCGTATAACAAGCCTATCGTGCGATCTCTTCAACATTGTGATGGAGATGATAATGAGAAAAGCTGCAGTAAACACGAGTGGCACTATATTCAACAAAAGCCACATGCTAGTCGCGTACGCTGATGACGTAGACATCATCGGTCGAAAACTGCGGGATGTGACTGCAGCCTTCTCAGGTATACAGAAGGAATCAGCGAAAATGGGCCTAACGGTGAACGAGGACAAAACGAAGTTATAAGTTTCAACGAACAACAAATCAACTCGTTTGGGAAACTGCGTGAACGTTGACAACTATAATTTCGAGGTGGTAGATAATTTTGTCTACCTAGGCTCCGCCATCAGCAAAGCAAATAATGTCAGCCTAGAAATCCGGAGAAGAATCCTGCTTGCAAATAAATGCTACTACGGACTAAGCAAGCGATTCAATAACAGAGTCCTCTCTCGACGAACAAAACTCCAGCTATACCAGATACTGATTCTACCTGTCTTAATGTATGGCTCAGAACCCTGGGTTATGACACAAGCGGATGAATCGGTTCTGGCGGTATTCGAGAGAAAAAAGCTCCGTCAAATATATGGGCCCATCATCGTTAACGGAGAGTATCAGCGTCGTAAGATTCATGAGCTGTACGAGCTGTACACTGACATTGACGTGGTCAAACGCATTAAGGTGCAACGGTTGCGTTGGCTAGGTCATGTTGTGCGCATGGACGAAAATGCTCCAGCTCGAAAAGTCTTCGACAATGAACTCGATGGATGACGCAGAAGAGGGCGACCAAAACTCCGTTGGAAAGACCAGATTACTGAGAACCTTACTGAACTCGGTGTGACTAACTGGAGAAGAAGCGCAGAAGATCGAGGCGCTCATAATATTTTTCTACGTGCGGTATGTAATCCACTGGGATTGCATAGAAGTACCAGCTAAGTAAGTAAGTCCTCGTTTGATCAGACATCTAATGTCGAGGGGTCGTAGGGTGCACGGATCAAAAACAAAATTTGATGTCCTTAAATTGTCTTCAGACAAACTACAAAACTTTGGTGATAAAACAACAAAAACATATAGAGTGACAGGTTATCTCATCTATGGTAAGAAGAAAATTTTTCATTGCTAATGATATTAAATGACGACCCGGATCCAAGTACTGTACTGTACGTATTATGTGCATATCTATGAACAGCGTATGAGTAATATTAATTTTATTGGGATTTTTTTTATCAATCATACGCACATTGTTCCAATATTGTGATTTTATGATTGAATAATAATGAAAAGTTTTTGATGGTATTAACTATTTTATGTTAGTTTTATCCTCTCACATGCACTTTTTGTCAATAATGTTTACTAAAATGGTAAATACTGATATTGAATTGTTTATAATCGTATGAGCTGAGAATATTGTTATGCATTTTTTTAACCCCTGAAAACGTGCAGTTTCATGTGGAAGGTGCGAGTTTTTTTTGTTCGATTTTACTCATCCTAGAACAAAACCTCTACCTAGAGGATACAAGCTTGTATATATAACTTGATAGCTCTTAAATTAAGGCTGTGATTATAGTGTCAAATAATTAAATTTTTTGGAAAACCGGTTGCCAATTTATTCGAAAAGTAAAATTTTCTAACAAACCGGCTTTCAAATTCTTGGTTTAGTAATAAACCGGGTTCATGATTTAATAAAAAACCGGGTTAACCGGATGATCAGTCCATCCAAACAGAAGTTATTAGGAAATTTGAACTTAAAGTTTTACAGGAGACTCATATATTTTACACTTAGTATGGTTTAGAATCAAGATATCGGTTTCTTCATAAATTAAACTCCATTTACAATTGGACGCTAGTGTAGGAGATAAAGGCACTTATAAATTTCGACGGCTTCCCACCCATTTCAAGGTGATTGGGATCTCACTGTCTATGTCTTAGGGATTTCACAACTATTGTTATGGCATGTGATCACAAATCACAAATATTTTTTCAAAATGAGAGGAAAAAGTCATCTACTAGCATTTTCCAAAAAAATGTTCTAATTTCATAAGGAAATTTCAAAGAAAGCATCATTTGAGATTTGCCCAAAAAATATTATATAAGCATAAACAATCTTCTATGCTGATTTGCCTAGAAAAAAACCTGACAATGTTCTGTGAAAATGCTCCTTTTTGAAAAACCGGTTAACCGACAACAAAAAAACGGTTAAACCGGGTATTCGAATTTGCATTTTTGAAGAAACCGACATACGGTTTTGGAGAAAAAAAACCTGTTGAACTGTTTTCGGTTTTGAACACTCTAGCTGTAATCGAGGGGAGAGACAGACGGACATACTCAGAAAGGGGGAGTTTGTATGAGAGGTGAGAGTAGGTTTCGTCCAACCTCCGCTTAGAGGATACAAACTTTTATATCAAATTACTGGTCGATAGCACTTAAATTAAGGCTGTAATCGCAGGGACACGCAGATGGACACCCTCCCAAAGGGGTTTGCATGTGAGGTGACAGTAGTTTTTTCCGATATTATACAACTCAGAACATAGCCTCCGCTTAGAGAACCCAAGCTTTTAAAAAATTCAGCATGATGGCTCTTAAACAATAACTATAATCGCGGGGACAATCAGACGGACACCCCCAAAAAGAATCAAATTGTATGGGAGCTGGGAAATGTTTTTATCCTATCGGACTCATATTAGAATTTAACCCTTGGTTTGGAAAAGAGATGCTTTTTATATGACGATGATCAATTCTATTTATATATTACTCATTTTAGAATTTAACATGCAGTTAAAATATAGCAGCTTGTAGGCGACTACGATCATTATACTCTTGCCCAATGGGTGGGAGGATATATATCATTTGATACTACCTAAAAGTGTAATATATAGAAGGAATCACTTTAGACCCTAGCTTTCTATGAACTAAATTCGGTTCCTGACGGTTCCTCGTATTCACGATAACTTTTGAAAGATGTAACCAATTGTATTAAAACTTTGTATGGTTTAATATTTTTCCAAAACTCCCATACAAATGTACCATTCTGCCCACTTTAGAAATGAAGTAATAATATTAATACACCCAACGCGATCATGCCCAAATTCTGAATATTGTAAAGCTATAACAGGATAATAATTTGGAATTTTTTGTTTCTACTAAGGGTGAGAGTATATGTAATAGGCCGGGTCGATTTGTAAGGACAACAATTTTTCGATATTATATTACCTTTCCAATTCTATTAACCCTCGTTGTGAAATTTATATGAAAAGTAATTGAAATAATCTAATCGACCCTCTGAGTCATATATTTTCATATGAATTCGCACTCCTTAAACATGTGGAAAATCCAACTAAAAACATCTTACATTAAAAATCTTAAAAATCTCCCCTCTAATCTTGTGCTAGACCCTATTGAACTCTTCCTCCTCATCCTCCTTACTTTCACTTTTAGCCCTTTTATAACCTCTTTTTCCTCTCCCTCCTACCCTTACCCTTTCATATAATCTATACATTTAAATACATATAAAGCTCTTAATAATAACCATGGCACGTTAAACAACAATAGGTCTTATAATAATCCAATTTACACAAACGTTCACGATTTATACGCTTACAATTATTTAATTCTTCGCGACAATTTTTTAAGATTTTTGGCGCCGCCGCTATCACTAATTTCTCATTGCCACCTGATAGATCGTGAAAATTGTCGATAACTTCTGCAATACCGCCTTCGACGCCGCCGCTATTGCCATCCGCAGCTGCTGCTGCATCATTCTCGTACATATCATCAGCGCCGACGCTAACACCGCCGCCGCCGCCGCCACCACCACTATATACTGCAACGGCGTTGTGGGCGACGGCTGTATTATGCGCTCTCAGCTCTGTAAAATTTTCGAAAACCATAAACAAATGAAGAGGAAAATCACAAGCATTATAATGTACTTCCATAAATGGCTTATGTTAATACTAGATGACGTTTGATTACCTTCGCATTTGGCCACAGTACAAGTTCCGTAGACGGGTTCGCGTTCCATGTATTTGCATTTGTTCGATTCGATCATGGTTTTCTTTTTCCATTCGAATTCGAGACATTTGGCATAGCGTCGCTGGACGCCTTCACCGCAGGAGCGAGAACACTGGAAATAAGAATAGTAAAGAGAAGAATTGTATTTTGTTAAAAAAGAAGATATAGAAAACTAAGCTTTTATTGTTATGACAAGTAAAAGGATAGACAAAAGGATGATTTTCCAACAATTAATGAATTTTGAATAAAAATAAATTTGATATTCACCACGAATCGTCATCAGACTCGAACAACATCTTAAGCACAGAGATGAAACAAGAAATTTCTACCAAATGGTGAAAAGCAAAGGTTTTGCAACGCTCATGCAAATAGACTACCTACGACGTAGCCAAGTCCAAAGTTTGAATGGATTTTTCTTTAAAAAGTAAATGTCAGAGACGCATCTTTCGGCCCGTGATAAAGATTCCGACGCACAATTTAATTTTAATTATTTTATATTAAAGTGAAAAACAAGGCTCTAAATGAATCACCCTAAATGTTATGAAAATTTTTCGAAAAATTTTTCTGAAATAATTTCTTTAAATTTTATATATGTTTGCTCAAAATCAAGCTCGAGGAAATCGGTATAAGTTCATTACTTTACTAAAATTTTCTGATAAGAAAATTTTGTCGCTTAGAAATTTTTCGCTCAACCGTATAGACGACCTACGATGTAGCCAAGTCTAAAGTTTGAATTGAATTTTCTGTATAAGTAAATGTCAAGGATTGTTCTTTCGGTTCATTATAAAGATTCCGACACAATATTTAATTTTAATTATATTATATAAAATTGGAAAACAAGGCTCTAAATGAATCACCCTAAATGTTATAAAAATGTTAACAAATATTTTTCTGAAATAATTTCTTTTAATTCTATATATTTGTTTGCTTAAAATTGAGTTCGAGAAACTCAATACAATTAATTTAATAAAATTTTCTAAAAAAAAAAAAAAATTTCGCTTAGAGAATTTTTGCTCAACCGTATAGACGACCTATGATGTAGCCAAGTCCAAAGTTTGAATTGAATTTTCTATATAAGTAAATGTCAAAGATTGTCCTTTCCGTTCTTAAAAAAGATTCGAACACAAAATTCAATTTAAATTATTTTATATCAAAGTTAAAAACAAGGCTCTTAATGAATCAAAAATTTTATGAAAATTTTGACAAACATATTTCTGATATAATTTTTTTTTTTAAATTTTATGTATTTGTTTGCTTAAAATTGAGCTCGAGGAACTCAATATAATTACTTTACAACAATTTTCTGAGAAGATATTTTCTTTTCGCTTAAAGAATTTTCGCCCATCTAAAAAGACCATCTACGGCGTAGTCGTAGGAGAATGGAATTTTCTCCTAAAAGTAAATGTCAAAGATTATTCTTTGGGTCTATAATAAAGATTCTGACCCAAAATTCAATTTAAATTATTTAATATATAATTGAAAAACATGGCTCTAAATGAATCATTAAAATTTTATGAAAATTCTGAAATAATTTCTTTAAACTTTATATATTTGTTTATATATTTGTTTATATTTGTTTGTTTTATATGTTTGTTTGCTCAAATTCGAGCTGGAGGGACTCAATACAATTACTTTACTAAAATATTCTGAAAATAAATTTTCTTTTCGCTCATCTAAATAGATCATATACGGCGTAGTCGCGTCCAAAGTTTGAATGGTATTTTCTCTTGAAAGTAAATGCCATAGACTATTCTTTTGGTTCATAATAAAGATTCCGACACAAAATTCAATTTAAATTATTTTATATCAAAGTTAAAAACAAGGCTCTAAATGAATCACCTTTATGAAAATTTTAACAAACTTTTTTCTGTTATAATTTCTTTCAATTTTATATATTTGTAAGTTCAAAATATTAATAATATTTATACAGTGCAACACATGATTTTGGGACTCAATTCTGAGAGCTGCACGTGAAAGTAGCCCCTAAAACAAGAAGTTCTCAATCATTCGTTTTGTCTAGTTACATGCCATAATAATTTAATATCGATTTAAAGTATGTAAGTATCGTATAGAGGAATTTGTCTCTTTTGTTATATTGTTATATGGTGGCGTATGGCATGTAACTTTACAAAACGAATTATGCAGAACTTCTACTTTTTGGGTATACTTTCACGTGCAGTTCCCAGAATTGTTGCAGAAAATGTTGTACTGTGTTATTGAATATAAGCACCCTCTCCTCTCTCTCTTGTCAAAGCTTACCTCTGACCATTCCGAATAATGCCATTTTGGTCCACAGAAGACCATATCCTTGGCCGTACAATTGGCCACATCGACAGGTTTCCATTTTGGCTCACACTGTTTGTTGTCCACCACAAAACCATCCATTATACATAAGACCATACGGGTCCGGCGACGATTTGTACACTCTCCGCTGCAATTACTCCAATCGGAAGCAAACCACATACCACGACGACATGATTTCGAGCGATTTGTACATGGACGCTTAGTCTCAGGTATGGCCAATTGATCACATGGATCAGTATAGGGAGCGGTGCGATCGCAATAGATCGTGCGATGTTCATACTGGTCGCTGCAATCTTTCGAACATTGTTGATTCCAATCGGACATGACCCAAACGCCGGTCTTGTCATCGCGATAATGACGTTTAAGGGGAGCAGTGGCGGAGGTATTTGCCGAGTGGCGTTTGTCTGGTAATAAAGAGGGAATACATAAAGGTTTTATTTAATACATAGAAGAGAGTGAGAGTGAGAGCATTTGACAACTTACTCATGTTATTTTTTATGGTAGTGGGTGAACCTATCAGGCGAGCATACATTTCGCTGGACTTCTCTGGATTTCTGGTGTACAGTTTAAGTTTTTTGCAATTACATTTTTCTTGCATATCGGGTTTTTTATTTTCCAAGCATTTGGTGGCATTCACCTTTTCTACTATACCACTATATTGCTCTTGAACACAGTTTACCTCGCGTTTCTTGAGACCTTCAGCCGTGCTCTTTGTGCACTTGCAGTCGCCAAAATCACCCGTCTTCCAATAGGCTGGGCAGAGGCCACGATTGCAATGATAGATATCCTCACTAAATTGAGGCTTCTCGACAAGAGCACAACGCTTAGGGGAGTAGTAACGGGTGGTAGTAGACGTTGCCTTGGTGGGAGAGTCTCTTACACAACGAAAGATCGGCAATTGAATACCGGGACCACATGAACGATTGCATTGTCCGAAACCCAAAAGCTCCCAAGAGTAACGAGGCGGTTTCTTCTCCTTAATACGGGTTTCTTCTACCAATTGACCCAATTCATTCCATTGACCCTGAGAATCCTCTGAGTCTGTCATAGAGGCAGAGGGTACAGGCAGCGAATAGGAGTATTGCACACCCGGATTTTGACCATTTACCACAAGCTAAAGGATGGCCATAAAAAAATACACATGAAGGAGAAGTTGTCTCAGAATTTCACATGGCTTTGGGACTCAATTTAATATCGATTTAAAGTTTGTAAGTATCGTATAGGGGAATTTGTCACGTTTAAGGCCATTTTGTTTGACATAACTCGAGAATCACTAAATTATTATGGCATGTGACTTGACAAAACGAATGATGCAAAACTTCTTCTTTTTGGGGCTGCTTTCACGTGCGGTTCCCAAAATTGAGTCCCAAATCAATGAGCTGCAAAATGTTGTACTGTATATGACACATAAACCTACCATTAAAACCACTGGATTATTTAAGGGACCTTTGGCCAACACCATGCTAGCTTCTTTATTATAGTCGAATGTATCATCGTTATATTCGTACAGACCGCCTTCAGAGACTTTGTTGAAACCATTCAAAATGAATTTATTATCTTTGGTCTTTAAAGCTGCCAAAATGATATAAAATTTATAAATATTTCATATGTTATTTTTTTTATCCCCTCTGTAAGTATTTTTTTAGGCTTACCTATCATATTATTACTTTTATCCATTTCATGTATAGATAAATTCATGGCCCCCGCCGGTATGGTGGTTATGAAATTATATCCTAAACTTAGTTTTGACTGAGAAAAAGTCTCGCTTACTTTTTGACACATCACCGAACCACATCTCTCTGTGGCGTCTCTGGTGGTGGCGGGTCGAATGGCACCACTGCTATGGACAGCCTGAAATAAGCAATGAAGGCACGAAATATTATAACAATATTAAATAATATGTTTTTATAAATTGCTATGATAGTCACTAAAGCTTTATGATCGGTTAATATCAGTGTTACTTACCATTATTAATAACATCAAAAACTTCCACATTTTGTTGACAGATTTTCAATTTTTGAATTAGAATTTTGTTTATTACTTCAAATTTTGTTTTGTTTGTTTGAATTTTTTATAATTTTAAGTGCTCTAAATTCAAATATTTGTAAAAAAAAACTATGTTTCTGTAAAGAAAAATCACTGTTTTTAAAATTGTTTGTCTGTCAGTGTGTGGCCTATAAACTTCTACAGTTTTTGTGATTTTGTATTAAAACTTTAAAGTAATTATTCCTTAGGTAACGACGATAGTTTCTGTTTCTGAAATCCTAAAATTTGTCAATAAAAAATAAGTTTCTATAAAGAAAAATCATCTTGGTCTTAAAAATAATTGTATGTCTGTGTGTTGCTTATAATCTTCTACACTTTTTGTGATATTATGATGAAACTTTAGAAATATTCTGCTAAGATAACAGCAGTGGTTTCTGTAGTAGTACAATTATCTCACGATAGGTGGCGCTACATAAAATTCGCTTATAAGCCATGAATACCAAAATGTTAATGTTGTACATAACTTTACCATTAATATTTATCTGTAGTAGCAGTATGTCCCTGAGACAAAGGCGGTGATAATATTTATGGAAAAAAAACTAGCACATTTAGAAAAATTTCCTTTAATGAACATAGTTAATATTCCATGTGTTGAAAATAAATTTTCCATAAAAATTTCCTCACTGCAGTGAAGTTGCGTATTAAGCTAAGTAGGGAAAAAAACCTGCATAACAAGGCACAAGGCACAGCTGAATATCGCCAAACTGCAGACTACGTAGATAGCCAACGCCTATTCCAACCAACCCACTCAACTACTACGTGATGCTTTAACTCCCGAAAATACTAGCGGGCAATGGCAATATATTGGCCACTCGATGGAAGGGACTGTGCGGCCCGTACTGGGTTATGTGAAGCCCTTAAACGATACTGTACTGTCCATGAAAAGTACAGGGAAAAGAGGCAGGAGGCCTCTCCGACTCTTCAGGGGAAAAAAACGAGAGCTGAAGAAGGACAATAATGTATACATTGAAAAATACAGGAACAGATGTGTAGCCCCAAAAATCTACCAGAAGATAAATGGTAGGGTACATGGAATAGGTCTTTACTCCTGTAAAGACAAGGATAATCATCTCATTACTGACTCCGAGAGCGTACTGAGAATATGGAACGAAAACTTATGCAGCCTATTGATGTCTGAAAACTCGGCTGCTGAAGACTGTGTACCAATTTGAGACGATAACAGTAACAGTGTCTCCCCCTCGAGCTAAGCAGATATAACAACTGTCATATCCCGCCTAAAGAACAACAAATCCGCTGGGGTTGGTGGTCTTCCAACTGAGTTGGGTAGAGATGACCTTGTTTAAAGCATGCAACAGCTCATAGAGAATATTTGGCCTCAGGAGAGCATGTCAGAGGATTGTAATCTTAGTGTGCAATGTCCTATTTACAATACTACCGTGGAATTCGCCTCTTACCGATTGCGCATAAGGTCCTCTTTAGCATAATGTGTGAACGTTTATAATATTGATAATATTGCCTCGCAGTGGCAATATGTAGCCCACTTACCCACTTACTGTACTTAGGTACTCAAAGTCGTCTCAAGAAGATGCCTGCATACAGGGCGAAACTGCAGCCAGTAGCAACGCGAGCTGTTCGTGAACGGCACAGTGAGAAGAGACGAGAGTTGCTCCGATGTAGAGAGGAAACTCGAAAGTTCTACCTGAGAGTTAAGGCGAGAATGCGTGGAACAGGGTTGCCCTCCTGCAAGGACAGCGATGGCCAGCTAGACGGACCCCGATAACGTTCTGAAGATATGGCGAGAGCATTTCAAAAATCTACCTCTCCAGAAGACCCCGCTCCAATCCATGACGAGAGAAATAACTGCCCACCACCGAGCCAGAGTGAGGTACGTGTGGTTATATCTCGCCCCTAAAAATAACAAAGCAGCTGGAGCCGATGGTCTCCCGGCTGAATTATCTAAGGCAGGTAGAGAGGAGTTGCATCAGCTCATGGACAACATTTGGCTGGAGGAAAGCATGCCCGGTAATTGGATTCCCAGTCTGTTATGTCCCATATACAAGAAAGAAGACCGTAATGAGTGTAAGAATTACCATGGAATAAGCCTATTATCAATTGCGTATAAGGTCGAGCATATTGTGTGAACGTTAAACTATTTGGACCTTATTTAGTGCGACTTTAGACATGGTAAATCTACGACGGATCAAATATTCACTTTACCACAAATCCTGGAAAAAAACTCATGAAAAGTAGATCGACACCTACTACCTCTTAGTTGACTATAAAGCTGAATTCGACTCTCCGATAAGGAATAGGCTATATGAGGCCATGTCTGAGTTTGTTATTCCTGCAAAACTGATTCGACTTTGCAGATGTTCCTACACTCAGAAAAAAGTCCGTACTAAATTTGAGTACAAAACATACTAGATTTGAGTTTGCAAAATTTACTCAAAACTAGTAAATTTGTACTTAAAATGAATAAATTATACTCAATTCGAATATGTTGTACTGGATTTGAGTATGCGTTGAAAAAGTGCATACTTCATATAAGTACGAAATTTTACTCAAATTGTATTCTTCAATATGAGTAATATTTTACTCGCCTTAAGGAAAATATTATTCGTTTGAAGTATGGCATGTAAATATTTAAGTTTGCAAAGTGTTGAAAACAAAATTGTATGGAAGAATGTAAGTTTAGTTCGCATTGTACTTCAATTTACTCCAGATATTAAAATTAAGTTCAAAGAAGTTGTAGAACAGAGTACACATGTATGATCGTTTCAAGTATAGATGTAGTAATTTTGAGTTACGGTGTACTAAAATAAAGGAAGATTATCTTCAGGAATATCGTACTTAAATTGAGTACGATTTTCTCAATTTTAGGTTGCAAATAATAAGATATAGGATATTGTAGACTTAAAATGGACAAACAAACTACGTAAAAATAATACATATGTAACAGAAATTTTTATTCAAAATAAACTAGAATTTGGGGACGAAAAACTTAATTGTAGTATGCTCAACTTATATTAAAAGAGAATATTACCCAATTGTAGTTCGAAAAATAATCAAATATAGTAAGCATGCGTACTCAAATTAGGTAAACATTTACTTAAAAATAAGACATTAAACTAAACTTGAGTTCATTTTGAATAAACAATTGTAACAAAATACTTATTTGAAGTAAAAAAGTCTTCAGCTATGTGCCAAATTTGTTGTCAAAAAGGGTATTCAAGTTGGGGGATATAGTTGTAAATATGAGAAGCGTCAAACTAAAGTTGAATACATTTGTAATTAATTTTAGTTCACTCTGTACTCAAATTAAGTTCATTCCCAGAAATACAGCTCTGTGTTCTCATAAGTACACACAAAATGTGAGTGAAAGAGATAAACTCTATGAAACAATAATGCGCAGCATTCAACAACTGTGAAACAAAAAGAGACAAACATTCGTCAGCGATCGAACTATGTGATTTGTGTGTGTGTGTATAAGTGTTTGTGCGCATTGAAGCTGGTATTTGTTGCGTTTAGAACAGTTTTGTTGAAGAGGTTTAGGAGTAAAGTGTTTATTTGGAGTGTCATGTTACTGTAAAAGAAATTAAATAGTGAAAAAGTGTTTTTCTGAGACTTTGTAAAAGGTAAGTGATAATAAGAACCTTAATTATCAATTTTAGATGTGAATAATTTAAGAAGATTGTTGGCGAAAAAGTCTTTGCGGTGGTGTTCTCAACCGTGGTGTTTTCAATAGGAAAAAATGGGTAAGTACAATTGTGTATTCGTTCATTGGTGTTGTGTGTGTGTGACCGGCGAAAATAACAAGCAATTTGGATTTCATTAGAAGCTCCAATTGCAAATTCAATAATATGTAATGAGTTAAAATTTACAAATAATGCTACTAAAGAAATTCAAATTGTATGGCGCTTGTTTTTAAAGAATTACGCGTATGTAGTGTGTGTGTGTGCAAAAATGTATGTTACAAATTGTATAGTAAAATCCAAATTGACTTGCAATTAGTAACTGGAATTTAGTGTGGAAAAATGAATTCAAATTCATTATTGTCATTTGAATTCGAATTCGTTTTTAAATATAAAAGTTCCTTTAATTTGGAATTCTTTCCACAAGTGTCAATTGCAAATTTGAATAAATTTCTGAATTCCAAACTCCAATTTCTAATACTAATAATAATTTAAATTCAAATTTCAAAAATTACAAATGTATTTTACAAAAAATTATAAACTAAAAGTGTAGAACAGTTTATAATTTGTTATTGAATATTGAATTTAAATTTGTAATTTGCATTTGGTATTCAAAAATTAATTAATTAATTAAATGAATTCCAAATTGTAATGGAATTTAAATGGGTATTGGAGAGCAAATTTCAAATTAAAATTTAGAGGTGTCATTTAAATTAAGATTTTAAATTTTAGAATTATGTAATTCCTATTTGTAATTTGAATTTAAATAAAAATAAGCAATTTCTAATTATAATTTGAAATATGCAGTCAGTATCTGAGTTAAAATTAAAAAAATAAATTAAAATATAAAATTAAGTTTTGAAAATTAAAATTGCAGAATGAATGACAATTCGAAATCAGAATATAAAATTTTAAATAAAATACTTATTCTGAATTATATTGCTATTATGATTTCATTCATTCTTAATACAATTACAGAATTCAATTTTAGAGGCAATTAAATATTTAAATTAATTTGTGAATATCAAATTACAAATTCTAATTTTAATTGAAGGTTATTGCTGAATTTCAAATTTAAACTACAACTAATTTGTGAATTCACTTTTGATTATTAATTTCCGTTTACCTATACTTATATAATTATAATTACAAATTTTAATTTATTCTTGAATTTTAAGAGTGCAATTTGAATATTTAAATTCATTTCGATATAACAAATTCTAATCCAATTACTAATCACAAATCGGAATTTATTCTTTCTAAATTCAATCACAAATCAAATTCCAAAAAAAGGTACAACATGAATTCAAAATTATTTTTGAATTTTAGATCAAATATCAATTGAAATACAATTTGTTAAACTGAATAGATTTTATTTCGTTTTCTAAACATTTCAAACCCCCTTGGACTATTAAAACTTGATTTATCTTCGTTAATTCATATGCTGGAATGTTAGACAGATATTTATTATTGGCGTGATCTAAATAGTTTTAATTCTTGGCTTTCGCGTAATAATACTGCAAATTTTTTAATGGTTCAGTTTGCTGTCAGATAGTTAGACTTCTAGCGTGTGGCGGGGAGGCTCGTCTGTGTCACGGCTACGTATGATTTGAGACCTCCTCTATTATGCTTGAAGCAGTTTACTCATGTAAATAAATAACCGTTTGCAATATAACTGACAATGATGAGACTTTGACGCAGTTTATTATGCCGCGGGGAAACCTAAAGAGCAGGTTCTAATTGTTTAGATCAATACCTTTATTATATATCAAGTCAAATATTAAATCTATGTAACCATACGGAAAATAGTTCATCTGGACATTTTGTAGACAACTGGCTTATACATTTTCATATAACTTACAAATTGTTATTCTGAAGTCAACTTTGCCGTTAATCAAATTTGTTTAAAAAAAAATAGAAAAAATTTAAGGAACTTGGGGAGAGATCCAGTGCATGATGTAGGTGTAGTCGAATACATCATGATTATTGTTAACCAAAGAATCTTGTTAAGTCTAATATCGGGTCTTTCATCACTTTTGAGCTAATAACTCAGTTCTAAACCAATTTTGAATTTATTTAAATCTGAGACCTTTCCAACGATATATAAATATATATATTTTACTATAGATAACTTGCCACATCTGTCTGATTTTGCCCCCCAATTTTAAACTTTTTTGATTTTGTTCACTATTTTTGAAGTTTGAAGAAGTTTTTAGCCACTAATTTGTTACATTACCCTTATGTTTGTTGTATTATTCAGAAAGTGCATTTAGCCATTTGTAAAACGCATATTTGTTTGTAAAAATTGGTGAACGAATGGTTAAGTTATTAATGTTTTTGAACGCAATCTTCAAATCCAAATTCGAAATTAACAACAACACCACAACAAAATATTTTCTTTAACTGTTTGATTTTAGTATGGGATATGTTGTACTCGAAAAAAAAATATTAAAAAACTTTTTTGAATTTGGGATCAAATATCAATTGAAATACTATTAGTTATTTCATTTCAAACCTCTTAGACTATAAAAATTTTATTTTATCTTCGTTAGTTCATATATTGTAATGTTAGACAGATATTTATTATTGGCATGATCTAGATAATTTTTATTCTTGGCTTTCGCGTAATAATACTGCAAATTATTTTAATAGTTCAGTTTGCTGTCAGATAGTTAGACTTCTAGCGTGTGGCGGGGAGGCTCGTCTGTGTCACGGCTACGTATGATTTGAGACCTCCTCTATTATGCTTGAAGCAGTTTACTCATGTAAACAAATAACCGTTTGCAATATAACTGACAATGATGAGACTTTGACGCAGTTTATTATGCCGCGGGGAAACCTAAAGAGCAGGTTCTAATTGTTTAGATCAATACCTTTATTATATATCAAGTCAAATATTAAATCTATGTAACCATACGTAAAATAGTTCATGTGAACATTTTGTAGACAACTTGCTTCTAAATTTTCTTTTGACTTAAAAATTTGTATTTTAAAGTTAACTTTGCCGTTCGCCAAATTTGATTTAGAGAAAAACACAATTCAATAATTGAGTTAAAGATTTTCATTTGAATAAAAACCTCCACGCGGCATATTATTTTATATTTGCTAATGGAATTTGATTTGTAGTATTCTTTTAAAATAATTTTATCTAATGAACTTTTATTTGCGCAAATTAATGACAAATTCGAATAATATAATATAATATTCGAATATATAATAATATTATAAACCCCAACCCTTCCTCAACTTTCTGAGCATGTTGGCTAAACATTAACTTTAATTCCTTTACCTAAAATTTGAAGGCAGCGGAGTCGTTTTTTGCAGCGATGACGTACAATTTGCTGACATTTGTATATCTGCAGTTGGAAGTGGTATGTATTAGTTATGTAAAATAATTGTATTTTAAAATGAATAACTACTTGTACGCATGCGTGTTCTAGCATCAGACATGACCACGGCATTTCTGCAATATCAGTCAATTGCAAAAACAATTTATTAATAATAATAAAATAAAAGTTTTTTATTTTGACAGCAATTTCTTTCTTTTAAATTATTTATAAGCTTATATAACGTAATTATTAAAAAAAATTAGTTGGGGGAAATGCAAATATTACATTAACCATGATTAAACTTAATTGTAGTACAATAATCCAATTTTCCGTCCGTTTGGTTGTACATTTAAGTATATTCTCGTTAATTTCAAGAAAGCATACTTGTTTTAATTCTTTGTGACTTCAATTAAGGGTAAAAAGCATACAAGCAAGTCTGGACGAACTTAAATATAGTACATATATATTCCACAATAGGATAGATAAACTTGAGCCAAGTTGACACTAAACTCAAATATAGCACATTCAGTCTTATAGTGTAAGACATTTATGTTCATACTAGCTGACCCGGCAAACGTTGTTCTGCCATACAACTTCGTACCCTGCGAACTTTGTCTCGCTCCAAAGTTAACGCCTTCATATAAGCTCCAGAGTAATATTAAAACACATATAGTTCAAATTTTAATGTGACTTATTTGAATTTAATCGAAATCAGTGAAGAGCAGTCTGATAAACAATGTTTTTAGATTTGTTTTCCGGCGCTAAAACAAACAATGCAGACAGTTTGCCAAAACGCGAAAAACTGAGAAATTCGAGGTTGATCCCACAAACTTCCAATGATTTGCCTTGCGATTTATTGATTGTCATCGCAAAAGCCAATCGAATGGGGAAACCAAATTGTTGGAAAAGGGTATTTTTCGAATAAACCGGAAACCGGTTTACTGAAAAATTCATGTACTTGAACACTATAATTGTATCCAATGCAGAAAATTTTGCAATTCGATCATTTCGTGTTTTATTGAAGTAAAAATTGCACAACGTTGATCTAGTTCTATTGCCGAATCACCAACGAAATAGATCTGAAGGAACTTATGATTTTCGTTTGGTGGTTGTAACAAAGCGCCAGCTCGATGATGTATTTGCCCTTGGATCTGAATGTGTGGAAGCAATTTCGAGCAAAATGGGAGGAATTGTTTTTAATAATAACACTGACACAAAATCAAACTTTTTCGGAAACAAACGAATGTTGGAAAAAACCTTACCTCAGTTTCCACTTTGCTTAAGATATTCCTAGAATATTTATCTTCATTAAATATTATGTCTTCGACCTATTTTAAATATGTCATTCGTAATTATTGCACACAAAATTCCATACAAAAAAAGCCATTTTCGGTAATTCCAATTTTCCGGCTTTTTCGGAGGATTTTCCCAAAATTTTCTCTCGCATAAACATTATCCCGGCCATTGCGAACAACTGAAAAAAAATTTCACCAAAATCGGTCTAGCCGCTCTCAATTGATGAATTACTATATGAATTACTATTACACCATTTTTATATATATAGATATTATTTATCTCGTTAGATTTTCCAACCAACATCAAAATCATCAAATCATGCGAAAACTGTAAAATTTCGTCGATAACAAAATTAATTTTTTCGCGCTTTTCCGGAATTTTCCGAGTTTTTCGCTAATAATTTGCTATTTTTGCATTCTAAAAGCCATTTCGTAACAATTGCACTCAAATTTCCCGTCTTTTCCTAAGGATTTTCCCAAAATTTTTTGGCATAAAAAATTCCTGCCACTTACGAACAATTCAAAAAAAAAATAGAGCAAACTGGGCCAAAGTTCTCTCTTGATAAATTACTATACATTTTTCTCACTATTTTTATATTTATATATTTCGCAATAATCCGAAATTTTTCAGCAACACAACGAATTTTGCAGCTTTACGTCGTCTGAAATCATCAAATCAAGCGATACAATGGAAGGTTTCGTCGAAGGCATTATAATCTTTCGATTTTTTTTCCGGAATTTTCCGAGTTTTCCACCAAGAATTTTTTCTATTTTTCTATTCGAAAAGTCATAATTTTTCGAAATTGTTCACATTAACATCGCCCAAAATAACCAAAACATACGATAAGATGCAAAATTTTGTCGAAAAAAAAAGAAATTTTTTTGACGTTTTCCATAATTTTCCAACTAAAATTTTCTATTTTTCCATTCGAAAACCGACAAAAATTTAATTTGCGATTTACCTCAAATCAGGCGATGAAATGCAAAATTTTGCCGGAAAAATTAAATTTTTTCGATTTTTTTTGGAATTTGCCGAGTTTTTCACCGAGAATTTATCTATTTTTCCATTCGGAAAGCCATTTCGGAATAATTATCCGAAATATTTCGCAAGTTACGTCGTTCAAAACTATCAAATCGTACGACAAAAAGCAAAATTTCGTCGAAAAATAGTATTAAAATTTTTCGAATTTTTCCGGAATTTTCCGAATTTTCGAACAAATTTTTTTTTTCCATTCAAAAAATCATTCGTAACAATTGCACGCAAAATTCCATACAAAAAAGCAATTTTCGGTTTTTCCAATTTTCCGGCTTTTCCGGAGGATTTTCCCACAATTTTCTTTCGTAAAAACCAACTCCTGGCAATTACGAATAACTGAAAAAAAAATTGAGCCAAATCGGTCCAACCGTTCTCGAGTTTTGCGCTTAGCAACACATTTAGCGACTTATTTTTATATTATAGATTGGCTACAAGTTAACTCAATTTGAGTACAATCTGACTCAATTTCAGATCTGATTAGTTGTACATTTATGTATATTCTCGCTAATTCTAGAAGAGCATACTTGTTTTTACTCCGTTTGTGATTTCAATTAAGTTCAACTATACTAAATTCCAATACGCATTAACATGTCTCGTACTTAAATGTAGTTTAATTTGCATTAATACGGAGAAAATGGGGTCTTCAATTTAGAAAATTTGCTTTGTAGTAAGTCACATTTTTCTTTTTTTTGAATACGATGCAAACTTACATGATTGCCGCGTGTACTTATTTCAAGTCAATTTGTGGTTGACTTTAGGAAATTTTCTGAATATCGGTAGTAAAATATAAGAAGTGCATACTCAGTGAAACATCATTTCTCCTTATTTTAAAAATTTTGCACTCAAATCTTATCAAAAAAAACTACGAATGAGTAAGTGCATACTTGATTATTGACACATAATACTTGCATACTATAAGCAAGTCGCATGTCGACTAAGATTCAGTAAATTTTACTTGTCTTTATTCCAAATGTATTTAAATGTAGTAACAACTTTACTGAAATCAAGTATGAAATGAATTCAATCTGAGTAACCGTAATACTTGACTCCGAATTGATGGCCACTCTTACTCAATTTTAGTAAATATTTCCTTAAACTTAGTACATGTTTCTCCTAGTGCATACTTATTTGTAATACCAACTTACTACTTTTGATTCAAAATGTGTTCAAAAATAAGTCGTGTTGTACTCAAAACAAAGAAATGTATACTATATTTTAGTTCGCATTTTAGACTTATATTAAAGAAATTTGCAAACTCAGTTTGAGTACTGTGTTACTTGGCGCCATATGAAGACTCATTTTACTCAATTCTAGTTCAATTTTACTTCAATTTAGTTCACTTTTTTCTGAGTGTAGGAAAACACCAAATCCTCGGTTAAGATTGGTAAGGATTACTCTGAACCATTCACTACGGAAAGCGGTCTCAGGCAAGGCGATAGCTGATGTCAACATGTCTAGCACCATATTCCACTCGAAGGGAAGATGAATTTACCTACCACGGATCTTCTGTCAATAACAAAATAAGTGTCAGGCAAGAAATCAATCGGGGAACACCTGGGTTGAATTTTGTGTTTAGGGATTTGGCAAACATAGTGCTGCAATCTGGCAACTGACTGCTCTATCGTAAAGTTGAAAATTTTTGAGGTTATACGTACTTAGAACGTTTTAACATACGAGCGCTATTGGTGTTGTTTACAGATACTTAAATGATTCATGTCGGCCCAAAAATGGAATTAAATCGTGAACATTTTCGTGCGATTATTTTTTACAACTTTCGACGTTGATTAACTCAGCAACAGTGCATGAATGAACTTAATTCAATTTTTAGCGATGAAGCTCCATCAAGGACCAGTGTTTATCGATGGTATGGTGAATTCAATCGCGGTCGTAGTTCACTCCAAGACGAATATCGTGAAGGTCGTATAAAATCAGCTGTTGTTCCGAAAACCAATGATGCTGTGCGCGAACTGATTTTGCAAGATCGTCATGTGACCTATCGTGAGATTGAGACAACCTTAGGCATTATTGGAACCAGTATACATTTAATATTGCATAAACATTTGACTGTCAAAAAAATTTGTTCGCGTTGGATCCCACACAATTTGTCAATCGCTCAAAAAATTGCTCGTGTCGATTGGTCGAAAGAAATGCTCAAAAACTACGAAAGCGGTGCTTTGAAACACGCCTATGACATTGTAACAGGCGATGAATCTTGGATTTACACGTATGAGCCCGAAGGTAAACAGCAGTCAAGTGTATGGGTGTTTCAAGATGAGCCAAATCCAAAAATCCAACAAAAGCTGTTTGCGCCCGAAGCATTTTCAAGCAAATGGTCGCCTGTCTTTCGGAAAAACTGGTCATGTCGCAACCGATCCACTAGAACAATGCAGAACAGTGAATTCTGAGTGGTACACAACCATTTTTTTTGCCAGTTGTCTTCTAAGAAATCAGGAAAACCAACCACGAAGACGGATCACTCTTCACCACGACAATGCGAGTTCTCACACATCGGCTCAAACAACAACATTTTTTAACACCCAAAACATCGATTTGATGGGTCATCCGCTGTATAGTCCTGACTTGGCACCGAATGACTTCTTTTAATTCCCGTACGTAAAAACTAAACCGAGGGGTCAACGTTTTTCGACACCTGAAGAAGCGGTTGCTGCATTCAGAATGAATGTTTTGGAGATACCTTAATCAGAGTGACGAAAGTGTTTTGACAATTGGTCTAAACGCATGCAAAAGTGTATAAATCTTCATGGGGAATATTTTGAAAAACAATAAAGTGATTTTCGATGACTAATATTTTTTTTGTTCTCTAATCCCGAAACATTTAATTCAACCCTTGTAGTGCTCGCCAATAGATGTTTTTAAGGACTTCGGCAGCACTTAGGTAATACCACTTTATTTCGGGATACGAAGAAACAGCTGCACCAGTTGATAATTTTACCCGTTCTGTTGTATGCTGCCAAATCGTGGGTACTTACGACAATTGACATACAAAACCTGTGAGTATTCGAAAGAAAAGTACTCCGAAAAATATATGGACCTATCTGTGTCGACGGCGAGTTTCGCTATCGGATGAACCATGAAATGTAAGAGCTTTACCACGACATTGACGAAGTTAAAAGAGTCAGAATCCAACGACTACGATGGCTGGGACATGTTGCCAGGATGGATGTAAATGCTCCAGCGAAAAAGGTGTTTGAAGGCGAACCTGAGGTACGACACAGAGCAGGCAGACTCAAACTTCGTTGGAAGCACCAATTGGTAGGCGACCAAAATGTAAATTTTGTCTGCAAATTCATATTCGTGTTGCCTAGTACTATCTGTGCACCAAATTTTATTTCTCTAGCTCTTAAAATAATTTTGCCACGCCCATTCTGCCCTTTTGGTCAATTATTCCAAAAATTCATAGTAATTCACAGTAATTTTTATACCGTAGAATATATTTGTAATAACTTTAATACCATCACCCTTAGGGATGAGGGTATATATCATTTGATACGAAAAAAGGGTAACGCATTAAAGAAGACGAGTTAGACCCCAAGTATCATAAGACCAAATTTGTTACAGGACTTTTTAAAGCGATTGAGCTATGTCCGTTTGTCTGGCTGGCTACCTGTAGACAACTCGAGTAATATTTAACGGATCGGTACGAAAATTTACCAGTATTAATATTTTTCAAAACGAACTTATGGGATTGTAAATGGGCTGAATAGCCCCACCCCTTCTGGTACCTCCCATACAAAATTACATATTTTTGGAAAATTAATATTTCTTCCATAACTTCCAAACGGACAACTGGAGGATGTTTGAATTTGGTCAGTTTATTTATCTTGCAAGTGTAGACAAACCCTAAGAAAACCGAAACCTTTGTCACACCCCTTCTGGTACCTCCCATACAAATGACCGAATTGATCCTCATGGTTTTACATACATATCTTTTTGTTATTAAACTGAATTCACTCAAATTTTGCCTATATTGTTCGCTTATGAAAAGTTGAATTAGGAATGAATATGGACTATATCGGTTCAAGCCTTCTGGTACCTCCCATACAAAATTACCTATTTTTGGAAAATTAATATTTCTCCCATAACTTCCCAACGAACACTTAGTTGGTAATGAATATTGGCCGATAAATTTATGTTGTGATAGGAGGCGAAACCTCAGAGAGCCTAACTATTTGACACACCACTTCTGGTACCTCCCATACAAATGACCGAACCCACCCCCATAGTCTCACATACATATCTTTTTTGTAAGTACACTGAATTCAGTAAAATTTTGCGTAAGGTGTACGGTTATGAAGTTTAGACTCAGAAATGAACATGGACTATATCGGTTCACGCCTTCTGGTACCTCCCATACAAAATGACTTTGTTTGGAAAATTAATATTTCTCCCATAACTTCTAAACGGACACTTGGGGGGTAATGAAAATTGATTGGTAAATTTATCTTCTGATAGGAGGCAAAACCTCAGAAAACCTAACTATTTGACACACCCCTGTTGCTACCTCCCATACAAACGACCGAACCCACCCCCATAGTCTCACATACATATATTTTTTGTAAGTACACTGAATTCAGTAAAATTTTGCGTAAGGTGTACGGTTATGAAGATTTTAATCAGGAATGAATATGGACTATATCGGATCACCCCTTCTGGCACCTCCCATACAAAATGACTTTGTTTGGAAAATTAATATTTCTCCCATAACTTCTAAACCGGCACCTGGGGGGATAATCAAATTTGGTCAGATATTTTTATCTTGTAATAGGAGGCAAAGCCTCAGCAACCCTAACTATTTGGCACACCCCTTCTTGTACCTCCCATATAAATATATGGGATATTTCCCCTTTTACATACGTATCATTTTTGTATGTACACTAAATTTAGACAAATTTTGCCAGGGTAAGCGATCATTGAACGTTGAGTTATGAAAAAAATCAGACATGTTGTGCTGCCTCTAATTTAAATTCTGTACAAATAGGTCAAATTTTGTATGTGTTTACTCTATATGCGGACAAAAAATAATACATAAGTAATTTTATTTTAAAAATCTATTAATTTCAATAACTTATATTGGGTGATGGTATTTATCAGTCAGTTTACCTGACTGAAATTTCTGTACTGGTTTTAAATATCGTTTTAGTGTAAATATGAATTTTTGATGTATTGGCAAAAGTGGGCGTAGAAATGGGCGTAGTCAAATTGGTTTTAAGTCATAGAGAGATAAAATTTGATATCCTGGTAGAACTCTGCAACACAATTTTGTATATGCAGAGATTTTTGATGTGGCTCAGTGGGTAAAAAAATCTGATGTCAAATATTTGATGTTCTTACCAACGCACAACAATTAATTTTTTATTGTAAAGATGACTTTTGTTGCCCAATTATTATTACAACATCGTTAATATATAAAAGAAAATGTTCAAACCTCCTCTGTAGAACATGTCGAAAGAACATATACAAATTTCTACAACTAATCCCTGGATTTTGGAAAATTACCCAATTATGAAACTTTGTCGAAACATTGGCTGAAGTCAAGTGAATCCATGAATGCATAAACTTCTTCAGAAGTTCACTGTGACAGTGAACTTGCATCATCAGACCATCGCAACCCAAACCAAGATAAAATTGTGTAAGAATATGTTAAAGATTACGGACGAGCAGTGATGATGTTGTCAATGATGACGACGACGATGACGATGACGTTAATGACGCATTACATCCCTCGAAGCGATTAATCCATCCACTTATACGGTTGTCTCTAATATAACTCATTGAACAACTCATCGACTGTTAATTAGGTCACACACAGTATAATCATGACTTCTTCTTCATATAAGCTGTTTTACGTCCATACGGAAAATTGGAAATTTTATAGCACCCACTGACCTACAAATTAAATTGGGAAAGGGGACATTAGGCAGTTTTATCTTATTAGGAATTGTAAGAAATTCAACAACAACAAAAAATAAACTGCACTAAATGCACAATTGAACTTTTTCGTATAATTAATGAAATTCTCAATATGAAAATAACAGCAAATTATCGCCATCAAATTGAGCCGCAAAGGAAAAACTAATGAGTGAATGAATGATGAGATGAACATTTCTCAAGCGTCCGTCCGTCCGTCTGTCCGTCCAATGGTGGTCGTTGGCGCTAGCGCTGATGCTGTGCTTGCACTTGGGTCTAGTTGAAAGATTAATGAAAATTTATTGCCCAAAAATGCTCTTGAAGCTTGAGCTTTTCTAAGTTTTCCGCTTTTGTTGTGTTACGTCGATACGATATTGCCGCTGCGGAGAACAGTTTGTTGCTAGCAGAGACTATAACAATAATTGATAACTGAAATTTACAGGCAGTGCAATTGGCAAGCAATATTTTGTTGCACATTGTGCTAGTGCCAGTTGACTGCCCCTGACACCACCTACTCCGGCCTGTTTTCATTTTGTTGTCCATATGTTGTGACATTGTAAACTCTTGTAGTTGGGTGGTCGGTCTGATATGTCTAGTTTTTGACAGACAGTCATAATTTTTGTTAGATAATATCGTAACAATATAATTTTCTATATTAGCATGATCATTTATGAATTGTATAAGACTTTATACGAAGAGGTCGTACTCTACTTTTACAATGTTGTAAGTAGAGACTCAAACAGCTTCGCTCTCTCTCTCTCTCGATCTGTATACAGAGTCTTTATAGGTGTGAGAATGAAATATGTACGTGCAGTAAATTCAAATTGTTGCATTATGCTGCTGATGATGATGAAAGACTCTAATTACGGAAAAATTTTGAAAATTTTTTGGTTGGAAAAAAAAAATTTAAACACAAATATTTTAAAAAATATGAAAAAAAATTTTTTACTAGGAAAATCCCTACAACTATCTCAACAAATATTTTTAGAAAATATTATTAAGAAATGGTCAATAATGTTTAATCATTACTAATATTATCAGTTTTTCTTTATATCTTCTTCGTGCTAACCTTCATGTCATTGTCTGCCTTAAAGAGTAAACCAATAATAAAAAAATATCAATATTTCTCAAACACATTGCTATGTTTATTTATTGCAAATTTATATGAATTGCAATCCGCACTTCATTCATATCATTCGTTTACAACATAATTAATCACATTTGTTGTCGCCCAAAAGAAAACTGTTTAATTTGTAATTTAATGGTCTGTTAAAATTGGTGACATTGGTGACAGAGCAAATGATTTTAACATGAAATCAAATCTCTGTTGTTAGCTGTCATTAACAATTACAAAATGTTACATTGTTACATTGTCACAACAAGCAAACAAACAAACACGATAACAATCGATGGGGGCCAAAGACAATCCAATAAATTATAACTGTTGACGACTGTCACAGCGTGGAGAGAGACAATATCGGGAGATGAAAGAGATATGGATATCTTTATAAGAGAAATGAAAAGAAATTGTGACTTTAAACATTAAAATTAGAGAAGATACTGATAAAATAAAAGTAAAGATTGTGCGCCTGGTGTCTTAAAAGAACAAAGAGAGCAATTGTGTTTTTTGAGTTTCTTTTACTATACCGAGAATTTTTTATAATATTATTTAAAAACCAGTAAGAAAGTGTCAGTCGGGAAAACCGACTTACACATTCCCTCACCCTCAGTAAAAATTTCTAGTACATTGATGTTATTACTCGATTTCTAAAGTGGGCGGAGTGGTACATTTGTATGGGAGGTACCAGAAACGGGCGTGGCTAGACTTACAGTTCTTTCCCAAATTTAGCTTTACTAAATACAGAATTTTGTCATGATCTGCTGGGTGTTGTTGTGATTCATTAATTGTAAGTCATTAATATTTTCGAGTCGTTAATTGCTAAGCTACCAATTCAGAATTTTTGGCGTCGTTGCACAAAAACACAACTGAAATTGAAGCAAGTACAGCACGACCCATTCGTTGTTCCAGTTGTTTTCTTGTTGACAAAATAAGGTCGAATTGCATTCATTGGATTTCCGCATGACGTTTGCTTATTACATAAATGGGCAAAGTCGTGGGAAAAATGAAGGAGTTGAATGCCTTATTTTGCTGATCGGCAGAATTGCAGTTTGGGTTTTTGGACATCGGTGCAGTAATGATAATGTAGGGTAAAGTAAATAAAAAACCTGTACAGAAATTTCAGTCAGGTAAACTGACTGATAAATACCATCACCCAATAATAATTCCTATTACAAGATAATTAATTACCAAATTTGATTATCCTCCAAGTGCCGGTTTAGAAATTATGGGAGAAATATTAATTTTCCAAACAGGGTCATTTTGTATGTGAGGTACCAGGGGGTGATCCGGTATAATCCATATTCATTCCTGATTCAAATTATCATAACTGTACAACTTACGCAAAATTCGACTGTATTCACTGTACTTACAAAAATATATGTATTTAAAACTATGGGGGTATTTTCGGTATTTTGTATGGGAGGTACCAGAAGGGGAGCGTCAAATAGTTATGTTTTGTAAGGTTTTGCTTCCTATCACAAGATAAATTAATTGACCAATTTTCATTAGCCCCCAAGTGTCCGTTTGGAAATTATGGGATAAATGTTAATTTTTCAAAAATAGGTAATTTTGTATGGGAGGTACCAGAAGGGGTGATCCGATATAATCCATATTCATTCCTGATTCAAATTTTCATAACTGTACAAGTTACGCCAAATTTGACTGAATTAATTGTACTTACAAAAAAAGATATGTATGTAGGACTATGAGGGTGAATTCGGGAATTTGTATGGGAGGTACCAGAAGGGGTGCGTCAAATAGTAAGGTTTTCTGAGGTTTTGCTTACTATCGCAATATAAATTAACCGATCATTTGTCATTGTAATCCAAGTGCCCGTTTGGAAGTTATGGGAGAAATATTAAATTTGCAAAAAATAGGTCATTTTGTATGGGAGGTACCAGAAGGCGTGAACCAATATAGTTCATATTCATTGCTGAGTCCAGTTTTCATATGCAAACATCATATGCAAAATTTGAGTGAATTCAGTTTAGTTACAAAAAAGATATGTATGTAAAACTATGAGGGTCAATTAGGTCATTTGTATGGGAGGTACCAGAAGGGGTATGGCAAAGGTTTCGGTTTTCGTAGTGTTTCTCTACTTTTGCAAGATAAATAAACTGACCAAATTTAAATATCCTACGATCGTCCGTTGGAAAGTTATGAAAGATATATAAATTATCCAAAAATAGGTAATTTTGTATGGGAGGTACCAGAAGGGGTGGGGCTATTCTGCCCATTTTCAATCCCATAAGTTCGTTTTGAAAAATATTAATACTGGTAAATTTTCATACTGATCCGTTAAGGTTTACTCAAGTTATCCTGCTGACCAGCCATCCAGCCTGCCAGCCAGACAGACGGACATAGCTCAATCGTCCTGAAACGAATTTGGTCTTAAGATACTTGGGGTCTAACTCGTCTCCTTTAATGCGTTACACTTTTTTTCGTATCAAATGATATATACCCTCATCCCTAAGGGTGATGGTATAAAAACGTAGAAAAGTCATAATTATAATGGAAAAAAATAAATAAAAGGGAGCTGGAGACTGGAAAAAGTCTCAGCTCCAGACAACCAGAAGACCCATGAACATGTTTGATGACTTTCAGCAAGGCCGATGTGGTAAGTAAGAAAAACCTCTCCTCCCCCTTCCCCCCTTTAATGTGAATGAGTGCCTAAAGGCGCTGACTCCCCCTAGCGCGGTGCCTCGCATCCCAAAAGGCAACGCTATCCCCGCGGGTACCCAACCCGTTATTCCATCTCTAGAGTTGGCATATTTATACATTTATATGTATGGGTGGTACCAGAAGGGGTGGGTCGAGACTTATAGTATTTTTTTCTCCAAAACTATATTCTGCTTGAGCTGTACTAAAATCATAATTTGGTCACCATCGCGTTGGATCTATTAATAATTTTAATCGATTTCTAAAGTCGGCGGTACCTGATGGGTATGGGAGGTACCAAATGGGGCCTGGCTAGACTTCCAGTTTTTTCTCCATAACTTTGACCTACTATAGTTTTACTAAACGTAGGGTTTGGGCATGATCGCATTGGGTGCATTGATATTATTGCTCGATTTCTAAAGTGGACGGAATGGTGCATTTGTATGGAAGGTACCAGATGGGGCGTGGTAGAGTATACAATCATTCGACTTTTTCGAAAAACCGGTTTCGGGTATATTTGAAAATTACATTATTTCAAAAACTCGGTTTTCGAGTATCGTTTTGATCGTTTGACAAAAAAAAAAACATCTCTAAATCTAATTCTAATATTAATTCGATTAAAATTACGTTTTAATATGAGTCAATTATTGAGCATCTGGAGTTTATTAATACGGTCAATTAGAAAGCGCAACATATTTTTGAGGGCGAAATAATTCGTTTACTGGATGAAAGTCTTAGGTGAGTATATTACCGGAAAAGTTTTCAGTTCAACCTAAAATAGACTTCGAAATAGGGACTAAAGGACTACGTTTCTCACTCGTATTGCTTTAGTGCATTTTCGATATCAGATGTCTACAGTCAATTTTAAATTTAACGATTTTCTAGTCTTTCCGTGCACATTTCCTCCCTATTTCGAGAAAAGGAAGAAAACATCGTCAAATGGGACTTTACAGCATTCAATTGCTCTACAAAGATGTTTCTCGGAAAATTTTACATGGGGTGCTCTAAAACCAAAAATCGATATATCTCCAACTTTTACTACTCAATTTGTCTCTTTTCAAATCACTATCTGAATATTTGTTATTGTTTTAGTACATATTCGATATCAGATGTCTTTAATGAAATTTAACGATGATTTTAGCTGTGGAACATTTAAACTTTGTATATCGACACCTTACGTGTCTTGTTCGTCCATATTTCAAGAAAAGTGCCGTTAAATGTGATTTTATAACATTAGAATTTCTTACAAAGATGTTGCTTAGAAAAATTTTGTGGAGCTGTTCTAAGACAACTTTTCATTATCATTATTATTTCGGAAAACCAGAAAAACCGACTTAAAAAAACGGTTAAACCGGTTATTCGAAAATCGATATTTTGTAAAAACCGGCTGACGGTTTTCAACAAAAAAAACAGGTTTGCCGGTTTCCGGTTTCGGTTTTGTATACTCTAGGGCGTGGCCATGTAGCCCATGTTCAAAACCGTAAACGTAACTAGTTTTGGGGAAATATTAACTTGTGCAAAGTTTCAAAACAATTGATTGCGTCTTTTGAAAGTTATCGTGCGTACCAGCCGGACAGACAGACGGACTAGGCTCAAACGACTTAAAAAGTCATAAATCGAATTTGGTTCAAAGAAACTTAGGGTCTAAAGTGACTCCTTCTATGTGTTACACTTTTGGGTCGTATCAAATGATATATACCCTCCTACGAGTAGGGTGAGGGTATAACAACATGCTAATCAAATGTGAAGGTAAAGTTTCTGCCAAATTTCTTCACAATCATCCGTGTATTGTGCTAAAAAGTACATTTATTGTACCGCCAAGAAGTTTTGCTGTACGAAAAAGTACTTTTAATGTACCTTAAGTATTTTTATAGTACAAAAGTAGTTTTTTTTGGTGTACCAAAAAGTACTTTTTCTGTAACGCAAAGTGAGTTTGTTATACCAAAAAGTACTTTATTTGTACCTCTAAGTACTTTCATTATACTAAAAGGTACTTTAATTATACCAGAAAGTACTTGGATTGTGTTAAAAAGTACTTTTATTGCACAGAATAGAATTGTTACTGTACAGCAAAGTACTTTTGATGTCCCAAAAAGTAACTTTGGTGTACCACAAAGTATTTTTTTGTACCACAAAGTACTTTTGTTGTACCAAAAAGTAATTTTATTGTCCCAGAAAGTAATTTTATTGTATTAGAAAGTAACTTTTATTGTACCACAAACTATTTTTAATGTACTAAAAAGTACATTTATTGTATGAAAGTGTACAGTTATTGTCCCAGAAAGTACTTTTATTGTTCCAAAATGTACTTTCATTAGAGCAAAAGATAATTTTATTTTACCAGAAAGTACTTCGGTTGTGCTAAAAAGTACTTTTATTGATCAGAAAAGTAATTTTATTTTACTGTAAAGTACTTTTGTTGTAAGAGAAAGTACTTTTGTTGTACCAAAAAGAAATTTTATTGTCCCTAAAAGTAATTTTATTGTACCAAAACGTACTTTTGTTATAGCACAAGGTACTTCTATTATACCAGAAAGTAGTTTTATTGTACTAGAAAGTAATTTTATTGTTTCAAAAAGTACTTTTGATGTACCAAAATCTATTTTTGATGTACAAAAAAGTACATATATTGTATGATTGTGTACAGTGAGTAATGTTATCGAAGTTTAGCAAAAGGTTCTTTTATTGTACCAGAAAGTTCTTTAATTGTGCTAAAAATTACTTTTATTGCACAGAAGAGTATTTTTTGTACCGAAAAATACTTTTGTTGTACCAAAAAGTACTTTTATTGTACTAGAAAGTACATTAATTGTACCAAAAGTACTTTTGATGTACCAAAAACTATTATTGATGTGCCAAAAAGTATATTTATTAAATGGAAGTGTACAATTGTTGTCCCAGAAATTTTTTTTACTGTACCAAAACGTACTTTTATTATAACAAAAGGTACTTTTATAGTACCAGAAAGTACTTTGATTGTGCTAAAAAGTACTTTTATTGTACCGTAAAGTACTTTTGTTGTATAAGAAAATACCTTTTTTGTACCAAAAAGTAATTTTTTTGGTACTACAAAGTACTTTTATTGTACCCAAAAGCACTTGTGATGTTCTAAAAACTATTATTGATGTAATTTGAAGTACATTTATTGTATTAATGTGCGCAATTGTTGACCCAGAAAGTAATTTTATTCACATTATCATATTATCATATTATCATATTATCATATTATCATATTATCATATTATCATATTATCATATTATCATATTATCATATTATCATATTATCATATTATCATATTATCATATTATCATATTATCATATTATCATATTATCATATTATCATATTATCATATTATCATATTATCATATTATCATATTATCATATTATCATATTATCATATTATCATATTATCATATTATCATATTATCATATTATCATATTATCATATTATCATATTATCATATTATCATATTATCATATTATCATATTATCATATTATCATATTATCATATTATCATATTATCATATTATCATATTATCATATTATCATATTATCATATTATCATATTATCATATTATCATATTATCATATTATCATATTATCATATTATCATATTATCATATTATCATATTATCATATTATCATATTATCATATTATCATATTATCATATTATCATATTATCATATTATCATATTATCATATTATCATATTATCATATTATCATATTATCATATTATCATATTATCATATTATCATATTATCATATTATCATATTATCATATTATCATATTATCATATTATCATATTATCATATTATCATATTATCATATTATCATATTATCATATTATCATATTATCATATTATCATATTATCATATTATCATATTATCATATTATCATATTATCATATTATCATATTATCATATTATCATATTATCATATTATCATATTATCATATTATCATATTATCATATTATCATATTACAATGAAAGTGTACAATTGTTGTCCCAGAAAGTACTTTCACTGTACCAAAACGTACTTTTATAATACCAAAAGGTACTTTTTTAGTACCAGAAAGTACTTTGATTGTGCTAAAAAGTACTTTTATTGTACCGCAAAGTATTTTTGTTGTGCCGCAAATTACTTTTATTGTTCTAAAAAGAACTTCTGTTGTACTAAAAAGTACATTTATTGTCCCAAAATGTTGTTGTTACATCAAATATTTTTTTATTGTACCTCAAAGTACTTTTATTGTAACATACTCTTTGTATCAAAGAGTAAATTATATTGTACCAAAAAGTATTTTTATTGTAAATAAAAGTAATTTTTGTTTCCAAAAAGTGAATTTTATAATACTAAAAAGTAATTTTGTTGTACTTAAAATATTTTTGTACCCCAATTATAGATAATGTACCAAAATTAATTTTTTTGTACCAAACAGTCCTTTGGCGCATAAAAAAGTATTATTATTGTTCCAAAAAGTAATTTCATTACGGAAAAATGTAAGTTCTTTTGCACCGGAAAGTACTATTATTTGACATAAATCACTTTTATTGTACCAGAAAGTAGTTTTTTGTAATAAAAAGCACTTTAGTTGTAGCAGAAAGTACTTTTATTGTACCAGGAAGTACTTTTTGTACCGCAAAGTACTTTTGTAGTACCAAATAGTACTTTTAGCGTATTAAAAAAGTTAACTTCGTGAAATTTTCCTAAGTATATTACATTTTTATATTATATAATTTTAATACACAATTTATAACTATTTCAAATCCATCCCAACTTTTATCTCTATTGCAATACCTTTCACATTTAATTTTTTTTTACCCTTTTCTCACATTTCGAAAAAGGTCCATAATTTTCAATGTCGCCTTAAGTTATATAGTAGAGCCACTTAGCCAGTATATAGAGATCACAGAATTCAAATCCATTCACTTGCTATAAAAGATTGTAATAAATTTATCTTAATCTTGCAGAAAATGTTTGTGGTGAATTAATTTGGCCAATTGATTGAAATATAAAAGCCAACACAACAGCGTATTCAGCGATAATTGACCCAGACATTTTTCAACGTAATAAATTTAACAAAGGGGGCTGAGGCAAACAAAAAATTTATTAATAAACAAAATTACCTAGACAATGTTGGAAATAGTGGATAAGAGAATTATTATTGAAAAATATATATGAAATATAAGATAATAATTTAAGCTTAATGAATAAGGTGGTGACTAGAGCAGTTATCGTAATGGGAAAGAGGAGGTTTTAAATGGGATAAGCTTAACTGACAAAGTTTGAAATATTATAAATGTGAATGTTTGTATGTTTGTGGCTCAATCACGACTGAACCGATTTCAATGAAATTTTGAAGACAGTAAGTGTACTTTATAGAAGTTACCGTTGGCTATATATATTTTTTAATTTTTTACCCAATGGGCGGAATGGGCGTGGCAAAACACATATTTGGAGCTTAAGAGATACAATTTGATACACAGATAGTGCTCGGCAAACAGAAATATAAATATGAGGATAACATTTTAATTTTTGACCCTATGGGTGGAGTGGGCGTGGCAAAATTTTTGTTAGCGCCAGGGAGATAAAATTTAATACACAGGTAGTGCTCAGCAACAGAAATATGAATATACAGACAGAATTTTATTTTTGGATCAGTGGGCGGAAGGGAGTGGCAAAACTTTTTTAGAGTTAGTAAGACAAAATTTGATACACAGATAATGCTAGGCAACAGGAATATGAATATGCAGACGGAATTTTAATTTTGGGCCAGTGGGCGGAGAGGGCGTGACAAAACTATATTTTAACCCAAGATAGATAAAATTTGGTAAACAGATAGTACTCGGCAACACGAATATGAATATAAGGATAACATTTTACTTTTTGACCATATGGGCGGAGTGGGCGTGGCAAAACTTTCTTAAGAGCTAGGGAGATAAATTTTGATACACAGATAGTACTCGGCAACCGTAATATGAATATGTAGACGGAATTCTATTTTTGGATCAATGGGCAGAGAGGGAGTGGCAAAAAATATTTTTAGAGCTAGAGAGATAATATTTATACACAGATAGTACTCGGCAACCGGAATATGAATATGCAGACGGAATTTTATATTTGGATCAGTGGTCGGAAGGGGAATGGCAAAACATATTTTTAGAGCTAGAGAGATAAAATTTGGTACACATATAGCTCTAGGCAACAGGAATATAAATATGCAGACGGAATTTTAATTTTAGACCCAGAGGGCGGAGTGGGCGTGGCAAAACTTTTTTTAGAGCTAGTGAGATAAAATTTTATACACAGATAGTGCTCGGCAATAGGAATATGAATATGCAGACGAAATTTTAATTTTGTATCAGTGGGCGAAGTGGGCGTGGCAAAACATATTTGTGTAGCTAGGGAGATAAAATAAGATACACAGATAGTATTCGGCAACACGAATATAAATCTACGGACGAAATGTTAATTTTGGACCAGTGGGCGTGGCAAAACGTATTTTTAGAGCTAGACAGATACAAATTGGTACATAGATAGCACTTGGCTACACGACTATGAATATGCAGACGGAATTTTATATTTGGATCAGTGGGCGGAAGGGGAATGGCAAAACATATTTTTAAAGCAAAAGAGATAAAATTTGATACACAGATAGTGCTCGGCAACAGGAATATGAATATGTAGACGGAATTCTATTTTTGGATCAATGGGCGAAGGGGGAGTGTCATAAAATATTCTTAGAGCTAGAGAGATAAAATTTTATACACAGATAGTACTCGGCAACCGGAATATGAATATGCAGACGGAATTTTATATTTGAATCAGTGGGCGGAAGGGGAATGGCAAAACATATTATTAAAGCAAAAGAGATAAAATTTGATACACAGATAGTGCTCGGCAACAGGAATATGAATATGCAGACGGAATTTTAATTTTAGACCCAGAGGGCGGAGTGGGAGTGGCAAAACCTTTTTTTGAGCTATCGATGTAAAATTTGATGCACATATAGTGCTCGGCAACAGAACTATGAATATGAAGACGGAATTTTAATTTTAGACACAGTGGGCGGAGGGTGTAGCAATACTGTATTTTAGCCCTAGAAAAATAAAGTTTGGTACACAAGTAGTACTCGACACTTCCAGTTAAAAATTACAAACGAAAATTTAATTTTCGATCAGTGGGCGGACTGGGCGTGGCAAAAATTTACTTCAGCCCCAGAGAGATAAAATTTGGTACACAAATAGTACTCGATAACACGAATATAAATAAGAGGACCAAATTTTAATTTTGGATCCGTGGGCGGAATGGGCGTGGCAAAACATATATTTAGCGCTTGAGAAATAAAATTTGATACACAGATAGTAACCGACGGGACAGTTTGAAATTTGCTGAAGAAATTTGAAATTTTGGTCAGTGGCCGAAGGGGGTGTGGCAAAACTGTATTTTAACCCTATAGAAATAAAATTTGGTACACAGATAGTAACCTACGGGACAGTTTGAAATTTGCTGAAGAAATTTAAATTTTGGATCAGTTTGCGAAGGGGGTGTGGCAAAACTGTATTTTAACCCTATAGAAATAAAATTTGGTACACAGATAGTAGTCGACAGTTCGAGTATAAAGTTGCAGACGAAAATTAGATTTTAGGCCTAGAGCGATGAAATTTGGTACAGAAATATTACACGAACAACACGAATATGCAGACGGAATTTTAATTTTGGATCAGTTAGCGAAGGTGGTGTGGCAAAACTGTTTTTTAGCCCTAGAAAAATAAAGTACGGTACACAAATAGTCCCCGACAATTCCAGTTTAAAATTGCAGACGAAAATTCTGTTCTTTTTTTTTTTGGATTAGTGAGCGGAGTGGGCGTAGAAAAACTGTATTTAAGCTCTTAAGAGATAACATTTGGTATACAGATAATACTCGATACAAAAAAAGTACAATTGAATTTATCAAAACGAAAATATATTGTGCCTAAAAGTACCTACATTAATTGTACTACAAAGTACAATTTATTGTACATAAAAGTACATCTATTGTACCAAAAAGTGCAATTGATTGCAAAGAAAAAGTAAATTTATTGTACCAAAAAGGACTATTATTCTACAAAAAAGTACTATTATTATACCAAAATAACATTTATGGTATCAAAAAGTACAATTTGTTGTACTACAAAGTAAAATTTATTGTTTTAAAAAGTTAAATTTATTGTATTAATTATTATTTTATTGTACACAAAAATAACAATTATTTGTACCTTTGAGTACCTTTATTGTACTAAAAAGTACTATAAGTGTACTAATAAGTACTTTAATTGTACACAAAGTACATCTGTTGTCCTAAAATAGCATTTATGGTATCAAAAAGTACAATTTGTTGTATTAAAGAGAACCTTTATTGTACACAAAAATAACAATTAATTGTACCACTCTGTGGTACCAAAAAGTACTTTAAGTGTACTAATAAGTACTTTAATTGTACCAAAATTGTAATTATTGTACCAAAAAGTTCTTAAATTGTGACAATTTTTATTTTTTTTGTATCAAAAAGTTCTTTTTAACAAAAAGTACTGTTGTTGACGCAAAAAGCAAAGACTACACTGTTTATACCCTCACCCTACAGGTAGGAGGGTACATATCATTTGATGGGAGCCAAAAGTGTTACACATAGAAGTAGTCACTTTAGACCCTAGGTTTCTTTGAACCAAATTCGATTCATGACTTTTTAAGTCGTTTGACCCATGTCCGTCTGCCTGTCTGTCTGGCTGTACTGCTGGTACGCAAGATAACTTTCGAAAGACGTAATCAATTGTTTTGAAACTTTGCATGGGTTAATATTTCCCCAAAACTACTTACGGTATTGGAAATGGGCTACCTACATGGCCACATGGCCCTTCTTATACCTCCCATACAAATATATCATTCCGCCCACTTTAGTGCCCAAATTCTGTATTTAGTAAAGCTAAATCAGGATAAAGTTTTGAAAAGTTAAGCCATGCCCCTCCAATACACTCCGCCCACTTTAGCATAATATCGAGTAATAATTTCAATACACAGTACAACATTTTTCAGCTCATTGATTTGGGACTCAATTCTGAGAACTGTGCACGTGAAAGTAGCCTCAAAGAGAAGAAGTTCTCCATCATTCGTTTTGTCAAGTTACATGCCATAAAAATTTAATATCGATTTTAAGTCAGTCCGATTTAGCTGAAACAAATTTAATATGTTTTTCATTGTTCGGTTTAAGATCTATTCTATTATTGCTAATAGAATTTGTTTTTACAAGATTATGTTGACAGCTGGCAGGGCAGATAGCTATTTCGATGGTTGCCAAACCATCATCATCAGTGCCGTTTGCTGTGCCTTCTCCACTCATTATCACAACCTTAAGTGTTAAAATTTAAAAAAAAATTAAGAATTACAATTCCTTTAAACTGTTCATATAACGTTTTCCTGCAGAAGCAACAGTTTCAATTTTCCATTCGTAAAATGTTTTTGAACTGGGTTTGTTTTGTAACAGTTACAATAAAACTGTTGTAGTCCGTGGCGTATGATTTACGTGGAATATTACTTATGATAATCATACGCCACCATATAACAAAAGAGCCTAAAATGTGAGAAATTCTTCTATACGATACTTACTAACTTCAAATCGATATTAAATTATTATGGCATGTAATTTGACAAAACGAATGATGCAGAACATCTTCATTTTGGGGCTATTTTCACGTGCAGTTCTCAGAATTGAGTCCCAAATCAATGAGCTGAAAAATGTTGTACTGTCTTATATTATAATCATAATTTTCCATATATCACACCCCCCCCCCCCCACAATTAACAAATTCCTTTTGAATTCTTAACCTCTGCGGCCTACAAAAATCACTTATTATTATTTTTTCTTCTATTATCTCAATACAAATTAATTTCAATTACAATTTAAAACACATTCCAGAGCAAATTACTAAATTTTATTGAATTGATGTGAATTCTGACTCGTTTTGCACCACAAAGTCTATTATTCATTAAACATTTTGATGGATTTGCAATAATTCAAGCAAATAACCTAGAGAGCATGGATGGCCACATGGATGGCGTCTCCCTCGGTTTCTTTCCTTTGCCCGGCTGTGCGTAAGTATCTACAGCAATTTGGCCTAAAGCCAATATTTTGGTCTAGTCAAAGGCACAATAAAAAGGTGTTCTGGCCTAACATCACCCACGAAGACACAACACTAACACTAAAACCTACAATAGATTTGGTCGACATTTCAATTGCCTCTTGTTATCTTAAGGAATTTCTTGTGTGTTTTTGTGTTTCCATAAATCTCATCATGTTAGCCCAACAAATATTTTGCA
The DNA here is from genome assembly GCA_964034835.1 of Muscina levida. NCBI lineage: Eukaryota > Metazoa > Arthropoda > Insecta > Diptera > Muscidae > Muscina > Muscina levida. The sequence goes on from OZ035881.1 coordinate 19,158,311, forward strand.
GAAACGAAAAAATTTTTATGGAGTGAACACAACGCGCCGGCTTCTTTTAAAGAGTAGGCCGACAAATTTATTTGTATTTCCTGTGTATTGTGACAAATTGTATAACATTTGTGACATTCAAAGTGATAGGTCTAGAAAAAAAAAATAGCTACTAATTATTGAAATGTTATATGAACTTGAATAGTGATAGAAGATATTTTAAATTTATTATATAGAAATGAAATAAACTTAATTAAATACACTAGGGAAGTCGTATAGGCAAGGCCGGGGAGGACGGTTTTACCCTAATTCGTGTACGAGGCTAATAGTTGTTGGCTAGCATTTAAAAATACTTCTCACCGCAGTACAAGTACTTGTGGGTACAAAGAATGTACGAAAAGCCTATAACGTGACAAATTCCAATATACAATACTTACTAACTTCAAATCGATATTAAATTATTATGGCATGTAACTTGACACAACGAATGATGCAACACTTCTTCTTTTTGGGGCTACTTTCACGTGCAGTTCTCAGAATGGAGTCCCAAAGAGCCTAAAGCGTGATATATTCCCCTATACGATACTTACAAACTTTAAACCGATATTAAATTATCAAGGCATGTAACTTGATAAAACGAATTATGTAGAATTTCATCTTTTTGGGGCTACTTTCACGCGCAGTTCTCAGAATAGAGTCCCAAATCAGTGAGCTGAAAAATGTTGTATTGTGTTATTTTTTTATTATTTTATTTGACATCAAAGACATTTTCTAATTAACTTTACGACAACATCATTTACACAAACCATAAACTATTTAATATTAGTTTTTATTTCGCATTGCCATTGTCTTTTCACTATGTAGTATATTGTTTAAACTAATTCTGTATTTTTGTTTATGTTTTTCTTTTAATTTTATTGTTATTTATTTTTTTGTCATTTCTAATCTAAACAACATTTTTTTCAAAATGAAATGAAAATTTCAATTTCAATGCGAGACAGAGAGACATAGTTTGAGTTCGCTTGAATTATCGCACAAATGACGCGTTACTTTACTTTGCCTCAAAGATATTTACGCCCAAGATGATGATAGCAGTGATGACACTTGCTATGAACAGGGAAATAAATAAACATTTTACAGATTTTAAAATTATACAAAGTTTTGCCACTTGTTCTAAAACTCACATAGACACACACGCGGAGAGAGAGGACGCCAATTTACCACCATTGTTTCAATAGCTAGAATTGGCTCGTGTGGTCTGATTTTCCGTTTCTGTAAATGATAAATGATGCCATTTAATAGTGACGTAAAATCACAAAATAAAAACCCCGAACAAACTCATGTCAGTTTGAAGGAAGTAGACGGACACATATGTATTATCATGTATTTAGTCCGTTGACACGACGATGATGATGTCTTTCTTTCGAAAATAGAAATATCTTTTCAAATTTATGATGCTTTGTTTTGTTAGCGATTATCGTGTTAATCTCTTGGTGATTTACAGTAATTTCTGGAAATTTATGTTAAACTAAAGTAGTTCAAAATTTGTTTAAAAATTTTGACATATCTTTTAGTGTTTGTTGTAGTGGAAATTTTTAAGTGTAGCGAATAGTTTTTAAAAATACAATATTAGAACATGTGGTCAATATTTTGAATAGTTAATATATGTTCAATGAGAAAATTATCATATTATCATAATATCATATAATCATATATTATATAATATTATATAATATTATATAATATCATATAATCATATTATCATATTATCTAAAACTTAATTTCCCTTTGCACCCCATGAATGAGGTATGGGATAGCTTCTCGCGTTGTTGTGAATTAACACGCTTTCTATTTTTAGATTCACAACTAACGGCACCTACTTATTTATCGACGAATGCGAACGTCACTGTTTTGAGAAGCTCTTACTAGACACGACGATTGAATCGACGCTTAATACTGCGAAGTTGCTGTCAAACAACATTCGAGGGGAGCCGACAATGAAAGAAAATTTTATTTATTTTTTTCTTTTAAGATGACTGGAGCCAGGTTTGAACCTGCGATCTCCCGCATGGTAGTCGCGTGTTCTAACCACTATGCCACGATATGTCATATTATCATATTATCATATTATCATATTATCATATTATCATATTATCATATTATCATATTATCATATTATCATATTATCATATTATCATATTATCATATTATCATATTATCATATTATCATATTATCATATTATCATATTATCATATTATCATATTATCATATTATCATATTATCATATTATCATATTATCATATTATCATATTATCATATTATCATATTATCATATTATCATATTATCATATTATCATATTATCATATTATCATATTATCATATTATCATATTATCATATTATCATATTATCATATTATCATATTATCATATTATCATATTATCATATTATCATATTATCATATTATCATATTATCATATTATCATATTATCATATTATCATATTATCATATTATCATATTATCATATTATCATATTATCATATTATCATATTATCATATTATCATATTATCATATTATCATATTATCATATTATCATATTATCATATTATCATATTATCATATTATCATATTATCATATTATCATATTATCATATTATCATATTATCATATTATCATATTATCATATTATCATATTATCATATTATCATATTATCATATTATCATATTATCATATTATCATATTATCATATTATCATATTATCATATTATCATATTATCATATTATCATATTATCATATTATCATATTATCATATTATCATATTATCATATTATCATATTATCATATTATCATATTATCATATTATCATATTATCATATTATCATATTATCATATTATCATATTATCATATTATCATATTATCATATTATCATATTATCATATTATCATATTATCATATTATCATATTATCATATTATCATATTATCATATTATCATATTATCATATTATCATATTATCATATTATCATATTATCATATTATCATATTATCATATTATCATATTATCATATTATCATATTATCATATTATCATATTATCATATTATCATATTATCATATTATCATATTATCATATTATCATATTATCATATTATCATATTATCATATTATCATATTATCATATTATCATATTATCATATTATCATATTATCATTTAAGAAATTTTACCATGATATACCTATGTTGATATATCAAGTGGGCGTGGCCCCGCCCATTGGACCCAAATTTTTGAAAACGCAAGATCTGCAAAACTGTTCCAGCAATCGAATTGAAAATTTGTTTAGATGCATTTGGCCCAAAATTTGTGATCTAACAAAAAAATGGGCGGGATCGGTTCAGTGGGCGTGGCTTACATATTGAAACTTTAAATATCTGAATCATGTGAACTGTCAGAGGTATGAGGATGAAATTTGTTATATATGCTGTTGGTACACTATGAATTACAGCCAGGGCGAAGTGGGCGGTGCCGCACCCTCTATTTAAAAATGTCTCTATCGGCTTTTCCAATAGACCGATCGATACGAAAATTTTACAAAGTGTTACTGATGACCTGTTTATAGTCCTTGGCTATTCATGATTGTGATTGGAAAAAAGGGCGTGGTACCGCCATACAATTTAAAATTTCAAATCGATATATCTCATGAACTATCAGAGGTATAAAGATGGTATTAGTTGTTATATGTTGTTCGTACAGTTAGAAATACTGCCAGAAATACGTGGTACCGCCCATACAATTTAAAATTAAAAATGGATATATCTCCTGAACTATCAGAGGTATGACGATTAGATTTGGTATATATGTTGTTTGTACAGTTAGAAATACAGCCAGGGTGAAAGTAGGCGGTGCCACGCACCTTTTAAAATAAACCGTTACAACTTCCATAGTAATAGTTTGATCGTCCTCAAAATTTCACAGTATGTTGCAGTTCACCTAGAGATATCAACAGGCTATTTGGAAACAAATGGCGGTGACACGCCCCCTTTTTAAAAATCGCTCTGACGTCTTTTCTAATAGACCGATTGATACGAAAATTTTACAATGTGTTACTGATGACCTGTTTATTATCCTTGGCTATACTTGGTTGTGATTGGAAAAAGGGGCGTGATAACGCCCATACAATTTGAAATGGGTATATCTCATGAACTATCAAAGGTATGAAGATGAGATTTGTTATATATGTAGTTGGTACACTATGAATTACAGCCAGGGCAAAAAAAAATAAAAAAAATAAAATAAACCGTTTAACTTCCATAGTAATCATCATAATCATATTACACCCCAGGAAAATTTTTCAGAACTTGTTGCGAATGGTATTGATACTAGAATCGTTTCTTTTTTAATCGACTTTCTATTCTGTTTCTGGTTCTATATAACCGATTATGTACAACATGTTGCACCACAGATTCCGTAGAACAGAAAATGTGTATTCGTATTCGAAATAAGTATTTTTTAGAGGGTATTTATTAAGAAAAACTCAAAAATCTGAGTAAAAATATATTTCGAACTAGCACCCAATTGAAAATCAATGAAATTTCAAAAAACAGCATATGTAATTCAGTTATGTAGCAATTCATTTCATAACATGTTCCACGAGAACATGTTGGTTTTGGGACAATTTCAAACAAAAATAATATATTGTGCAACCGAAAGTGGAACTTGTTACTTATCAGTAAAATCTGTTCTGTAATTGTTTCTTTGCAACAAAATATTTTGCTGGGACAGTACAACACCAGATTTTGGGACTCAATTCTGAGAACAGCACGTGAAAGTAGGCCCAAAAAGGAAGAATTTTTGCATCATTCGTTTTGTCAAGTTACATGCCATAATAATTTAAAATCGATTTGAAGTTAGTAAGTATCATATAGGGGAATTTGTCATGTTTTACGCTCTTTTGTTATATTGTTATATCATCAAACGCCATGGAGAACACCAATTTTTTTGTAACTGCTACAAAATAAACCCAGTTCAAAATTATTTGATGAATGGAAAAGTGAAACTGTTGCTAATGTAGGGAAAGGTTATAGGAACAGATTAAAGGAATTGTAATTATTAATTTTTTTAAGCTAAATTTTTAGCTAAATCGCCCTAGTGGTTGTCGAGTTACGTCAAACAAAAAAGCCTAAAACGTGACAAATTCCCCTATACGATACTTACTAACTTCAAATCGATATAAAAATATTATGGCATGTAACTTGACAAAACGAATGATGCAAAACTTCTTCTTTTTTGGGCTACTTTCACGTGCAGTTCTCAAAATTGAGTCCAACATTTTTTTAAAAAAAAAAATCATATAAAAAAAAAGGTCTAAAAAAATATATTTTTTTTTCAAATAAATCTCGCGATTTTTTTTACATAAATTATAATTCATAAATTTCATAAAATTTGAATGCATACAATCATTAAATTCATATTATGCTATAAAATTAATTGACATCCATAAAATTAATAAAATTCATAAAATTTATCAAATTCGCAAAATTTATAAAATTCAAAAAATTTATAAAATTCAAAAAATTTATAAAAATTTTAAAATTTATAAAATTTATAAAATTCATAAAATTCATAAAAGTTATAAAAATCAATTAAATTTATAAATGATATAAAATTCCAAATCCATAAAATTTATAACAGTTATAAAATTTATAAAATTCATAAAATTGATATAAATTCACAAAACTCATAAAAAGCAATTAAATTTATAAATGATATAAAATTCAATATTTATCAAATTCATAAAATCCATAAAACTCATTAAATTTTATTAGTTCATAAAATTCATGAAATTCGTAAAATGAATATAATTTATAAAAAATTATAAAATTTATGAAATTCGTAAAATTTATAAAATTTACAAAGTTTATCAAAATTCATAAGATTCATAAAATTTATAAAATCATAAAATCCGTAAAAATTATGAAATTCATAAAATTTATAAAATCTATAAAATTAATAAAATTTATAAAAATCAATTAAATGTATCAATGTCAAAAAATTCAAAATTATAAAATCCACAAAATTAATAAAAATGATACAAATTTATAAAAATCAATTAAATTCATAAATGCCATAAAATTCAAAAAATTCATAAAATGCATAAAAATCATAAATGTCATACAAATCATAAAATTCATAAATGTCATAAAATTCATAAAATTTATAAAATTCATAAAAATCACAAAATTTACAAAATTCATAAAATTCTTAAAATTTATAACAATCATAAAATTCATAAAATACATAAATGTCATAATAATCATTCATTAAATTTTATTAATTCATAAAATTTATGAAAATTATGAAATTCATTCATAAAATTTATGAAACTCATGAAATTCGTGAAATTTGCAAAGATTATAAAATTCATGATATACATAAGATCTATAAAAATCAATAATCTCATAAAATTTATAAGCAAGCAAATATTTTTTTTTTAATAAATCTCTTGATTTTTTTTACAAATGATTTGGGCATGCGGTGCGACATAATATCACAAGCAATAACAGATATTCCCGAAATTTCGATTTTATAAAAATTTTGATTTTTTCTCTATCATCATAATTGTGCACATTATTTTAACGTGTGATTTTTCAAATGTCTATGATTAATTTATCACATCATCAAGGCGGCAATTAAAATGGTTACGTGAACTTAATTCAAGATATTAAGACAAATGTTTTGATTTTCTTTGAATCGTCTAACGAAAAAATAACAAACCAGCCAGCTATTGATCAAGTAAATCAGCCAAGTCACTGAGAAATGATCACGAAAAGGGGGCCAATACCAACGACACCATCACCGCCACCACCAATGATACGATACGAGCTTACAAAATACCGGCGTATAGACAACAACGACAAAAATCAGTTACTCGCTCAATTAAAGATGACAAATAATATCAATCAAAATTTTATGTTATCAAATTCCCAGGCACACACAAACAAAAATACATTCATACAGCAGATACTGCTATGATCAGCAAAAGAAAGAGAGAAAGAGAGGGGGAGTGATGGAGAGGTAATAGAAATTTCCTCAACATTTATATGTTGCCTACTGTTTTCGTGTACTTTAATAAATTGTTGTAATGATTTTCGACACATTCTTATCGAAGAATGTATGTATGTGTTCACCTTAGCAGCTAAGCGTTTTTAAGAGTAATTGCTTACGACGCTAAATGGCCATGTTAAGATGGTCTTTGGCGAAGTATTTCAGTTAAATGTCTCTAACATGCAACCACGACCACGATGTGGCAACCGGAAAAGATGGTTAGTGTTGGGTATAGACGTTTGAATGATGATAAATTGTGTTGTTTTCTTGAGAAAGTAAAACTGTAACACTTGAATGATGAAAATTAGTTTTTCAAATTAATCGACACTTAACACTACTAAGATTTTAATTGAGGAATTAAAACTAGTTCTGATGTCATATTGGAACAAAAAGTCTGGCCGGCACAGTGGGGTGGGGGAATACTAAGAATCAAATAAATGAGCTTCAGCTAAAGTGGTATAAGTCTTTTCTATTTTCTGTGATCGAAACACAAAGTCAGTAACAGAAAATAATATAATATTTTATTATGATCTTACTATATATATATTTTTTCTAAATTGCGTAACAGCCAAATATTTAAGAATTTACTTTTATAAAACGCAAAAGCAGAGATTTTTAGTGATTAATCATTAGTTGTTTTCATAAAATCCATCATTCTATTTTCAATTAGAGGCTTTTTTTCACTAGATCTTTTATTTACAGACGTCGTGTGACTTATGTCAAGATGTCATCTCATTTCTATTCAGCACTTTTTGGCAAATAGTAATGGAACGACTGACGCTGCAATAATGTCTTCAATAATAATTCAACTGTATAACGAAAGTTAGTGTTCTGTAAAAAATTACATTTCATGCTTTTTACACAACTTATGATGTGCAAAGTCGACCTACGGAGCCCACCGTTAAGATTATAATTTTAATAATTTTTTGTATAACTTATTTTTATATAAAGTATGATTCATTTACAGGTTTCCTTAAATCTTAAATTTCTTGATCATGCTTGACTAGTGTCCAGTTGTCATCATACTTTAATTTAGTATTCTTCGACAATTCGTTACGAAAAGCCTCACTCCGTAACAAAGTCTCCAGTTTTTGTTTAGCTCTTATTACAAAAATCAATGATTTGCGAAAAATGTATTTAATGCAATTCGCAGAACAAAGCAGGGCGTAGTAGGGGACAACATTTAAATCATATTATCTTTGAAAAGTTAATGTCAGTGACTGTTGTTTTGGTTTATAATAATCAGGGCAACCGGAAATATGCTACAGCATGTTTTTTTTACAACGAGATATTAACAAATGGGTAATGTATTTACACGTTTCATGGTCCTACAAGTGTTTTGAGACCTATTTGTTAGAGCATATTTTGGCATATTTTACCCATAACGTCATATTTCGGGAAATTTTAGTTTTAAGAGCATAATTTTAAAAAGCATATTTTGTGTTTTTCACATTATTTTTTTTGTTCGTATAAACGAGTGTCTTTGCAACTTTGGTTTTTTAAAATGTAACAGCCAAAGCATGTTTTACACAACTGTGAAATGTTAAAGGTTTATTAATCTTTTAACGCTCTTTCTTATTCAATAAGTAAACAAAACATAAAAAAGAGGTGCTTTTCAACCACCACCGATTACAACCCTGGACATAATGCCTAAAGCCAATCCGATATAAGCAGCAAATTTAAAGGCGGTTGTAGAAAAGTTTCTAGACTTACGAACTGATAGTGGATTCCTCTATTCTAAAATCTGCAGATAAGTTATTGCAGCAGATCGCAGAAAGTGAAAATAAGCAGACCAAACAATTATTTTTGTCACAATGTTCCGGTACACTCTCAAAAGAACACGATTTTCAAAGTGAAAATAAGCAGACCAAACAATTATTTTTGTCACAATGTTCCGGTACACTCTGAAAAGAACACGATTTTCAAGAATTACTGTGCCGAGCTTTTTTGTGTCTGCTTTCCACTTTACAAATGAGAAATCAAAATATAGGAACACTTTTTGAGGACTACACGGACTACCAAGTGCCATCCGAAACAGTCTTTGAACTAAACATTTAAAAATATTATACAACAACTGCATGAACAATATACGAGCAAAACTAAAATAAATAAAAAAATGTGGCCAACATTTTAGCAGGTGTATTAAGGTAATTGCAAGTGAGAAATTTTTAAATTGTTTAAATTTAAATTAAATACAGCAGCCTTGGAAAGGGCTAATTACCCAACAATTGCTAGACTGTGGGACGACACCATCAAAAATATGAACGTCAACTTCAATAAGAATAATGTTTAGCCTTTTCTGACGGATGCAGTTCCATACATGGTAAAGGCTGCAAAAGCTATATATATATATATATTTTATCCGAAAGTGACGCATGTGACATGTATTGCTCATGGTGTCCATCGATTGTGTGAATGTATAAGGAATTTTTATGAAAACGTAAATAAAACTATTGCTAATGTGAAGAAGTTATTTTTAAAAGCTCCATGAAAAGAGGAACTTTTTAAACAAATGTTTCCAGACCTTCCATTACCTCCAGAAGCTATAACAACACGATGGGTAACATGGCTTAAAGCAGTTAACTACTATGCCAACAATTATGAAGACATTTTATAGGTCCTAAGTGCATTAAACGATGAGGATGAACAATTCATTAAAACTTCAAAGGATGTCTTGACAGACCCCCAAAATAGATCTGACTTGATTTATATTGCTTCAAATTACGGTTTTATTGCAAAACATATTAAAAATTTTATACATCAGGTCTTCGCTTATTTAACAAGTTCAGGTGAATGAAGACACTTTTAAATTGATAGATAACACAGTGCAACACATTTTTTCGGGGGTGAACCAAACCAGTATCAAATGATAGCATTTGACGTCAGTAACAAAACCCTAAACTCCATTTTGCTCCAATACGTCGCAAATTTTTTTACAGTGGTTTAAAGTTTGATTTTTTTGGTCAAAAGTCGAATCAAAGAACATGAAAAATCATCTGTAAAAATACGTTTCATGTCTTCGGAGACCTATATTAAAACGATCAGGGGAATATTTTCTCGGAACATTTTAACCCTCCAGCTCCCACCCGTAAGGACATTTTTGGCCCAATTTTGAAAAACTGTTTAAAAGTCAACTTTGGACGGAGGTCAAGGATTAGAATATTCTATAGAAATATTCTCCGGAAAACTTCACTAGGAGTCACCGAAGACAAATAACCTCTATGAGTCAAAGGTTCCAAAATAAAATCAAAATGACATGTTAATGAAATGTTAAAAAGTCTATTTTTCAGGAAACAGTGCAACGCACTTTTTCGAGAGTAAACCAAACCAAAATCAAACAATAGCATTTTACTTCAATAACAAAACCCTAAACTACATTTTGCTCCAATAAGTCACAATTTTGGTTTACAGTGGTTTAAAGTAAGATTTTTTTGGTCAAATGTCAAATAAAAGAAAATGATAAATCATGTGTAAAAATAGATTTGGGATAGTTCATGACTCCAGAGACCTACATTAAAATTTTCCGGGGAATATTTCCTCGAAAATATTTATTTCTATTTTATTTTACTCAACATTTGTGTATGTAAATTTACTAAAACTACTAACAAGGTCTGAATTTAAAATAATATTGTTCTTTTTTTTAATTTTTAAGCTGTTTTTTTTTTATTTTTTATAAAAATATTTCTAAATCATATGAAAAAAATTTTATGACTTTAATTTTTTAGGGCATGTTTTTTTGATTTTTAGGTCATATTTTGCCATTTTTCAGGTCATATTTTATGCGCATAAAACACGATTTTTAGGGCATATTTCCGGTTGCCCTGATAATAATTATTGCGATATCTGATTCTATTTAAAGTATTTTGTTAAATATTTAAAATAAAAGCTCTAAATGAATCACCCTTTTTTGCAACTGGAACTAAATTGTATTTTGTATTAGCTCGTAAAATGTATAAACAATATTGTAAGTTTTCACAATTTGTAGACAGAACACACAATAATTCGGACCACAACCACTTTGACCTACCATATAAGGGATGTAATGCATATAGTAGAGGTTGCAAATATTGCATCAAAATTTATAGATTTTTTTTTAGCTGAACCGAATTATCTTTTGGGACTAAGGTACTAACTTTTAAATTTTATGATTTTTATGAGATTATTGATTTTTATAAATTTAATGAATTTTATGAATCATATAATTTTTATATATTTAACGAATTTCATCAATTTTATGAAGTAATGAATTTCATACCTTTTATGAATTTTATAATTTTTAGAAATTATATTCATTTTACGAATTTTATGAATTAATAAAATATAATGATTTTTATGATTATTATGACACTTATGAATTTTAAAAATTTTATGAATTTTATAAATATTGAATTTTATGATTTTTATGACATTTATAAGTTTAATTGTTTAATTTAATGAATTTAATGAGTTTAATGAATTTAATGAAGTAAATAAATTTAATGAATTTAATGAATTTAATAAATTTAATGAATTTAATGAATTTAATGAATTTAATGAATTTAATGAATTTAATGAATTAAATGAATTTAATGAATTTAATGAATTTAATGAATTTAATGAATTTAATGAATAAAATGAATTTAATGAATTTTATGAAATTTACCAATTTTATGAATTTTTTGAATTTTAAGATTTTTCTGAATTTAATGAATTTTATGAATTATGAATTTAATAAATTTTTGTTAATGAATGAAATGAATTTGATGAATTTTATAAATTATATAAATTTTATGAATTTTATAAATTCTATGAATTTTATGATTTTTTTTAGTTTAATGGATTTTTACAAATTTTAGGAATTTTTTGAATTTCATGAATTTGATGAATTTAACGAATTTTATGAATTTTATAAATTATATAAATTTTATGAATTTTATAAATTCTATGAATATTATAAATTTTATGAATTTTATGAGTTGTATGAATTTCATGAATTATATAATTTTAATGAATTTTTTTCGTTTTATGGACTTTTACAAATTTTACGAATTTTTAGAATTTCATGAATTTTTCGAATTTTACGTATTCTTTGAATTTTATAAATTTTATGAGTTGTATGAATTTCATGAATTATATAAATTTTATGATTTTTTTTAGTTTTATGGATTTTTAAAAATTTTACGAATTTGATGAATTTTATACATGAATTATATAAATTTGATGAATTTTATAATTTTTATTAATAATATTCATTTTACGAATTTTATGAATTAATAAAATTTAATGATTGTTATGATTATTATGACATTTATGAATTTTATGATTTTATCAATTTTGCCTTATTTGATTTTTATGACATTTATAAGTTGAATTGATTTTAATGAATTTTGTGAATTTTTATCAATTTTATTTATTTTATTAATTTTATGAATTTTATAAATTTTATGAATTTAATAAATCTTATGAATTTCATGAATTTAATGAATTTAATGAATTTAATGAATTTCATGAATTTAATGAATTTAATGAATTTAATGAATTTAATGAATTTAATGAATTTAATGAATTTAATGAATTTAATGAATTTAATGAATTTAATGAATTTTATGAATTTTATGAATCTTATGAATTTTATGAATTTTATGAATTTTATAAATTTTATGAATTTTATGAAATTTATAGATTATATAAATTTTATGAATTTTATGAATTTCATGAATTTTATGAATTGTATGAATTGTATGAATTGTATGAATTGTATGAATTTTATGAATTGTATGAAATTTATGAATTTAATGAATTCTATTAATTCTATGAATTTTGTAAATTTTATGAATTTTGTGAATTTTTATCAATTTTATTTATTTTATTAATTTTATGAATTTTATTTATTTTATTAATTTTATGAATTTAATGAATTTAATGAATTTAATGCATTTAATGAATTTAATGAATTTAATGAATTTAATGAATTTAATGAATTTAATGAATTTAATGAATCTAATGAATTTAATGAATTTAATGAATTTAATGAATTCAATGAATTTAATGAATTTAATGAATTCAATGAATTTAATGAATTTAATGAATTTAATGAATTTAATGAATTTAATGAATTTAATGAATTTAATGAATTTAATGAATTTAATGAATTTAATGAATTTAATGAATTTAATGAATTTAATGAATTCAATGAATTTAATGAATTTTATGAATTTTATGAATCTTATGAATCTTATGAATTTTATGAATTTTATGAATTTTATGAATTTTATAAATTTTATGAATTTTATGAATTTTATGAATTTTATGAATTTTATAAATTTTATGAATTTTATGAATTTTATGAATTTTATGAATTGTATGAATTGTATGAATTGTATGAAATTTATGAATTCTATTAATTCTATGAATTTTATGAATTTAATGAATTCTATTAATTCTATGAATTTTATGAATTTTGTAAATTTTATGAATTTTATGAATTTAATGAATTCTATTAATTCTATGAATTTTATGAATTTTATGAATTTTGTAAATTTTATGAATTTTATGAATTATGTAAATTTTATGAATTTTAAGAATTATATAAATTCTATGAATTTTATGAATTTTGTAAATTTTATGAATTTTGTGAATTTAATGAATTCTATTAATTCTATGAATTTTGTAAATTTTATGAATTTTGTGAATTTTTATCAATTTTATTTATTTTATTAATTTTATGAATTTAATGAATTTAATGAATTTAATGAATTTAATGAATTTAATGAATTTAATGCATTTAATGAATTTAATGAATTTAATGAATTTAATGAATTTAATGAATTTAATGAATTTAATGAATCTAATGAATTTAATGAATTTAATGAATTTAATGAATTTAATGAATTCAATGAATTTAATGAATTTAATGAATTCAATGAATTTAATGAATTTAATGAATTTAATGAATTTAATGAATTTAATGAATTTAATGAATTTAATGAATTTAATGAATTTAATGAATTTAATGAATTTAATGAATTTAATGAATTTAATGAATTTAATGAATTCAATGAATTTAATGAATTTTATGAATTTTATGAATCTTATGAATCTTATGAATTTTATGAATTTTATGAATTTTATGAATTTTATAAATTTTATGAATTTTATGAATTTTATGAATTTTATGAATTTTATGAATTTTATAAATTTTATGAATTTTATGAATTTTATGAATTTTATGAATTTTATGAATTGTATGAATTGTATGAATTGTATGAAATTTATGAATTCTATTAATTCTATGAATTTTATGAATTTAATGAATTCTATTAATTCTATGAATTTTATGAATTTTGTAAATTTTATGAATTTTATGAATTATGTAAATTTTATGAATTTTAAGAATTATATAAATTCTATGAATTTTATGAATTTTGTAAATTTTATGAATTTTGTGAATTTTATGAATTATATAAATTTTATGCTTTTTTTTTGTTTTATGGATTTTTACAAATTTTACGAATTTTTTGAATTTTATGAATTTTCTGAATTGTATGAAATTTATGAATTTAATGAATTTAATAAATTGTTTAGTATATATATTAGGCCGGGTCGATTTGTGGGGAGGCAAAAAAAATCGCCCATGGCTCAGTGAAAATCGTATTCTAGGGATCAAAATAAGAAACTTTGCCAAAGGAAACCCCCAAAACTGTTGACTTTTGTCCCGTACATTTGCCTGTTGTTGTTGTTGTGTTGCCATTTGTAGAGGCAGATGTACGGGACAAAAGTCAACAGTTTGGGGGTAGTAGAATTCGTTTTAGAGGTATGGTTCCTTCAAAGTTTCTTATTTTGATCCCTAGAATACGATTTTCACTGAGCCATGGGCGATTTTTAAATCGACCCGCCCTAATATATATATATATATATTTTAGGTATTTTATAAATTTTATGAATTTTTTAAATTTGTATAATTTTATAAATTTTATGAAATTTTGATGAATTCAAAAATTGTGTGAATTAATGAATTTATCCCACTCTTTACATTAAAGCATTTTCCCCATATTTTGTTTATTCGCATCTCCAATCCCACATATTTGCTAATATATCGCTTAAGATTAAGATTAAGTTTAACCGGCTAATCCGTTTTGCTAAAAGTCACAACAATTTATCGTAAGCGCCATAGAGTGACTGACTGACTGACAACAGTCTTCTAAAGAGATTTAAATGGCTGTTAGCCAACTCTAAACTTTTTATTTTGCCAAGAATCAGCAAAAATCACAACAACCATTCAAACACACAAAGAAGAAATGAGATGAGATGAAATGAAATGAAATGAACCAACATTTCCCAGCTAATGATGGTAATTACAAAAGACACGCACAAGCTTAGCAAGCACAGCATCTTCAACTCATCTTCTCCATACATCCAAAATGAAAAAGAAACTGTAGAGGAGTTATGCGTATTTTGTTGTTGTTGTTGTGATTGCTGGTGGTGTGCGAATGCAGACAAATTGTATTAACAGCAAAACGACGGGAGACTTTTGATATGATTAGTTAAGGTCCACTGGCGGAAACGCAAACACCTGTTTTGGGGAATTTTTTGAGTTTTATTAGTTCGAGTAAATAATTGAAAGTTTGAAGTAAGTGTATGCAAAAGATAAACAAACAACTTTCAAATAACATTACACGATTTACAATTGAAATATAAGGGGGAAAAGACCTTTATATGCCAAGGTATGAAATATAGAAGAAGGTCTAGTTTGGAGAGAGACTCTAGGTCCTCTATGTAACTCTCCCCTAAGTGTCTTAGCCTTCAATGGGCTAAAGCGGGGCAGCTACAAAATAGCCAAGTGCCTGATATAGCAATGGCCTATTAAAATTCCACAGACGAGAGTCAGGTTACTCCTGACATTCCAATCATGTACGCCGATCGGGAACTACTATATTCGGGCCACAGCGATCTTGCAGTTATGCAGTCGGTTCTGGAGTCTGTTTTCCACATTCAATCCTCCCTCCACTTAGCCAAAAAGGTAACAAAGGCCCGGTTAAACTTCTTCTTCCAGAGAGTCATGATCAGACATTGTACAGCCACCTGTGGCCAGTAGGTCTAATGATTCGTTACCAAGATTCTCGCAATGTCTCGCTTTAGTCCATTCAACTTCTCCTTACAGTTCCTCACCAAATTCGATTTACACAATGTAGAATTAATCGCTTTCGTTGCAGCCTGGCTATGGACACAGAGGGTTATCCGTCTGCTAGTATCAATTCAACATCCCATAATACTTACTTACTTACTACCCATAATAGCCTCAAAAAAAACCTTTAAACCCTTTGTAAAAATGAGACGTGGGAGCAGTTTTTGTTCGATTTTACTTAATACAGAACATAACCTCCGCTTCGAGGATACAAGTTTGTGTAACAAATTTTAGCTCCATAGCTCTTACACTGCGGCTATAATTTGAGGACAGACAGACGGAAACCCCCAACATGGGAGAGTTTTGTATGATAGGTGGGAGTAGTTTTTGATGGATTTTTCTCATCTTATAACTTAACCTCCTTTTGGAGGATCAGACGACAACAGCCGCTGATCAAACGACAACAGTGGACGGTGAGCTTAATAGGACGAATAAGGACTGGCGGACATGTGGTTCCAACAGGACGGAACAATGGCACACACTACGCGAGCCACAACCGACATTCTCAAGGCGGCGTTCCCGGCTCGCCGTTTATCTCTCGTTTTGGCGATTTGCACTGGCCCGCAAAGATCGCCGTTCCAGACTTTCCCTCGGCTTACATAAACAAGCCCGAGAGACTCTGGAAGCCCTAAAGAACAACATTCGACACGAGTGCGAGAATCTGTCGCCCAAAGTTCCGGCCAACTCAACTTAACCAATAAATTTCTATAGATTCAAATAAATATAATCAAAAAACAGAATCGAAGTTTTTCATTTAGACAAAAAAAGAAAGCTAAACAACATCGTATGACTTCTTTTGGCCCACCTTGTATATGTTTAGATCCTAACTTTAAGGGGCGATATCTCCTAAACTATAAATTTTCCTCCAATAAGCACTATTATACTCAGGATAACAATGTTTATATATATTCTAAAAATTTTAACTCAATCGGACGTGTGTCCCTCTGCTAGACTTAAGCCAACGCCCACTTTTTATATCCTCACCCTACGGGTAAGAGAGTATATATATCATTTGATACGACCCAAAAGTGTTACACATAGCAGGTGTCACTTTAGACCCTAGGTTTCTTTGAACCAAATCCGATTCATGACTTTCTAAGTCGTTTGAGCCATGTCCGTCTGTCTGGCTGTCCGGCTGGTGCGAACGATAACTTTCGAGAGACGCAACCATATGTTTTGAAAGTTAACATTTCCCCAAAACTACTTACGGTACTGCAAATGGGCTACATGGCCCCGCTCCTTCTGGTACTAAAACAAACTTAATTTCCTTATGCACCCCATGAATGAGGTATGGGATAGCTTCTAGCGTTGTTGTGAATTAACACGCTTTCTATTTTTAGATTTACAACTAACTAAAGGCACCTACTTGTTTATCGACGAATGCGAACGTCACTGTTTGAGAAGCTCTTTCTAGACTCGCCGATTGACTCGGCACTTAATACTGCGAAGTTGCTGTCAACAACATTCGAGGGGAGCCGACAATGAAAAAACAATTTTTTAAGATGACTGAAGCCAGTTTTGAACCTGCAATCTCCCGCATGGTAGTCGCGTGTTCTAACCACTATGCCACGGCCGGTCCCCTTCTGATACCTCCCATTCAAATATGTCGTTCCGCCCACTTTAGAAATCGTGTAATAATACCAATACACCCAACGGGATCGTATCCAATTTCTGTAGTTAGATAAGCTATAGTAGGATACAGTTTCGTAGAAAAAAACTGGAAGTCTAGCCACACCCCTTATGGTACCTCCCATACAAATATACCTTACCGCCCACTTTAAAGATGGAGCAATAATATCAATGAATCCAACGTGATCGTTCCCAAATTATGTATTTAGTAAAGCCCAAGCAGGACAAAGTTTTGGAGAAAAAAACTGGAAATGTAGCCATGCCCCTTCTGGTACCTCCCATACAAATGTACCACTCCGCCCACTTTTGAGATGGAGTAATAATATCAATACACTCGCCACGATCCTGTCGAAATTCTGTATTTTGTTAAGCTATAACAGGGAAAAGTTTTGGAGAAAAAAACTGGAAGTCTAGCGATGCCCCTTATGGTACGTCCCATACCCATCTGGTACCGCCCACTTTAGACATCGATTAAGATTATTAATACATATAATGCGATCGTGCCCAAATTATGTATTTCGTAAAGCTCAAGCAGGACAAAGTTTTGGAGAAAAAATCTGGAAGTGTAGCCACGCCCCTTCTGGTACCTCCCATACAAATGTACCACTCCGCCCACTTTAGAGATGGAGTAATAATATCAAGAAATCCAATGTGATTGTACCCAAATTCTTTACTTTGTAAAGCTATAGTAGGAGACAGTTTTGGAGAAAAAAACTGCAAGTCTAGCCACACCCCTTCTGGTACCTCCCATACTCATCTGGTATCGCCCACTTTGGAAGTCTATTAATGTTATTAATAGTTTTAACGCGATCGTGCCCAAATTCAGTGTTTAGTAAAGCTTTATCAGCATAAAGTTTTGGAGAAAAAACTGTGAGTGTAACCACGCCCCTTCTGGTACCTCCCATACAAATGTAACCGTCCGCCCACTTTAGAGATGGAGTAACAATATCAATATACTAGAAAATTTTATGTTTTACTTAGGTTGAGGGTATATGTAAGTTGAAAACTTTCTTACAGGTTTTTTGTTTACATTGCTAAA
Source organism: Muscina levida (assembly GCA_964034835.1). Classification (NCBI taxonomy): domain Eukaryota; kingdom Metazoa; phylum Arthropoda; class Insecta; order Diptera; family Muscidae; genus Muscina; species Muscina levida. The sequence goes on from OZ035881.1 coordinate 19,177,226, forward strand.
AAAAAACTATTTTTATTTCTCAAGCGCCTATAAAGATTAGTCCAATATAGTTAATATTTTTACAATTTGTTAATATCAAAAAAAAATGTTTCAAACAATTCCATGAAACAGCAGTTTCGAAAACACCTCGATCGTATATTTTTCGACATAAATAAAATATAATTTTTCTTGTATTCGTAATGTATTTCGTATTTTCTTATATTTCCTGTAATAATTTCAACGTTCCTTTCATAGAATTCCACTACCTAACTAAAACGTATATTTTTCGACATAAATAAAATATAATTTTTCTTGTATTCATAATACATTATCCTTCCTTATATTTTCTGTAATGATTTCAACGTTCTTTTCATTAAGGCTCCCCCCCTGGCTCTCCTGCGCACGTGGAAGTTTAAGGATACAATTTTTTCTTAAGACCATGAGGACTTCAGATATAATATCTATTTTTGTCTATCGAGTCTCTTAATATGGTCAGGCCTTAATGGGTTAAGACCCCAAGTCTTATTTTTTTGGCGAACAATTAAACTGGCTGTTAAAATGTTATTTATTTTTTTATTTCACTTATGGCATTTTGTAACTTTTTGTAATTTCTTAAATATTTCACTACTATGTCACTTTTTTGTTCTTAAGGTGATATAAGAATTTGTTTTATTAAATTTACTTGCTAATATACTAAAAAAAAAATTTTTTGTAAGTTATAATTTTAATTTTTTTTAACTGTATTTTCTTGTTTAAATTTAATAAAAAATTTCTATGTTTGAATGTTAAGCTTTTTTTAATTGTATTTTCTTGCTTATTTATTTTATTTTTAATTTTTTTTTTTTTGTTTATTTACTTTTACATATTTTTATATTAAATAGCAATTAAACACTTGTAAAAACACAGTAAATTGTAAATTTAATTAAATTCTTATATAAAAATCTTATATAAAAAATAAATTTTATATATTTTTTTATTTTTAAGATTATACATTTTTGTTTACTTGTAAAAACACAGTAAATTTAAAAGTATGGTTAATTTAATTAAATTCTTATATAAAAAATAAATTTTATATATTTTTTTTATTATTTTTAGATTATAATTAATTTTTTTTTTGAATTTTACTTTTATTTAATATTTAACACTTTCAATTTAATTTTTCTATTGTTGTAGAGAAATTATATTTTAATTTTTTTTGTTTTTAACCGTTCACTTTATTTTCGTTTAAGTTTTCTGTTTTTTTGTATAATTTTCTTCGGTTACCGCTAAATATTTAAGATTTTAGTTTGAATGTTGTTGAGACGTTGACAAATCGGAAACGAATGAATGGCCAACAAATTATAACACACAAATGTCTGATTACTACCGCCGAACACCGAACACTATAACAATAACAACAACACACTGTGAGGTTTTGGATTGGACGGTCGAGCGGTCGATTGGTCTGTCTGTCTGTCCGTCGATCGGTCACAGCAGATCAACAACAATCCATCTATCGGCGGCAACACACCAGCAAACAGCATCCATCAGTCGGTCACATCATAATACTCTCATACCACAGCGCCACCAAAAGCATCACCTCCCAAATCTGAGTGCTCGACATGATGCCTCCTCTTCCTAGTCTTGGTCAAATACGCTTTCTGTCTAACCGTCGCAGAGTCTGGTGTTGCCGTTCTTCGGCATCGTCGTCGGCGTCGTCATCGCTCTTCTTACATCTTTATCATATTTTTCTGTGGGCCTCGTCGGTTGATATGATGTCTGCAGATTTTTTTGGTTTTTAGCCCACAATAAAGCCAATCTAAGAGCGAGCGAGCGGTTTTGCCGAAAAATTCAAAACAACAGCCAGTGCCTGAGAGTAAGGAGAGCCATAGTGGGGAAGGAGAGGGGTAACGCTCAATCAGCATCACAACAATGTCTCTTTTTGTGAGATAAATGGTTAATGTACCAGTTATCCATCCCCAAAGTCCATTCACATATATGTAGTACATTTCGAATTTCATTCGCATTTAAAATCAAAGAAAAACATTCCAAACGCAAACCAGATGCCCTCCTCATCACGAACGCAATGGCTGCAAATCGTCCAGCAAAGATTTGGATTTTCATTACAACGTAGACCCAGTAACATAAGAACAGTTTATTTGGAGTTCGATTTGTTACAAAATTACATTAAAAACAAATAGGCAACAAAAAAAAAAAACTGTTAAAACAAAACACTGAAGCAGCAAAGAGTTGAAAAACATTTAAAGTCCAACTCTTAACTTCTTAAAAGGGAGCTTCAACTAAGCAATTGAACACTTCAAGTCAACACTTGCTAAACACTTTACACATTCAGGCCCTTCCATCGACTTATTTTAGGGATAAACACTCAATTTGTTTCTCCACCCCTTCGCCAGCAATTGAAAATGTATTGTAATAGTAATTTTTTTTTTCCTCTAAGATTTCAATCTTTTTAATTGCCCCATTAACTGCATTAATGTGTTTTCTTTTATCGTCCAACAATAACAAATGCAATTTTCAATTGATTTTTTAAAAAAAATTCAAATATTTGTTTTTTTGTACGCCTACAAAGCTCCTTGACATTGGCGGCCAGCTAGACAAGAGGTATCACATCTGGATTGATCTTGAGAGATTGGTCCCCATAGTTGTAAGATCTATTAAATTTCAATTGCTATGACATCAAAGCCCCCAAACGAAGGGAAGTAGAAGATAATAAATCATCAACTTGTTAACATATTAAGAGACAATACAATAAAAATCCTCTTTGAACACTTCTTGGTATGTTAGTTTTTTTTTTATTAAAATCAACAATGTGAAAAAAGAACATACAAAATGTTGTACATTTTTATAGACGACGATAGAAAAACCGGTTCGTAAACCCGGTTTTTGGAACCGGTTTCTAAAAAAAATTTTCACAATATTCTTCGAAAACCCGATTCTTGTGTATACATAAAACATCACTATACTTTCGATAACGATAAAAAATCGGTTTTTAAACCCGGTTTTGGCTTTGTAATTTTGGAACCGGTTGCCAAAACCACTGATATGTGTTATACAAAATTTACAATTTTAGCGTCGACAAAAACCAGCCAATGTTATGCAAGGTTTTTGGAAGCCGGTTTGTAATAAGCTTATCTGCTCAAAAAAACATCCACCACACAAGGGGGTGAGGAATAGGGAGTGATAAATTATTAACTTGTTGACATGTAAAGAGGCAATACAATAAAAATCCTCTTTGAACACTTCTTGGTGTGTTAGTTTTTTTTATTAAAATCAACAACCTGAAACAAGAACATAAAAAATTTTGTAAAATTTTGTAGGTGACGATAGAAAAACCGGTTCTTAAACACGGTTTTTGGAACCGGTTTCTACGAAAAAATTTCATAATACTCTTCGAAAACCCGATTCTTGTGTATACATAAAACTCCACAATACTTTAAAAAACGAACATGAAAAAAATCGGTTATTAAACCCGGTTCTGGCTATGGAACCGGTTGCCAAAACCGGTGTTATGCGTTACAGAAAATTAACAATTTTAGCGCCGACAAAAACCAGCAATCTGCTCAAAATACATCCCCCAAATAAAGGGGGTGAGCAGTAGAGGGTGATATATTACAAGGCGGGTGAGGAGTAGGAAGTGATAAATCATCAATTTGTTAACAATAAAAATCCTCTTTGAACACTTCTTGAGATGTTGGTTTTTTTTTAAATCATCAATGTGAAACAAGAACATACAAATTGTTGTACTATTTTGAAGACTACGATAGAAAACCCGATTCGTAAACCCGGTTTTTGGAACCGGTTTTAACAAATGTTTTTCATAATACTCATCGAAACCCCGATTCTTGTGTATACATAAAACTCCACTATACTTTCGATAACGAACAAAAAAAATCGGTTCTTAAACCCGATTTTATGTATGTATTTTTTGAATCGGTTGCTAAAACCGCTGTTATGTGTTATAGAAAATTGAAAATTTTAGCGCCGACAAAAACCAGTTTTTAACTACGAATTTTGGGAACCGGTTTTTAATAAACTTATATGCTCAAAAAAATCCACCATACAAGGGGGGTGAGGAGTAGGAGTGAAAAAACACATAAACTTGTTAAGAGGGAATATAATAAAACTCCTCTTGGAACCCTTCATGAAATGTTGAAATCAACAGTGTAAAACAAGAACATAAAAATGTTGTACAATTTTGAGAATGTCGATAGTTAAAAACCGAGTTTTAAACCCGGTTTTTGGAACCAGCTGCTAAAATTTTTTTTCGAAATACTCTTCTAAAATCCGATTGTTATATACACATAAAACTCCACTATGCTTTCGATAAAGAACAAAAAAAAACGGTTCTTAAACCCGGTTTCGGCTATGTATTTTTGGAACCGGTTGCCAAAACCGGTATTATGCGTTATAGAAAATTGACAATTTTAGCGCCGACATAAGCCAGCTTTTAACCGCGGATTTTAGGAACCGGTTTCTAATAAATTTATATGCTCAAAAAAACATCCACCATACAAGGGGGTAAGTATCATCAACTTGTTAACATATTAAAAGGCATAAAAGTTCCTCTTGGAACACTTCTGGAGATATTGGTTTTTATTAAAATCGACAATATGAAACAAGAACATACAAAATGTTGTACAATTTTGGGTACGTCGATAAAAAACCGGTTCTTTTGTGGAACCGGTTTTTAGAAAATTATTGAATAATACTCTTCGAAAATTCGGTTGTTATATACACATATAACTGCACTATGCTTTCGAAAAAATCGGTTCTTAAACCCGGTTTTGGCTATGCATTTTTGGAACCGGTTGCCAAAAGCGCTGCTAAATAACGAAATAAGTATAGAATTTTTGAAACCGGTTCTTTAAAACGGTTTTTAATATTACGCTTATATAACGCTATACCAAATAACGCTTTCAGACGTCGGTTAAAAATATTATGTATACATAAAGCTTTGTCATATTGTCGACGTCGTTTTAAAACAGTTCTTAAATCCTCTTTAAAGTACAAATTAAATTCTAAATTTTTGTCTACTTCGTTAAATATTCAGTTCCTAAAACCGGTTTTTTTCGAACCGGTTTCTTTAATCCAATGAGTTAAAAATACTAGACATTTTAAAAACCTTTCAATTAAGCTGCGGCTTATTTGAAAAACTTGTTACAATTTTAGAATTAGTAAAGTATTGTTAGAAACGGTTCCTACAACCGGTTTTCTTAGACAAATTAAGCTCTACTATATTGTCAACGTTGGTTACAAACTAGTTTATAGTAAATCCTAATTTATGTACAAATTAAGTTTTAAAATTTTTAAACTGATAAAACGCGTTACTAAAACCGGGTTTTTTTAAACGGTTACTCAATTATAAAGCAAAATACGGGTATAACGATAAAACCTCTTATAACAATTTTAGTTTAATGTCACATTTTTGGAACCTGTTTATGTATTTACATATAATTTATGTTCCACGAATTTTGTAGCCGAAAGAAACCCGGTTCTTAAACCAGATTTTTGAAAATCGATACCATAAAAAAACAATGCGTTCAAAACGTGGTTAATTTGAAACACCGGTTGGAAAATTGAACAATTTTGAGACCGATAAGAAAACCGGTTCAAAAACCCGGTTTTTGGGAATCGGTTTTAGAAAAAAACATGAATTTAAATTTTTATGCAGCTTGCAAATAAGATAAGAAAACGTATCAAATCTAAAGAAAATCCATAGAAAATTTTACTTTTATTTGGTATTTAGGACACAACCCCGTAGGAAGTATCGTCATACACGACCTTGTCGTCAACGCTGTCCTCAAGACAAAATGTGAAAAATGTATGTACTTGTCGTCAAAACACTCTGTTGACGACAAGCTGACCGACAAAATACTAATGTTTTCGTGCATCAAACAAAAATGTTCAATGTCACGAGACAATAACGACATAAAATTGAAGAGAGGAAAGTAGAAGTAAAAAATTTTCAGTTTGTAGGAAACAGCAGAGCGAGACGGTTCATGTATCGCACGTTTTCAATAAAACTACTTCAATTTGTTATTTTAAATTATTAAGCACTGGTAACGACAATTTGTCGGCACTGGTCGGTGATTTTGTCGTGCATGATTGTGTGGGCGACATGTTGCTTGTTTAGGCATCAACGACAATTTGGCCGACATTGTCGCTCATCAGGTCGTGCATGACCAAGCGGACACTTGTATGAAAATTTCGTCGACGATTTGTATGGACGGTCCCCTACGTGTCATCAACGATTTACTATGGTCATGCACCTATCCTTGAGGATGTCTTGCAGACACTTCCTACTGGGAATATAAATATTTTGTCGACGTCGATAAAAAACCGGTTTGTACACACGGTTTTTGGAGAACCGGTTACTAAAAAAAACTACCTATTTGTTATGCTGTAATATGAAAAAAACAATATTACAATATTCAATTTAGTAAAGAACGTATTTTTGGAACCGGTTCTCAAAAACGGTTTTATGTATAAATAAACATTCACCATGTTGCCGATGTCGGTTAAACTCCAATTCTGAAATTCTAGTTTATGTACAAATAACACTGTAGGACAAATTTAAGCTTTTGACCTCACCCATGAACGAACTGACCAGATTCTGAAAATATAGCTAAAATAAAAATATTCGTATCTCCCAGTTTTTCTAGATCAGCTCATTTAAGTTTTTTGCGAGCAGTTAAATTTTTGGAGCAAAGCTCCCATACAACGACTTGAAAGTGACTTCTTTCTGTTCGCAAAACTCAGAGTTGTTAATAGATTTTTTTTTAATATATTTCAAATGGCCTGGATGTAGTTCTGACCGAGCCCAAATTTAAAATTTGTCACAAATTAAATTTGTCACAAACAAATTGTCAAAAGATTTTGATGAATTTTTTTTAAATATGTTTTAAATGGCCAGGGGCTGGTTCTAACAAAGTCCAAATTTATAATTTGTCAAAAATTAAAATTGTCACAAATTGTCAAAAATTAAAACTGTCACAAATTGTCAAAAAATTAAAATTGTCACAATTTTTTTTTAAATGTGTTTCAAATGGCTAGGAGCTGGTTCGGACTAGGAAAATGTGTTGACAAATCAAATTTGTGAGAAAATTTGTGACACATTTAAATTGGGACAAATTTGAAATTTTGGGCTCGTAAGAACCGGCTCCTGGCCTTTTGAAAAACAAAAAAAAAATTTCATCAAAATCTGTTAACAACTCGCAGAGTTCTGCGAACAAGAAGAAGCCACTTTCAAGTCGTTGTATGGGAGCTTCGCTCCAAAAATTGAATTGCTCGTAAAAAACTTAAATCAGCTGATCTAGAAAAACTGGGAGATACCTATATTTTTATTTTAGCTATATTTTCAGAATCTGGTCAGTTTGATCATGGGTGAAAAATCGTGTCGTACAGTGTAATATTTCAAAATTATTTCGACTTTGATAAAAAACTTTGAGTAGGTTTTTGTGGGAACCGGTTTTTTAAATACATTGAGTTTATAACACGCATAATTTGTTATACAAATTCGTTAAGTATCGGGTATTTTGAATAATTGTTACAAATGAAAATTTCGATTAATACGTTTGGAAACCTGTTCCTTAAACCGGTTTTACTTATGAATAAATCCCCGGTTTGTTGTGACGTCGATTAAAAACCAGTTGTTAAGCTCGGTTTTATGTACAAATTATGTTAACGTCTTAAAACCGGTTCTTAAACTCGGTTTTTTGGGTCCGATTTTTCAAATACTAAATTAATCAACATAGTAGATCTATATAAATATCTTCAATTTGCCGACGATGATAAATAAACCGATCGGTTTTCGGGAACCGGTATCTAAAGAACTATGACTTGAAAAAAAATTCTCAAATACAATGCGTTTACAATACAGATAATTTAAAGAAATTGCTATGTATATTTAAATTCAGCGTCGTATTTTCGGAACCGGTATTTGCAGAACCGGTTTTATATATAAAGTAAACTCTGATATAATTATGAGTTCAATGTCTGGGTTATTCAAAAAACCGGTTGCAAAAATGTGAGAAAACTATAAAAAGTTCTACAATATTAACGATGTTTTTGGGGACCAGTTTCCAAAAAACAACTATGAATTTAAGATAAGAACAAATTGTTATTACTATTTAAGATTTTGTATACAATTTTGGGAACCAGTATCCCATAACCGGTTTTATTTATGAATAAAGCTCCTCTAAATTATGGATGTCAATGAAGACCCAATTATCAATTCCCGTTTTATGTAGAAATTATGTTCCGAAATTTTTTGGACGTCAACATAAATGACCGGTGTTTGGAAACCGGTTCCTAAAGACAATGTGTTCAATTTGGAAAATTTCGATTTAGCATCGTATTTTTGAAACCGGTTTCCAAGGTTAATGTATAAATTGGTGAGTCACAAATGGCATAACTCCACTTATCGAAAATGCGTGTGTGTCTCTCGTCCATAGGCTACCTTACGTAGTTGACTGCTTTAGATCCTAGGGTTCTTTGAACCAAATGGGATTCACAACTTTTGAAGTCGTTTGATCCAAGTCCGTCTGTCTGTCTGGCTGGTACGCACGATAACTTTCGTAAGACGTTACTATTATTATGCAACTTACCATGGGTTGATGTTTTCCTAAACTACTCACGGGATTGCATATAGGCTACATGACCACGCCCCTTCTGGTACCTCCCATACAAATGTACCACTCCGCCTACTTTTCGAAATCGAGTATAATATCAATACACCCAACGCGATCGTGCCCAAGTTCTGTATTTAGTAAAGTTTTGGGGAAAAAAATGGAAGTCTAGCCACTCCTCTTCTGGTACCTCCCATACAAATGTACGCCTACTTTTGGAAATCGAGTATAATATCAATACACCCAACGCGATCATGCCCAAATTCTATATTAAGTAAAGCTATAACTGAATCAAGATTTGGAAAATAAATCTAGCCACGCCCATTCTGGTACCTCCCATACAAATGTACGATTCCACCCACTTAAGAAATCGGGTTATGATATCAATACATACAACACCCAAATTCTGTATGTATTTAGTAAAGCTATATCAGGATAAAGTTTTGGAGAATAAACTAGCCACGCCCCTAACGTGGTACCTCCCATACAAATGTACTATTCCGCCTACTTTAGAAATCGAGTTATGAATTCAATACATACAACGCGATCGTGCCCAAATTCGGTATTTCGCAAAGTTTTGGGGAAAATAGTCGAAGTCTAGTCACGCCCTTTCCTGGTACCTCCCATACAAATTCTGTATTTTGTTAAGCAAATTTATGGTTTTATTGAGGGTGACGGTATGTGGAAGGGTGGCGTGTCATTAGGTTCGTGGTCATAAGATCCACGGATCATGGACCTCTGATCCATCCCAATAACGCTCCACTATATTGTCGACACCGATAAGAAATTGGTTTTATATGATCATAATTGTAATTAAGTTCCGCTATTTTTTCGACGTCAACAAAAAACCGGTTCTTAATCCAATCCACACGCTCTCGAGCAAACCCACTATTAGATCTTCTTTCGTAGGCCTGATATAAGGCTTTCCATTGCAAGCCTGCTATAATGCTTGTTACGGGAAGGGATCATGGAATTCCTTGGGTCTTTCCAGGTTTGTAATCAGGTTATTCCCGCATGATTCCTTTTTTTAAATTTTGATACAAAAGGAAATATTTTTTTCTTTCATTTAAATAGTTTTCAATCATTGTTTCCATCTTTAAGATCTCTTTTCTTGCTGGGCATACACATGTGCATATACCTTCTCGCCTTCTTCTAATCTTCATATCCTTTATTGTTTGAATTCATATCCACCTTTAGCCTACGCGTCAAAGGTTAACAATCGTTTAGTTAAACTTTAAATATAACATAATTTCTGAACAATCCACCCAAGCTATGATCAAGTCGTGATCATCATTATCATCGTCATCACTTGACCATCAATTTTGCCACTTTAGGCTTCATTAAAATAAAATAAGATACTAATATTGGACACTTTGAACTAAACTTTTGGTCAGAAAACGACAATGATTGCAGCTCCCAATGAAACGTTTTGAACGGAACGCAGAACGTATAATTGGCCAAGATAAGACGACCGGCCAACATAACTTAATACAGATGATTAACTTTAACAAGATACAACACATAACCCCCACAAAACATCGTCATCATTGTTGTGATCGCTGCAGCCCATTCCGTAATGATGTAAAAGTCAATCAATATTAAAGAAGAGAGAATAATTCTTTCATCTTCGGCTCAATTGTGTTCACACACACAACAAGCCAATGATCACGCCGCCATTCAATCAGTATCATAATCAGCATTATGTCAGGTGATTTGAACATCATCCACATGTCTAGGATTTATTTGTAAAGCTAAGGGGAGATATGAGATGAGTTTAAGTTTCACCAAACTGTATGATGAGACAAGGATATCGTTAGGGATTTAGTGTAGCAAGATAAGCGTGTATGTTAAGAAGTTATATAACAAATTAATCATCAGAGTTAAATGTAACTCAATATTAACTTTAAATTGAATATAGCGAAATCATAAAAAATGCGAAATTTTAAGTTAGGATTTTAAAAAAATGGATTGTTAATATCAGCTTTTGAAATCACCGTGTTTTTTATTAAAAAAAAAACTATGTGTCCCTTTTCCATATATTCTGCCTGTCATGATGAGCAACAATCATTCATTACTAAATTGCGAAATTACAGAATAAAATGTAAAATTTATTTTGGTGATTTTAAAATCTTCAAAAAATGTTTCATTTATTGCGTTTTTTTCATACATTTTCCCCACTTACCCCCAATATCTGGCAATGTGAAGGCTGTGATAAGTAGAAAACTGTTCATTGCTGTTGATATTGAATGTCGACCCTGACCCAAGTGCTGCACACTGTAAATGTGTAGCGAGTTTGCATATATGATACTCGCTACATGTGTAAGTACAACGTATGAGTAATATTAATTTTATACGGATTTTGTATTAATCATACGCCTATTGTTCCAGTCTGGGGGTAAGAAATTCCAAATCATGGTGCAAGTACTAGGTCAGTATAGTAAAACCCCCTAAGGGTTTGGACTTCTTAAAATACCGCTTCAAAAAAATGTTACAGAGTGTAGTCAGGCGAAAAGTTTAATGTGCTATCGAGTGTGTAAACCAGTAAGAAAGTTTCGGTCGGGAAAAACGACTTACATATACCCTCACCCTCAGTAAAACGTAAAATCTTCAAATATATTGCCAAGTGTATTGATATTACTACTCGCTTTCTAAAGTGGGCGGAGTGGTACATTTGTATGGGAGGTACCAGAATGGGCGTGGCTAGACTTCCAATTTTTCTCTCCGAAACTGTATCCAGTTATATCTTAACAAAATAAAGAATTTGTGTACGATCGTGTCAATTGTATTGATATTACTACTCGCTTTCTAAAGTGGGCGGAATGGAACATTTGTCTAGGATGTACCAGAAGGGGCGAGGCTAGACTTTCAGTTTTTTCCTCCAAAACTCTATTATGCTACAGCTTTATTAAGTAAAGAATTTGGGTACGATCGCGTTGGATTTATTGATATTATCTCAATCTCTAAAGTGGTCGGGGTGGTACATTTGTATGGGAGGTACCAGAAGGGGCGTGGCTAAGGTTCCAATTTGCTCTTCAAAACTTTATCCTGTTGTAGCTTAATAATATTCAGATTTTGGGCACGATCGAATTGGTTGTATTGATATTATTACTCGATTTCTAAAGTGGGCGGACTGGTACATTTGTATGGTAGCTGCCAAAAGGGGCATGGCTAGACATCCAATTTTTTCTGCAAAACTTTAACCTCATTAAGTTTTACTGAATACAGAATTTGGGCACGATCGCGTTGGGTATTTTGATATTAATACTCAATTTATAAAGGAACCAGAAGGGGCGTGGCCTTATAGCCCATTTTTAATACCGTAAGTAGTTTTGGGGAAATATTAACTTGTGCAATGTTTCAAAACATTTGATTTCGCCTTCCGAAAGTTATCGTGCGAGCCAGACAGACAGACGGACATGGCTCAAACGTCTTAAAAAGTCATGAATCGAATTTGGTTCCAAGAAACCTAGGGTCTAAAGTCACTCCTTCGATGTATTACACTTTTGGGTCGTATCAAATGATATATACCCTCATCCCTAAGGGTGATGGTATAAAAATCTAATTTTTTTATTTTGTGTTTTTCAATGTTTGAGGTAATTGCAGTAAAATTTTTAGGTTTTCAAAATATCCTATATTTGGGTTGGTTGCAGTTACATTTGATGATTTCAAACTATATTTTCTTATTTTTTTCCTCGAGATATAAGAAAAATAATGTCTTAAAAGTTTAAACCATAGTTGTGTTTTTTATATTTTGTGTTTTTCAATGTTTGATGTGATTGCAGTAACATTTTTAGGTTTTCAAAATATCCTAGGCTCATTTTTTTTTCTTTGTTGAGAAATGATAAATTATATTTCCTTAAGAGTTGATATTAATGTTGCATAATTTTTTTCGCGTTTCAATATTTGAGTTGGTTGCAGTTACATTTCACGTTTTTAATCTTCCTTTTTTTTTGTTTTTCTCGAAAAATAACAAAAAATATTTTCTTGAAAGATAACGAAAATTTAATTTTTTTATTTAAATTCTATCATTTTCTTAAAAGATAATGAAAATTTCATTTTTTATTTAGTATTATTCAATATTCGAGGTGATTGCAGTTAAATTTTTATGCTAAAATATTTTACGCGATTTTTTTTTCTTTGTCGAGTAATGATAAATTAAATTCCCTTTTAAGTTTTAACTAATGTTGCATAGATTTTTTTCGCAGTTCAATATTTGAGGTGGTTGCAGTTACATTTGATGTTTTCAAATAATATTGGTTTTTTCCTCGAGAAGAAAAAAAATTGTCTTAAAAGTTGAATTTTTTATAGTTTATACGTTTCAATGTTAGAGGTGATTGCAGTAACATTTTAAGGTTTTCAAAATATCCTAGGCGATTTGTTTCTTTGTCGAGAAATGATGAATTATATTTCCTTTAGAGTTGTTATAAATGTTGCATAATTTTTTTCGCGTTTCAATATTTGAGTTGGTTGCAGTAACATTTCATGTTTTTAATCTCCCTTTTTTTCTCGAAAAATACCAAAAATATTTTCTTAAAAGATAACGAAAATTTAATTTTTTTATTTAGTATTTTTCAATATTCGAGGTGATTGCAGTTATATTTTTATGTTTTAAAAATATCCTACACGATTTTTTTCTTTCTCGAGAAATGATAAATAATATTCCCTTGAAAGTTTTAACTAGTGTTGTATAAATTTTTTGCTCGTTAATATTTGAGTTGGTTTCAGTTACATTTGATGTTTTCAAATAATATTTTTTACATTTTTTTTCCTTGAGAAATAACAAAAATATTGTCATAAAAGATTTAACAAAATTTGAATTTTTTATTATCTATTTTTCAATATTTGAAGTGGTTGCAGTCACATTAGATGTTGTGAAATTATTTTTAATTTTATTCTTTGATTTTCTCAAAAAATTAGAGAAAAACAATCTCCTAAAAGTTTTGCTATTGGTCAATTTACATTACGACTGAGTCCTTGCCTCGTATTCGTTGACAAACAAAGGAACAAAAAAGTTGTTAATAACTGAAACTAATCTATAGCAATTTACATACACCGTCTCAATCATTACTTACCTTACACACGCCCTCCACACATACCGCCCGGCCACGATATTTATGGGTATAGTAAATGGATGGCCTCTGACAAGGGCTGCCGTCCACAACTAATTTATTCATGTTCATCACCAATCCTGTGTCTTTGGCTTTGCAATACAATGTACACTCATCCTGTGCCTCCACATAGCCCAGCCATTGATGGAAACGTCCACGTAAAATGATGCTATTGAAGGTGGCACATTGTTCATTGCGCATTTCGTTATGGGAGCGTTTTGAGCAACGTTCATCTTTGCACATGCGGTACTTTTTCACTATGCCCTGGCAGCCGGTGTTCTTGGTCGATGCATCAGGATAAAAGGATATTTCCTCAGCAGGGGTAAGGGTAGAATTTTGTATTCTAAAAACAAATTACTATAAATAAATTGTGTTTTTATAGCATAAATTCCTTTTTCCTGTGTTACCTTTTTCTGCATAACTTTTTGCGTATTTGTACACAGGAATTGGAGCAACGACTCCACTTATCCCATGGTCCCCAGGCATAGGTGATGCCCACTCGTTCAACGATATTGAAATTATTACGACGCTTTATGTATCTTTCGGTAACCACAGTTTTAGCAGTACCATCATCGTTGTCAGGCTCTGCATCACTAACGTCCTCGCCATCATCCTCGTTACTGGTCTCGTAGTCCGTTTCACCCTCATCCTGGTGTTTTTCGTTTTTGGTCAACTTTTTGTTACCCTTAGCATGGAAAATTTTGGATTTCTTCTTAAGTAAGTGATCACTAGGTTTTGTGCCATTGAAAACTCTTACGGATTTTGGAGTAGTGCTTAGATTTAGGGCTACCGTGAGCTCAGCTAAGAGTACACAAATTAGAGCAAATCTGGGAATGGAAATGTTGGAGAAGTTAAATTTTTAAAAGAAACGTATTTTTAGAGCAGCACAAAGACACTTTGCGGATTTTTAAGTTAATATAAATTGAGAGGAGGTAATAACATTTTAATACTTTCGTTGTTCTCTTATCTTACACAGTACAACAACTCATTGATTTGGGACTCAATTCTGAGAACTGCACGTGAAAGTAGCACCAAAAAGAAGAAGTTGTGCATCATTCGTTTTGTCACGTTACATGCAATAATAATTTAATATCGATTTAAAGTTAGTAAGTAGCGTATAGGGGAATTTGTCACGTTTTAGGCTCTTTTGTTATATTGTTATATGGTGGCGTATGATTATCATAAGTAATATACCACATAAATCATACGCCACGGAGTACAACAGTTTTATTGTAACTACTACAAAATTTGCAATTGTATACATTCTATTGTCGCAGCCACTAAACTTACCTCACATTCTCATTACATTGTCCCTTTTATATTGCAATTATCACACATGTTTTATTTTAAATGCCAACCGGGTGTTAAACGTTTCTCCTCCACCTTAAATTCATGTATTCATCGCTGGCTGTGCCAATATTACTTAGACGCTAATTAAAATTTAAACTAAATACTACCGCTAAATATCATTTAATTACGAATTTAAAACAAAATCCCCGTAATTAACTATTGATAACAAATTTCATCGTTTTATTTGAATTTTTTCGTTTTTTTATTTTAAACTTATTAAAAGTTTTTGCAACACAAAAAAAGCGTTAAGTCGTCCCATTGAAACTCAATGAACCTTAACCGATGTTCTACACTGATGTCTGGCACTAACGAAAATGATGTCAGAGAAGGGAAACTGGCGTCGATGATAGAATTTCTTTTATGTTAATTTTCACTAGAAATTTCATTGGCGGCCATAGATAGCTTCAAACATGAGCAGAGCTTGTGATTTGTAATCACAGATAACAGTTAAATGACAAAAAAAAACAGAGCGATGACAGGGGAGTGACGGAATTTGAGTCAATTTGCAATTGGGCAACACATTGTTTGACAAGATATCACAATATATTTTAATGAGGATGAGATTTTCTCATTTGGGCTTTTCAATCATTAACCAATTGTAAATAATAGCAAATACATAAATTAAACTTTTTGTATTCTTTATTGTATCTAAAAGTACTTCTATTGTATCCAAAAAGTACTTTTATTGTTGCAAAAAGTAAAATTTTTTTGTTTCAAAAAGTATTTTTTATTGTATCAGAATGTGCCAAAAAGTACTTTTAATGTGTTAAAAAGTACTTTTATTGAGTCCAAACGTACTTTTATAGTAATAAAAAGCACTTTTATTGTAACAAAAAGTACAAATATTTCAGCAAAAAGTACTTTTATAGCACCCGAAAGTAATTTTATTTTAACAAAAAGTACTTTTATTGTACCGGAAAGTATTTTTATTGTACCAGATACGACTTTAATTGTACCAAAAAGTACTTTCAGTGTAGCAAAAAGGACTTTCATACAGAAATAGTACTTTCAATGTATTAAAAAGTACTTTTATTGTGCCTAAAAGTACTTTTATAATAACAAAAATTGCAATTTATGGTGCCAAAAAGTACTTTATTATGTCAAAAGTACTTTTATTGTACCAAAACGTACAATTTATTATACCTAAAAGTACTTTTATTGTTCAACAAAGTAATTTTGTTGTGCCAAAAAGTAGTTTTATTGCACCAAAAAGTATTTTTATTGTAGCAAAAAGTACTTTATTGTGTCGTAAAGTACTTTTATATCAACAAAAAGTGCCTTTACTGTACGATAAAGTACATTTTGTTTACTAGATATGGCTTTTGCTGTACCAAAAAGCACTTTTATTGGGCCTAAAAGTACTTTAATTTGATCAAAAAGTAGTTTCTTAGTACCAAAAATCACTTTTATTGTGCCAATTAATTTTATCAAAAAGTAGTTTCTTAGTAACAAAAAGTACTTTTATTGTACCAAAAAGTACTTTTAGTGTACAGATAAGTATTTCTATTGTACCAGATATGACTTTAATTGTGCCAAAAAGTACTTCCATAGTAACAAAAAGTACTTTTATTGTACCAAAAAGTTATATAATATTATTGTAACAGATATGACCTTTATTGTACCAGAAGGTACTTTTAATGTTCCTAAAAGTACTTTGATTGTGCAAGAATGTACTTTTATCGCAATAAAAAGTAGTTTCAATGCACCAAAAAGTAAAATTTACCACAATTTACCAAAACTCGAACCAGAATATATTTTCATTGCGACAAAAAATAAATAGTTGTACCAGAATGTACTTTTATTGTGTCAAAACGTACTTTAATAGTAACAAAAAGTACTTTTATTATACTAAAAAAGTAGTTTTACTGTACCAAAAGAAAAATTTATTGTTCCAAGACGTATAATATATAGTAAAAAAAGTACCTTTATCGTACCAGAATGTATTTTCATTTCATTAAAAAGTAAAGTACTTTCATAATAACAAAGGTAATTTTATTGCACCAAAATCTATTTAATTCTACCGGTAAGTATTTTTATTATACCAGATATGACTTTAATTGTACAAAAAGGTCCAAAAATTGTACAAAAAGTATTTATATTGTACCAAAACGAACAATTTTTTATACAAAAAAGTACTTTTATTGTACCAAAACTTACTTTTATGGTACCAGAATGTATTTTCATTGCATCAAAAAGTACTTTTATCGCAACGAAAGTATTTTTATTGCACCAAAAAGTACTTTAATTGTATCGATAACTATTTTTATTGTACCAGATATGTCTTTAATTGTACCAAAAAGTAATTTAATTGTAGCAAAAATCACTTTCATACGATCAGAAAGTTATTTTATTGTACCAGAATGTACTTTAGCTGTGACAAAAAGTACTTTTATTGTACCAAAACGAAAAATTTGCTGTACAAAAAAGTACTTTTATTGTACCAAAATGTATAATTTATAGTAAAAAAAGTACTTTTATCGTATCAGAATGTATTTTCGATGCGACAAAAAGTACTTTTATTACGTCAAAAAGTACTTTCATCGTAACGAAAGTACTTTTATTGTACCAAAAAGTATTTTAATTGTATCGATAACTATTTTTATTGTACCAGATATGTCTTTAATTGTACCAAAAAGTAATTTAATTGTAGCAAAAATCACTTTCATACGATCAGAAACTTATTTTATTGTACCAAAAAGCACTTATATTGTACAAAAATGTTTAATTTAGAGTAAAAAATTTACTTTTATTGTATCAGAATGTATTTTCATATCGGCAAAAAGTACTTTTATTACGTCAAAAAGTACTTTAATCGTAACGAAATGACTTTTATTGCACCAAAAAGTACTTTAATTGCAGCAAAAATCACTTTCATATGGCCAGAAAGTTATTTTATCGTACCAAATTGTACTTTTATTGCACGAAAAAGTACTTTCATTGTACAGATAAGTATTTTTATTGTACCATATATGACTTTGTCCGTACCAAAATTTACTTTTATTGTAGCGAAATTCACTTTCATAGTACCAAATAGTACTTTCATTGTACCAGAATGTACTGTTATTGCAACAAAAAAGTAATTTCATGGCATCAAAAAGTCCATTCATAGATAAAAGAAGTACTTTTATTGTAACAAAAAGTATGTTTATGGTACCAAATATGACTTTTATTGTAACAAAAATTATTTTTCTTTTGCCACGAAATACTTTTATTGCAGCTGAATGTACTTTCATTATGCTAAAAAGTACAGTTTATTATATAAAAAAGTAACAAAAAGTGCTTTTATTGGTCTACACATATATTTTATTATACCGAAAGTAATATTTATTGTGGAATAATTTTTTTACTTCGTCAAAAAGTAATTTCATAGAAAACAAATGTACTTTTATTGTAACAAGAAGAATTTTTATTGTACCAAATATGACTTTTATTGTGCAAAAAGTAGTTTTATTGTGTCACAAAGTACTTTTATTGTGGTTTATTGTGTAAAAAAAATACTTTTGTAGTAACAAAAAGTACTTTTATTGGACCAAAAATTTATTTTATTATGACAGAAAGTACTTTTATTGTGCCAAAGAGTACGTTTTTGCCCCAAAATGTACAGTATATTTTACCACAAAGTACAATTATTGTACCTAAAAGTATTTGTGTTGTGGTGTAAGGGTACTTTTATAGTACCAGGAAGAGCTTTTATACTGCCAAAAAGTCCATTTACCGTGTCAAAATGTACTTTTATTGTAACAAAAATTTATGGTATCAAAAATTATTTTCATTGTACAAAAAAGTACAAGTACATAAAGTATTTTTATTGTAGCACAAAATATTTTGTGTACCAGAAAAAAATTTTAAAAAAAATTTATAGTAACAAAAAGTAGTTTTATTGTACCACAAAGTACACTTTATTGTAACAAAATTTACTTAAAGTGACTTTTATTGTAAAAGTACCGAATGTACTTTTATTGTGTCAAAAAGTAATTTCATTGTGTCGAAATGTACAGTCATAGTAACAAAAATTACTTTTGTTGTACCAAAAAGCATTTTTAGTTGCATAAAACGACTTTTATTGTCTAAAATAGTACTTTTATTTTACCAATAAGTACTATTGTTGTAACAAAAAGTAGTTTAATGTACGAGATATAACTTTTACTGTACCAAAAAGTACTTTTAATGATTGAAAATATGATAATATGATAATATATTAATATGATAATATGATAATATGATAATATGATAATATGATAATATGATAATATGATAATATGATAATATGATAATATGATAATATGATAATATGATAATATGATAATATGATAATATGATAATATGATAATATGATAATATGATAATATGATAATATGATAATATGATAATATGATAATATGATAATATGATAATATGATAATATGATAATATGATAATATGATAATATGATAATATGATAATATGATAATATGATAATATGATAATATGATAATATGATAATATGATAATATGATAATATGATAATATGATAATATGATAATATGATAATATGATAATATGATAATATGATAATATGATAATATGATAATATGATAATATGATAATATGATAATATGATAATATGATAATATGATAATATGATAATATGATAATATGATAATATGATAATATGATAATATGATAATATGATAATATGATAATATGATAATATGATAATATGATAATATGATAATATGATAATATGATAATATGATAATATGATAATATGATAATATGATAATATGATAATATGATAATATGATAATATGATAATATGATAATATGATAATATGATAATATGATAATATGATAATATGATAATATGATAATATGATAATATGATAATATGATAATATGATAATATGATAATATGATAATATGATAATATGATAATATGATAATATGATAATATGATAATATGATAATATGATAATATGATAATATGATAATATGATAATATGATAATATGATAATATGATAATATGATAATATGATAATATGATAATATGATAATATGATAATATGATAATATGATAATATGATAATATGATAATATGATAATATGATAATATGATAATATGATAATATGATAATATGATAATATGATAATATGATAATATGATAATATGATAATATGATAATATGATAATATGATAATATGATAATATGATAATATGATAATATGATAATATGATATTATGATAATATGATAATATGATAATATGATAATATGATAATATGATAATATGATAATATGATAATATGATAATATGATAATATGATAATATGATAATATGATAATATGATAATATGATAATATGATAATATGATAATATGATAATATGATAATATGATAATATGATAATATGATAATATGATAATATGATAATATGATAATATGATAATATGATAATATGATAATATGATAATATGATAATATGATAATATGATAATATGATAATATGATAATATGATAATATGATAATATGATAATATGATAATATGATAATATGACAATACTATCCCTTATATAATAATCAGGTAATCTTAACTATACTTTGCACATGTACCATACATTTGAAATAAATCATAAGTTTACAACGTTTTGTATTTTTTTTTAAATACCATCAATCTTCAATACATTGCCGCTCATTGTTGATGCATGCAATGGTTTGGTCTGCACCATACCACTAACACAAAGCAAGTAGACATTATATTCGTGTTTTGTTGTTGTCGTATTTGCTTTGTTGTGCCTTTTTTAATTTTTTAAATATTGTGCGAAATAATCGCCTGTGAGCTGGACAAACGCCCTCTCATCAATTAAATGGGGCAATAGCATAAATCGTAGAAACAAACCTGATAAAATTGCACTGCATTTTCTATATTACAATAATAAACTATATTTGTATTAAAATAATTTAATTTTTATAACGCAAAATTTTTTTTAATCTTAAGCTCAACACAAAATGTTCCACCACTTAACGCTTGCCACTGCTCAAAAGTAACTAAAATTTTATCGGTAGAAAAGAAAATCCCAAAATTCTATATCTTCTAATCTGATGAAGCTCTTAAAAGTTCTTGATGAATGAAAAATGTTAAATAATTTATTTTGTTTTTGTAGCAGCAGCATGCCTACAACAACAATAACAGCAACTTTAAACAAAAAAGATCATATGAGATACATATATATAAAATATATATGAAGTCGAATTTGTTTATATCATATCTATTAGATACACAAACATACGTATGTATTATGACTGGCATGAGTTTCATGCATCCATCCATCTTGGTTGGCGCTGACCTACAACATGGTTTGTTTGTTGTACCAACATATCTCTGATGGTGATATGCATAAGGTTTTTGGGCAGAATTTTGTTGTAATATTTGCTAATTTGTGATAAGATAACAAATGTAGGCGACTGACTATTTGATATTCATTATCGTTAATCGTTATTTCAAAATTGTTCATATTAGCTTGAAAATTGTAGCATAGTTTGGGGCTGAACTGAATTTTAATGGAAGTTAAGAGTTAACATGGAAAAGTAATGTTAAGACTTAACAGTACGTTCTTAGACAAAAATATATTAGGGTGACTTGCACAACATATTTGAAAATTTTGTGCTCACAAATTAGATAAATTTTTTTTCTTTGCAATTTTTTAGCGCCTTCTATATGTCGCTTAGTTTATATTTCGTCCAAAATTTATAGTTTAGTCCTATATAATATACAATTGTGGCATAAGGTTTCCTCAGAATTTCATTTTGAAACTAAATTTTTTTGCATATTTTGGAAAATACAAAAAATTGCACATAATAGAAAAAAAAATATGTTTTTCCTAATAAATTATTAGTAAATGTTAAAAAAAAATATAAATAAAAACGTAAAAAAACAAGCTTACATCCTATTTTTACCCCCTATGTGGGCTCCCATTCAAAAATTAAATTTTTATTACATCAGCTTTTTACACTTCTAGGGTTGACTCCGGGCCAGTTGCGGAGTTTGTTGTTGATATTTCCCCCTTCACCGCAATTTAGTTTTAAATTTTAAATTTTTACTAATGAATTTTAAAATCTAGCTTTTAGTGTTTGTTCGATCTTTGAATATATTATAATATCCCAAGTTTTGATTAATTAGACTTAAAGTCATTCTAAAGAATTTTAGTTATGTAGATATTAGTTTTTGTGAATTGTTTGTATTTTGTTTTGTTTGTGCATTTTTTTATTTATTTTTAATATTAGTAAATAAAATAATTTTTTTTAACACTTATTTTTTATTTAATTTTTATAAATGTATGTGTTTTTAGTCATTTCATTTTTATAAAAATATTTTTTTTCCCTTAAGGTTGTGATAATGAGTGGAGAAGGCACAGCAAACGGCACTGATGATGATGGTTTGGCAACCATCGAAATAGCTATCTGCCCTGCCAGCTGTCAACATAATACATTTCACACAACTCTTGTATAACAAATTCTATTAGCGATAATAGAAAAAGATCTCAAACCGAACAATGAAAAACATTCATAATTCTATACAGATCGACAATGACAAACAAGAGAATACATACACGGGAGGTACACTGGGTTGGCTTTTGAAGCCAAAAACAATTCTATGCAATTTTGTCCGATGGACAAAGCATAGACAAGAGCTTGTGTGTATTATGTTGACGTGTGGTCTTCGTTGATACCATTTTCGCACCGGTGTGTGTGAGCTTCACATTGATTGTGTGAAGCTTTTAACACTTAAGGTTGTGATAATGAGTGGAGAAGGCACAGCAAACGGCACTGATGATGATGGTTTGGCAACCATCGAAATAGCTATCTGCCCTGCCAGCTGTCAACATAATACATTTCACACAACTCTTGTAAAACAAATTCTATTAGCGATAATAGAAAAAGATCTCAAACCGAACAATGAAAAACATTCAAAAATATTTTTTTTTTAATTTTGTGTTTTAATTTTTTGTTATTGTGTAATTTTTTTTTAATTTTTATTGTTACAATTTTTTTTAGTTTTTATCTCTAGCAATCTCTAAAAATTAGTAATTTAATATATTTAAAAGTTTTGCAATAACAGTGTTAAAAACAATTTTAATTTTGATACTATTTTTCAACTTTTTTAATGTTGCAGTTTTGATTTTTATTGTATTTTTCTTTTAATTTTTGTTAATTTAATATTTTTGTAATGAGGCATGTTGAATCTTAAATTGGGCATCAAAATGGTGTTGAATAATTTAGTTTTAATTTTTGAAAATAAAAACTATTTTTTTGAACAAATAAAAACAAAATAATCAAATTTTGTTTTATTTTGAATTAATTATGTTTGTAATATTAGTTTGATTTTTTTGTATAAATTTTAGTAATTTAAATTTTATTTTCGAATTTATTTTTTAATTACAATTCTCTTTTTCAGAATTTTTGATGATTTTAAATTTTTTTAATTTTAATATTCACAAAATTTTTAATTTTGGTAAAAGTGAATAATATGGGGCAGGAGCCCAAAAAAGAAAAAAAATCCCCGTCCTTCTAAATACGCCCTAAAAAGGGGGCCTCTTGGGTTCTATGATGACCCCCCTATTACCCAAATGAAAGATATTTTCGAGACGAACCCAATGATGTATTTTTTATGAACATGCGGGGTTTTTGAGGCCCTAGAGACCCAAAATGGGTGCCCTTGGGTCTTATGGTGATTCATAATAGCGTGTACTCAAATGAAAGATATTTTTAAGACGAATCCAGTGGTGTAAATTGTATGACCCTTCGGGACCCATGGACCTTCTTACATCTATTTTTAACCAAAAAATCGTATGAAGTGGGCAAAAATGGGGAATGAAGCACTTAGCGCCACAATTTAAAAAAAATATTTTAATTTAAATGCGTTTAGAATGATAATTAATATCCAATAGTTTGAATTTCCACACATATAAGTTAATTTTTTTATATTATTTGCCTTAAAGTTTTCGATAGTGACCCAACAAAAATAGGTCTAACTCAGTTCAGGGGACCTGTAAAAGCTTGATAAATACAACTTCGGATTCGTTTTTTTGTGCAATTGTTTTTTTTTTTTTTTGTTTTATATGTATGTAATTAATTTTTTTTAGTTTTTGTAAAATTTTTGGGTGTTTTGTTATATAACAAAAAAAATGCTTTTATAAAACTTTAATGTATTTTAACAAAAACTTTTCTTTATAAATTTTTAATTTTTGTTGTAAATTTAATTTTTATTAAATTTCTTTTTTTTTAATTTTTAGGAATTGAATATTTTTGTAATAAGGCATGTCATTCTTGTAAAAGAACCAAAAACAAAAATGTGTTTTATTTATATATTGTTTTTGTAATTTTTGTATTTCTTAATAAAATAAAAAATTAACTAACAAAAAAATAACAGAAAAATATTTTTTTTTTTATTTCTAACATCTGTATTTTTTAAGGCAAAAGTGCAGAATATGGGGTGGGAGCCCAAAAAAAAATGCCACCTCCTCCCAAATATGACCCAAAACACGAAAATCGAGGTCAAAGTTGGCGCTAAGGCCCGGGGGCCCCTTGGGTTCTATGATGACTCCCCCATGTGTGGGTACTCAAATGAAAGATATTTTTGAGACGAATCCAACGATGTTATTTTTAAGTTCCTACGGGTATCCTACCGAGTTCCGAGTTAGAGCCATTTAAATTTCCGGGATATACCAAAAAAAAATTAAAAAAATCATTGAAAAAGTTAGAAAAATTTAAGGATATAAATTGAAAAATTCTAAGAAAAAAATAGAAAATCTAAAAACAACGATTTTTTAAAAAAAATAATTTTTTCTGAAAAAACCCGTAAAAAATTACAAAAAATCATGGAAAATTAGAATGTCATCAAAAATGTGTGAAAATTTTAAATTTTTTTGGAATTTTTAAGGTGTTTTAATTAAAAAAAGAAAATTGAGAAAAAATTTAAAAAAAAATGGAAAATTTCAAGAAATATTTAAAAAAAAATTTGTTGATATTTCCCTTTAAATTATTATTTGTTTTTAAAAAAAGAGTTGTAAAGTTGTTGTTGGGTTTAGTATCGCCGCAGGCAAAAATTATTTTGAAAAAAATCGCGCGATTTTTTTAAAAATATTTTTTTTTGGTATATCCTGGAAATTTAACTCGGTCCAGGGGACCCGTAGCAACCTAAAAATATCATCGTTGGATTCGTCTCGAAAATATCTTTAATTTGACCCCCCGGGCCCCATGGGCCTGAGCGCCAACTTTGACCTACCATTCCGATGTTTGGGGACCAAGACGAAGACAATGGCAAATTTTTTTTTAATCGGGCTCCCGCCCCATATTCTGCACCAGCCTTTTTTAATATTATTACATATATTTTGAAATTTTTTGTAATAATTTTTAGTCACTTTTTTTAATAAAAATATTTAGTTTTTTTTAATTTTTGTGCAATTTTTTTTGTTTTAATTGTATGTAATTAATTTTTTTATACATTTTGTAATAAAACAAAAAAATGTTTTTATTTAACAAAAATTGTCTGTTCTTTTTATATATTTTTTTAAGATTTTTTGTTGTAAATTAATTTTTTTTTTTAGTTGTTGTTATAAATAATGATGAAGTTTTAGTAATTTCTAGTAATTTTTATATATTTTATATTTTTTTTATAATTTTTGAAAAAAATTTTGTTGTTTTAATTTTGTATTTTTGTTTTAAATTTTTAGTATTATAAAATTTTTCAATACGGCAGAGACCTTAAAAAAAATAGCATAGTATATTAATTACCCACACATATCGGGTCATAATAGGATTCAAATGGTGCAGACTTTGATTTTGACATTTGTTATTCAGGGACTGAACTGAAGAGAATGGTCATTCTTCTCCTTTTCCAGCCAAATTTCGGCGGTTAAGTGCAATGCAGCCATTTACATTTTCGTACCACTAATATACTTTAATACGATTTAAGAGCATTTTATTTAATTTCCCATCACATTAATTTTTATTTTAGCTATTCTTTATTCTTGAAATGCCCTAAAACTAATTATACAATTTGTACTTCTCTATTGAAATGTTCAGCGCCCTCTATCGCACCTACAAATTTCTCTCATGCCCTCAATGCTATCAACTCACAGTGAATATGAAACCTTAAAAGAAGCAGAAGAAGAATTTCATAATAATAAATATTGAAGCAGCAGCTTCGGCAGAAACTACAAACTCATCCATCGTCAAAACAAAAACTCGATTCAGTGAGTGAGCAAGTGAATCGGCACTAAATTGAAGGAATAGTCCAGAAGACACCAGAACTTAAAAAGAGAACCAACCGAGTCAGCATTAACCACAACAGAGTGTCAAAAGAAGTCTGATGAAATTGCAACAAAACATAACAAGTAATTGCGTCTTTGGTCTTTCCTTCCAATAGACCAGCACTAGTGCGTGAATGCGTCAGCTCTCGCCACTCATCCCTCTCTTGGCATCAGATAAAGTTTCGTATAAAAGCAAAAGGTTTCAAGCGATTGTAATTCAGTAACAAAACAGAACTAACAAATCAATACCGTCGTGAACTGTTGTGTGTGAAAAGAGGCAGAGCCGTCTACAGCCAAACAAAGAAAGAACAAATAATAATATTGATTAAATTTTGTCCGTCAATTGAAAGTGAACAGTAATTAAGCAAAAGTCTGTCAGCATATTTTTTGAATAACAATACTTAATCGAAGAAGACAACAAATCCACAACAAAATGGATCAACAATTTTTGAAAATCACCTATCATTCGCCCACTAAGAAAATAAATGCCTATTTGCATAAGGCAGCTCCTTACTTTCATGTCCTTATGAAAAATGTTGAGCAGTGCCTGTTTGTTGAACACCAGCAGCCTCGTTGTGAAATTCGGGCATTTTGGATAGGTAAGTTAACTTTAATTTAATCTATAGTCTATGTGGAAAATGAACCGACATTAGTATATTTCGAAATATATAATGCAATTCTAATGTGTGTGTGTGTGTGAGTGAGAAGGCAAAGAGCTGATTTAAATGTGCAAAGTGCAAGAGAGAAAATTGTGTTATTTTTGAGATGCAACAAGAGTTGCCATGGGCATTGGCCAAGGGAATGTGAATTACTGGGCAGAACAGAAATTTCCTTGTACATACTGTGAAAAACGGAAATAGAATTTGTAATGTCTTTATGCCTAAAAATATGCAACAGTTTTCACTGAAAAGTATCTATTTTATATGGAAATATTGCTTTGCTATTAAAAATGGAAAATATGTGTCCAGGACACGGCGTACAACAAATTTTGTAACCTCCCCTCTAACATTAGTCGACGGGATACTTCAAGTTGTGTCTATTAAGATGCTTTCCATGTTAGTCTTTACGGAAATGAGACCAATAACATATTAATTCATTAGAAAAGTTGTTAGGTAATTGGCTAACATAATTTAAGCTTTGTCATGCCACGATAAATTTTTAGAGTTTTAATGTATATACTTCTATGACAAAAATACACAGTAATTTTGTTCCCCTATTTATATGAATTTTATTTTTACAGAAACATAATATAGTTGTCCATAAACAAAAAACCGAAATTAATAGAAAAAAAATCAAAAAAAACTTAATCGTCTGACGGACCTATGTAGCCCACAGGGTCCAAAACCATTGTCCCAAAATATGTTAATTTACAAATTTTTCTTTTTTTAAACTTTTTTTAAAGTAAGGGTAACACAAAAAAAGTTAAGAAAAGAAAAGTCAACAAAAACTATTGCAAAATTTCAAGGCATGGGGCGGGCGTTAAAAAATTTGGAAAAAACCCGGAATTAAGGAAAAATTTATATAAGCGAGAATTCGAAAAATTAGTCGTCTGACGTACCTATGTAGGCCACAGGGTCTAAAACAAGGTCCCCAAATTTTTTAAATATTTTTTTTGTATCTCGCATAGACATGACCCTTCAACAGCTATATAATACAGATTTAATCACAGAGCAATAATATAAAGAGTATCCAAGATTCCAGACTGTTAAATTTTGTGACGAAAAATGCCTGTAAAACGATGCGCTAGCGAACTTTTGTAAACAAACTTCCAAAAGAGTTGATAAAAATAGTACTTTTTTTTTGAGTCAAACTCAAACATTGTTTTAAGCCAGTTTCAACTCACTCGATCAATGCGATCTAACCAGTTGATTATTGATCTTTCCAGGTCAGTGTAACCAGACTCAACTTCCAAATGCTTTGAAAGATTTTTCGACATAGGCTTCTGGCTTATTTTAATGATATTTATTTATAATTTGAACCTGCCTCCTTCCTCTTATTTTCAATGCAAAAATTGCAATTGCAATGTTAGTCAGTGATTATCGTTACAACGGTATCCTAAGCCATGACTGTATCAATTATAATACCAACAAAGATATTAAATGCCATAATTATAAACATTAAAGTAAAACATAAATTTACCTTCCCTTTTTATATTCAAAAAGTTTATTTAAAAAACAAATAAGTAGCTGTAGAACACAAATTAAAAAATTAAATAAAAAAATCGGTCGCAAGACTTGATATATAGAATATTCCAGTAGGGAAAAATATTAGTTCGGAACTAGTATAATACTAGTTCTCCATACGGCAGTGAACTAGTTCACCTTCCATACAGGCAACTGTCTCATTTAACATGTAGTTGTCCTAGGATTGGGGGTAATTGTCCCTTTTGTACTAGAATATGACTAGTCCATAAATTCTACTCGGGCGGTAGTTGATTGTCTTCTTTAAACTAGTATGGAACTACTTCAAAAAATGTAACTAAGAACTAGTATTATTCTAGAAAAATTTAAGCTAGTACCGTACTAGAATTTGAATACGCAAATACGAAACAAAAACATATACGACTTATATATCTTTAACATGAAATTTATATAATGTTTAATATGCCTGCAAATATGCAACAATTACCTAAACAGTCCTTTGTGTACAAGATTAATAGACCACTATTCTTAGTTCTTCTGCTAACAGCCTTAATTCCAACCGATTAGATTTCACAATAGAAAACATTTTTGAAATTACAAAATTTGTGAAAATTTACAGCTTCAATTTATAATATTTTTAACATAAGATATACATACATACATACTTTTCTTAACAATCCTTTATTCACCAGTTTGATAGAATTTTTTTTAATGTCTCCTTAGATCTTGTGCACAGTTTAAAATTCCAAGAAAAAAAATCCCACAATTTTTTTTTTTAAGACCTATGCTTTTATCTTCTAATATATTAAATTCTCGTGTCACGGGGGATCCTCATGAAATTTTGTGATCATATCGAGTAGGTCTGAGAATCGGCCAACATCTATTTTTTAACCCACTAAATGTTAAGGAAAAAATGTCTCTTAGAAATAACATACATGGCAAAACAACGTTTGCCGGGTCAGCTAGTTTACTATAAATTCATGTGGTTCTTGTTCTTTGTTTCGTTTTGCATTTTATAGAGGAGGTATTATGCATAATGTCTTGTCCTCATTAAAAATGTTTTTTTTTTGGCCATATAACAGTTCACAAATGAATATTCAGAGATTTTTAAAAAATTCCTGTTTTTTTTTAGTTTTTCTAAATTTTCTAAATATGTACTCTTGCGCAAATGGAGAGCTACGGAAAGACAGCCATTTAAATAATCTATGGGCACTATAATTGTATTTTTTTACATATGTTCCAGAACGTCATAATCACTCGGTCATGTCTACAGAATCGTTAAAAAAACTGCGAAAATAAAATCTTAAAAAAAATTATGCCCAGTTTGCTAAAATATATAAAAATTTCATTTGGACTATTGAAAAGCTTTTATAATTCCATTTGTCTAGTTTTAGAAAATGAAAGAAATCATTTTAAAAATTAATAGAAATTGTAGAAAGATACCATTAAAGTTCTTTTAAACAATTCAAGCGATAATTTATGCCACAATAGTGTTGTTAATAACAATCAAATTAACACTAGTGAAAAGCTAGTTAATTTATTTCAACATTAGCCACTGAGTGTTTAGGATGAACTTTATAGTAAAAAAATCCAGTTTGAAAATGAAAGAGAACATCAGTAAAAACATATAATAAACATTAAATTAAGAACCAAAATAATTTTGTTCATATTGCTGCTATTGTGAATTCACCTCTTTAACATAACAGAGCTTGTGAAGTTGTTATACTTTTTAATATACATACTTTTGAATTCATTACTCTCCACTGTTTAAATATTTTCCATTTTATTGCATATGCAATTAGAATGCAAATAATGTTTTGCAGGCCTACCTCCCTCCTGCTACCTCTGTGGATCTTGGCTTTTGTTTGTTATTTTTCTCCTATGACTCATTGGAAAAAAACGTTATCTCTTACTTAATCAAATGTCGAGTAATTGTTGTCATTTTGCTTAAGTATAAAAAAATATATATATGAGACATTGATTATATTGCACAAACCTAAAAAGTTTTTCCGTAAGTCCCCCTTTACGATAAACAAAAATCATATGGTATTTGATAAACAATAGCAAAAACTTACACATACATTTGCCAATTTGATGTTTACAAACAAACAACAAGTGCAAAAAACTGTCGAATTTTTATTTTATTAAGACTCATTCGTTAGGAGAGAGAAAGGCGGCCGCTTGTAATCTTTATATGTCAAACTTAATGATAATTATTATTTCAATTAGTTCTAGTTTATGTGTTATTGCTCTCTTACTTTTTCTCTCTCTCCCTCTCCCAATCAATATTGTCAATTCATTGATGTTATAAATATCAATGCGAAATACAACAGGTAGCAAACAAGATGTATTAATAAAGGTGAAGTTATCTGTACAACAAATTTGGCATTGCAACAACCACAGGCAATTTATTTTGTGTAGTTCCTCTCTAGTGTCAAAATCTCCATACAAAATTTTGACAACTGAAAGGCGCAACTCGGCGAGTATATGTAAGTTGACAGTGCAGGGGCACCAAAATCAGAAAAAAAGTTAAAACCAGCTGGCAGTTAACGCCACCTGTATTAATACATCTTGGTAGCAAATGTGCTATAAAATAAAACCGGTAAATAGAGAGAGAGAGAGAGGGAACAAAACGAAAGCAGCTACATTAACATCAAAACGAATTGAACTTTAAAAGTTCGTATTCCTGATTTTGTTTTGCATTTTGCATAGAGGTATTGTGTGCATAACATGATAATGTCATGTCTTCATTGTTAGTTTAGGTTTTTGACCAAATTATCACAGTTTACATATGAATATTCATAACTTTTTAACAATAAATTCTGTTATTTTATTTGCTATTATTATTGGCAGTATTATTTTGTACAAAGGGAGTGGTACGGCAAAGGTTGCCACTGAAATAATCTATGAGCAGTAGAATTGTGTATTTTGAAAAGTCCTTATCACTCGGCCAACAGATTGTCAACTGTATAAATTAGCCTTAAAAATTGCCCTACACACTTTCTAAAAATCGAACCTGCAGTATGGGACCAAAAGGTCGAATTTTCGGAAAGTCAACGCAATATAGTTGCAGCTTCTTCCTGCTCATTTTATGCCACAAATATGTGGGACCTAAAGTTTGCCATTCGTCCTTAAGACCAAACAGTGATAGACTGGACTGCTCTGTTTTTGATATCTTTGTAGATATCAAAGCTTAATGTTTTTTCTTTTTTTTCAAATTTTCAGATACATATTACGCAATGTATCTTTTTTGTATTTCGCATTTTAATAAATTTTCTTTTTTTCATTCCAGATGAGGACGGTGACGAAATCGAAATTGTCAATCAAACTGATTATGACATCTTTCTTGTTAAACGTTCCGAACGTCAACATTTGCAAGTGGCTCCGAT
Source organism: Muscina levida (assembly GCA_964034835.1). Classification (NCBI taxonomy): domain Eukaryota; kingdom Metazoa; phylum Arthropoda; class Insecta; order Diptera; family Muscidae; genus Muscina; species Muscina levida. Next base: position 19,209,110 of record OZ035881.1, read on the forward strand.
CAATGCCACAACCACCAATGATACTCCCACAACCCAAGAAACATCATCTAAAGCTGCTCCACCACAAACCCAAGTACCAACGGCCGATGATACAAACGAGGGCCGCCGTATCCATGTCAATGTCGAATGTGATTCTTGTCTAATGGCTCCCATTGTTGGATTCCGTTACAAGTGCATTCAATGTCCCAACTATGATCTCTGTCAAAATTGCGAGGCTAAACATGTACATGGCGATCATATGATGGTACGCATGCCCAACAATGAATGTCCCTATGTAGTCGATGCCTGGGTTAGTGGTGGCGGCTGTGGTCGTGGCAAATTTGGACGCAAACATGAGAAACGCTGCAAGAGTGGAGTGGAAGCAACACGTCAGCCCTATGGTTTTACATTTGCCACCACCACTTCGTCCAACACGGACGCTGAAAAGTCCAAGGACGGCAGTGGTGAGACCTCGACCGAACGTCATCATCATGGACGTAAACATCATCGTCGTCATGCTCGCCATAATTTCTTGTCTCATTTATACGAAATGATGCATGATTTGGCCGAAGGTGGTGGTGCCGCAGCAGCAGCTGCTGCTATGGGAGCCACCGGAAATGGCGAGCCAACGGCTGCCAGTACTTCTGCCGCGGGCAATAACGCTAAAGCAGCTGGGGGTGCAGCAACCGTAGAAAAAGAAGCTGAAGCTGCTGTGGCTGCTGCTTATGCCGCAGCTGAAAGTGCTCAGGAAATAGCAGCCAAGACATCGGAAATTGCCTTCAAAGTGGCACAACAAACAGCTGCTGCTAACGCTAAGCCTATGGAAGAGAATGTTGCTAGTACTGCAGGACAATCGAAGCCTGCAGAGCCAGCAACTGCTGAAAAGGTATGTAATGCGTAATTTTAATTTCTTAAGTGTGAGTTGATCTATACTAATATTAAAAAGAGGAGATGTTTGTGAGGTTTTTATTTTGTATCTAGTAGGGGTAATCTTCTAAACTACTCATACGTTTTTCAAAATTCTTTTACCAGTAGAATGCTACGTTATCACTAAGTGATGTAGGCTATATTTTGTTTAAGAAAATAATAGGTATAATCGTAAAAATGATAGGATTTAGTAAAAATTCCGACCGGCAGTTACAAAAATCAAAATCTTTCTCAATATAATAATTCCACTTCGAGTTTAAAAACATATCGAAACATTATTTTTTGAACTGATCACTAGGAGAGGATGAAAAAATAAAATAAAAGTTTCACTCTCAAGTCAAATTTTTATTTTGTAGCGAGTGAACGTTTTATATTTCGAGATTAATTTGTTGTTCTATTTTATAATGCGCCATGGAAATAAAAGATGTGGACGAAGTGATATGAAATCGCATCAAAATTGTGGCAGTAATTAAATCAGTAAATATTATTTGAAAAATAACATTATTTCGAAAAACCATTGTAGTTTTTGCTTCTTCCTATAACAACAAAACTCTTTGAGTTCCTTGACTGGAAGGACCATTGTTTCCTCAAGTAGATGGGGTTTTGAGGCAGCTTTGTATGTTTCTCCACTGGGTATCACTAACCAACTGACCGGCCAAGGTTTCTTTGTCCATTCCCAAAGAGCTGCCCGCTAGCGCTTTGAGGATCTTGTTCCTACTTCGCAGTTTGTGCGTAGTAGCAGTAGCGTGAGCTAAGGAGGAAAATACCCAATATTTTTAGGTTGTTTACATTCGGTATTTAGTCGCCATTGACTACGACGCCTAAATTAAGTCCAGGTTGTTGTTGTTGTAACAGCTGAATAAAGTAGCTGGGGTGATAATTCTTTATACCGACTTTCAATTTATCGGCATGTATTCCGATTATCATACGATTATTTGTTAGCAACTCTGTTTCGTACCTTCGTAGATAACAAGGTTAGTGTTAAGGATAGCTGGTTCCTCCAAGAGATGGCGCCAGCTGGTTTTATTGATTTATTTGTTAGATGTTGATAAATCTTTTCCTTTTGTCCTTGGTCCTTGCGCAATCAGGATTTTTTTGTAGTGGAATCATCTAGGATGAGTTTTGTTGGCTGGAGAATTCGAAAGTATTTGTAAAGTAATTTTTTTGTCGATGTCGATGCCAGTGCCCCGGCCGGAAATCGAACCCGGCACCTTCAGATTGCAAATCTACATCACTTCCACTAAGCTATCGAAGGTAGTGAAGAGTGTTGATGATGACTTCACCAGTGATAGTTTTAGGTTGCGTTCAGTGAAGAAATTGTGTAATTCTCCGAGATATCCATTTACAAGATCGCAAAGCTTATCAATATTTTGTCCCGTCGCCCAAATAGTACAATAGTCCGCATAGGATATCACATCTATTATTATGTCCTTGTGGAGGTTTGGGAAGTTTAGAGAGGTAGAAGTAAAACAAAAGGGGCAATAGAACACCGCCCTGTGGTAGTTCTTGTTTAACTCTACGGGGCTTTGAGCACTTGTCTCTAATCCCCACGAACGACCGACGACCACTCAGACAGTTCGCACTCTCATCTCTTCAAATTATTGGTCATGGTGGACTGCAGGATGTCCTGGAAGAGTGTGGTGTTGCTGAATGTGTCGAACGCCTTCGATAGGTCCTGGGTGATTGTACCCTTCAGTTCCTTTTTATACCTTAAAGTACGAGTCGAATCGCACAACTAAGATAGCCTGGTAATCCTCTAATTCCATGGGGTGCATGTCCATATGCGGCTATAGCTTTAGCCGTTTGGTCTGGTGATGGTACCAGTTTTGTCCCTTTTCGGCATTTTTTACCCCTAAAAGTACGAATTTCTTAAAACCCCATAGGGCGGCTCTCTATTTCTATAGGTTTCAGTTCGTTGGGTGTGTAGTAGGATCTGCTACATAAATTTTCCTGACTCTACCTTTAGGCGTTTGGTTTGAGCGATAGTACCAGTTTTTAGGTTGGGATAATGAATGGAGAAGGGACAGCAAAAGGTACTGATGAAGATGGTTTGGCAACCATCGAAATAGCTATCTACCGTGCCAGCTGTCAACATAATTCATTTCACATTTACTCTTGTAAAACAAATTCTATTAGCAATAATAGAATAGATCTTGAACCGAACGATGAAAACACATTCATAAATATTTACTTCAATTTTTCCGACTCTATCTTAAGCCATTTAGTCCGGGTGATGGAGCCGGGTGATGGAGCCAGTTTTATATCTTTTCGTCCTTTTTTTTACCCCTAACAGATACGTATTTCGAAAATCCACCCTTGTTTCGTTCTTATTCTACAGGAAGAACGCCCGATTATTTATTTTAAGTACGACCACACATCTCTACACATGTTCAGATGCGATTAAGCCAGTGTGTTTTCTTTTCGGCCTTTTTTACCCCCTCTTGCTTTGTTCTAATTCTATTGTGAAAATACCCATATAAACACCCATCTAGATTATGAGTTTTTACCACAACTTATTGACAACACGATTATTTATTTTAGGTACGTCCACACATCTCTACACATGTTCCCCTGTCATCAGCACCACCAACCCAACCACCATTTACCCCCCAAATCCCTCCCTTGTCATTGGAATGTTTGGTTAAATTCTTGGATCCTCAATGCATTAAAACAGGCATTGATATTGTTAATAATTTCACCGACAACTTTGCCAAAATGTCGGAACCCATGCAGGATAGAAAAAGTAGAGACGATTATCCCTCAACTTCTTCGTGTCCTTTTAATAAAAATGTACGTAAGAAAAGATAGCTAAGTTTAGCAGATTTATTATTAGCAAGCAGAGAGAATACAATATTACAGTTATTAATGGTCTAAATTAGAGGCCGATAATGTTAATTCACATTGTTCGATTTTATTAACTAATGTCCGTAGTGAGGTTTCTTTGAATATCTGTTTCAATAGATTTCATAGTACCTTTGAAGCTCGTTCAGAGCCTCATTAAACTTTGCTTCTTCCCTAGCAGTTTTACTCTTTTCCTATTTTTTGCCCTACAACTTTGTCTTTTATGTCATCAATAACTAACAGTGTGCTTATTCTTTTTAGGATCGTCCAACAACTGCTACCAATGTTCCTCTCAATCCACCACAACAACCACAAACTGTGCCCGTTTTGCCCTCACCATCCCTGGAGAGTTTGGCCCAATTCTTGGATCCCCAATACATGAAAACTGGCATACAAATTTTAAATAATTTCAGTGATATGTTTGCCAAAATGTTAGATCCCATGGATGGCGCCGAAGGTGGAGACTCTTCTCCTACTTCATCTTTCTGTCCATTCGATCCTAATGCACGTAAAAATTCGTCTGCATCTACACAGTCCAGTAATTCGAAGAAATCAAATGATTCGTCTAAGTCGAATGACTTGTTGTTACCCAATGAGTCGAAACAAAACGAGAGTTCAGTAACCAAAGAAGCTGAAGCTGGGCAAAGTGCCGCCGCTGCAAAGAAACAAGATTCTACCAGTAGTTTGCTAGAGATTTCCGACTTGGGCAGTGACAGTGAAAGTGACAGTGTTTCGGAGAGCTTCATTAAACTAACTGCTCCCACTAAAGAAAATACACCGGAAAAGGCCATAGATGCTGCTACGGCAACAACATCTCAAGGCAGCACCACCACCACCACATCTCCACAATCTTTGAACAAATCGAATGTTATGGATTTTGCCCAACTAAGTGCTGATCTAAAGGCTCATATTGCTCAGGAGGAACAAAGGTCTGCCGTCAACTCACCGGCAAAGGTGGTACAAGAAAACACCACCACCACTTCAGCTGCTGTGCCAGATGAGCTAAGAGCTGTGCCTGTTTTCAACAACACAAATTCCACAAATGCGACAAATGTACAGCCTAATAAACCAGAAGAAAAACGCTCTGTGCCCATTTATCACGCTGGTAAGTTTGAGTAAAGTAAAATAAAGGCAACACAAACTCTTTCTGGGTTCAAAAATACACGCAAAATGCTTTTTATTACTAATTTTTCTACTCAAAGTAAAAAAATTCTTATCGTTAATATTTTAAGAGCGAGTTGTTGGTACTTCATTTTTATTCTTCTCTATTGCCACATACAATATTAATTATATTTTGCATCTTCTCGCAGATGAACGCATCAACAGCGCTGTTCACTCTATGATGTCCATGGGCTTCAGCAATGAAGGCGCCTGGTTGACCCAACTGTTGGATAGTGTTAATGGCAATATCTCCGAAGCTTTGGATCTGATTTCAGCCACTCAACGCAATGCCCGCTGATCATTGGAGCACAATGAAGTGGTGTTTCCTTTCTTTTCTGCTTTTTATTAGCACTGGATGAGGGACATTTTAGTATGCACTATTAATGTTATATCCTAGACATATACATATATTTTAACATTCAATAACTATTCAACATATATATTTTTGTAGTTTGTAGTATTTACCAAATGTCCTGTGGTGTATGTACAATCTGTCGTGTCACACACTGGATATATACATATATAATAATAGATATCATTAGAAATTAGTGTGATAATCTTATTATATTCCTTCAATATGTAATGTATCTTAATCGAAAACTTAAAATATTCTTATACGCCTATACTCTGAGGTCAATAAAAATATATATGAGATGAGATGAAATCTCTTGAGAAATGTAACCCTTGTTTTGTGTATTCTATAAACTATATTGCCTTGATTTGTCTATTGGCAAGAGTGGCTTTAAAGCTAGATAGAGGAATGGGAAAGTACATTGTTTAACCTTATTTTAAGTGAAATTGGAAATGATGTTGGGTACACAAAGTTAAAATATGTGTATGACTGAATTCACAGTGTACTTACAAAACAGATATGTTTGTAAAACTATGTGTTTCATTTGTATGGAATGTGTCAGAAGGGATGTGGCAAAGGTTTCGGTTTTCTGATGGTATGTCGTATATTACAAGATAAATAAACTTAAAATATTGTCCAGTTGACCGTAAGTTATGGGAGAAATAGTAATTTTCCAAAAAATTGGTAATTTTGTATGAGAGGCACCACAAGAGGTAGAACTGTTCCGCCTATTTGCAATTCCACAGGGATCAGTGAAAGTTTACTCAGGATATCCTGCCCACCATCCCATCAAGACATAAGGGTATGGCTCAATCGTCATAAAAATTCAGGTAACAGAAGGGTTACTAAAAGAAACAACGAATATAAATTCAATAAAACAAACTGGCAGTTTCTATTTTGAAAGGATGGATGTAAGTGACACATATATGTACATACAAAAACTGGGCGAACCACGCCCATTTTTGTTTTGCAATATCATATCTGTCTTAATAGACTATGTGCCCAATTTTAATGATATATCATCATTTGTATGGATGTTACACTGTCGGAAAGTCACACTGTAAATGATTTTAGGCCCATGATCCGTGATCACTGATCAAAGACCTGTATAATTTTTTTTTTAATATTGTATCAATATGTAGTTTTTTGTATCGCAAAGTTTGTACTTATGTATATTGTAACAAAAGTTAATATTATCATGTTTTTGTATTTATTCGGTCTGTTTATTTGAACATTGATTTGAAATTTATTATAGAGTTTCGACTGTAATTCCGTGTAGATTTTTGTTTCCGTGTAGGAAGAAAGGATTTCAAATGGGTTCTCTTTGTATTTTTGAAGTACTCGGAGAAACATAGAGTATCGGGTACTTGGTACTTGTTAAAAAAACTACAGTGATAACGCTTTATATAAATAAACAAAATCCCCTTTTCCAAGTAAACAGGGTAATTTGATCTCGCTTTGCTTTTTCATTTTAATGCGAACACAACAAAGAGAATAAATTTGATTAGAAAACGCTTGGACATACAATTATATGTGCTCACAACCAACCAAGATGTATCAATTACAAGGTGGTGTTGACATGTCAGCTGTTGGAGAACTTTTTTCATTTGTATTTATGACGAGGACTGTCAAATAGTTGTTTTGTTTACATTCGTTTGCATGTTCGGTAACAAATTCTTAATAAAAGATTGTGAAATGTGTTGTTTTTAATGACTGTGTGATAAAATAACAATCTATCGAATATTTTCAATCAATACTACTTCAGGAAATTTAGTTTCTTTTTATTTTTTAACATATTGACTCTTCGCGGGCAACAAACATCACAAACAAATCAGCTAAATTTGACAGCCATAGTCATAAAATACAAAAACAATCTCCCTGTTGTTCTTGTTGCTGTGAACTTGTTGTAGCTGATGCCACCACCTTGTAATTAATACATCTTGCAACCAACATAACTTCAATAATTTCAACACATCGTTTTTTTACAATCATTTTCGTATCGACAGTCTCGTCGCTTGGTAACTCTTTATTTTGCTCTGTTGATGAACTAATCAGAACTGATATTCATTCCAAAATGTCCACCAAATTAACCTGTCATTTATCACGAACTGAAAAGATATGTGCGTACGAAGATGTGTTTTATAATATTCCCATAGGGAATTTGGTAAGGAATACTTTCGGTAGTCAGCTCAAGGGTCGTACATTTCGAATGTATTGGATAGGTAAGTTAAAATATAGTTTTGAAATTTTTTGAATTTTTTTTGAGCTCCCGCCCCATATTCTGCACTTTTGCCCAATTTTACAAATATGAAAAATTAAAATAAATTCACCAAATTATTCGAAAAAGAAAAATTACTGTATCGCCCTGATTCATTAAAATGCCATTTCGCAATGACTTCTAATTGTCTTTCCAGTCCCTACAATTAATTATTTTTCATATTTTTTCTAGATGAGGGGGATGAAATCACTCTCAAACACGATTTCACTTACTACACTTTTACATGTCACAAGCCACAACATATTCACATAGTACCTCTGACTGGAGCGGACACTAGATGTAACAGCAGCCACATAGATATTACTTGCAATGAATGTAAAATTCAGCCTATTGTCGGATTTCGATACAAATGCGTTCAATGTGCAAACTACAATTTATGCGAAAAATGCGATGCTGAAGGAGTTCATGACGAGCACATGATGTTGCGCATACCCATGTGCTTGAAAGAAGCAGGTGAATTGTCTACTGCCATGAAAAAACTTAATTTGTAAAAAAAAATTAACCGAACTGCCGAAAACTGTGCTTCAAGACCGTTGAAATAAATAAAAGAGGTCATTTAGCATATCCAATAAGACTATAAAATAATACCCAAATACTTAATTTGCTATGCTATATACATTTGTTTGCCATTGACGTCTAAAGTACTTAACTACTACTATTGAAATAAAAACAATAATATGCAACCTAATTGAAATGTGTAAGCAATAAAGATGGATTTTTTTTATTATGATTAAGCACCGAAAGTGCTGGGGGTGGTCTGTGGAACTGCGGGAGAAAATCAATACCATGTATGTCTTCACAACAACGCGAGAAGCTATCCCATACCTCATGCATGGGGTGCAAAGGGAAATTAAGTTTTTGTATATCTTACGGTTTAAAAAATTTATAAATAAATAAAAGCAGATAATATTTAGACCCGCCATTAACAACAACAAAAATTGTAATTGGAGTTTAAAAACTTCAAACTTTTTTTCTCTCCAGAGTGATTGCAATTCACCGGAGGAGGTGTAGAATTGTTCGGTTAACGAATGGAATTTTAAAAAAAATGGTGTTAGTTTAATAACACTCGATCTAGGAGAAGTAGAAGAAACATTTTGAAACAATCATCTGGATTCTTAATAACAATACCCTTGGATTTTTTCCTCTTTCCTTGTTCAACTATTGTAATAAAATCTCTTCAGAATATTTTTCTTTTTTGCTTATTCTAAACAAACTTTGAAAATGGGAATTTTTTTTTTATTTATATGTATGTATGAATTTTGGAATCAATTCCGCCAACAAATTTCAAGGCAGTTGCACCAAACAATGGAAGTATTTTATATTTAAAAGATAAAAGTGAAAAACATTTTTCAGCTCATTGATTTGAAACTGAATTCTGAGAACTGCACGTGAAAGTAGCCCCAAAAAGAGAAAAGTTCTGCATTATTTGTTTTGTCAATTTACATGCCATAATAATTAAATAATGATTTGAAGGTAGTAAGTATCATATAGGGAAATTTGTCACGTTTTAGGCTCTTTTGTTTGACATAATTCGAGAACCAATATTTTGATATAGCTGAAACAAATTCAAAAAAATTAAGAATTATATTATATCTTGGTTGCTTGGTAACTCTTTATTTTGCTCTGTAGATGAACTAATCAGAACTGATATTCATTCCAAAATGTCCATCAAATTAACCTGTCATTTATCACGAACTGAAAAGATATGTGCGTATGAAAGTGAGTTTGATTTTATTCCCATAGGGAAATTGGTAAGGAATACTTTCGGTAGTCAGCTCAAGGGTCGTACATTTCGAGTGTATTGGATAGGTAAGTTAAAATATAGTTTTGAAATTTTTTGAATTTTTTTTGGGCTCCCGCCCCATTTTCTGCACTTTTGTCCAATTTTTCAAATATGAAAAATTAAAATAAATTCACCAAATTATTCGTACGAACAGAAAAATTACTGTATCGCCATGATTCATTAAAATGCCAATTCGCCATGACTTCTAATTGTCTTTCCAGTCCCTACAATTAATTATTTTTCATATTTTCCCCCTCTAAGGAGGGGGATGAAATCACTCTCAAAAACGATTCCTATACCGATTTTACATGTCACAAGCCACGACATTTTCACATAGTACATCTGACTGGAGCGGACACTAGATGTTACAGCAGCCACATAGATATTACTTGCAATGAATGTAAAATTCAGCCTATTGTCGGATTTCGATACAAATGCGTTCAATGTACAAATTACAATTTATGCGAAAAATGCGATGCTGAAGGAGTTCATGACGAGCACATGATGTTGCGCATATCCATGTGCTTGAAAGAAGTAGGTGAGTTGTCTTCTGCCATGAAAAAACTTAATTTGTAGAAAAAAATTAACCGAACTGCCGAAAACTGTGCTTCAAGACCGTTGAAATAAATAAAAGAGGCCATTTAGCATATTCAATAAGACTATAAAATAAAATAATAACCAAATACTTAATTTGCTATGCTATATACATTTGTTTGTCATTGATGTCTAAAGTACTTAAATACTACTATGTATTGAAATAAAAACAATAATATGCAACCTTACTGAAATGTGTTCGCAATAAAGATGGATTTTTTTTTATTATGATTAAGCACCAAAAGTGCTGGGGGTGGTCTGTGGAACTGCGGGAGAAAATCAATACTATCACCCATGTTCTGGAAAACAATTCGGTTTGAAAACAGAGCAAAATCGGAAAAAATGTATTAAAAAGTATAACCTTTTAACCGATTTTGCTCTGTTTTCAGACCGAATTGTTTTCCAGAACATGGCTGTATGTATATCTTACGGTTAAAAAATTTATAAATAAATAAAAGCAGATAATATTTAGACTCGCTATTAACAAAAAAAAAATTGTAGTACGAGTTTAAAAAATGCAAACTTTTTTTCTCTCCAGAGTGATTGCAATTCACCGGAGGAGGAGTAGAATTGTTCGGTTAACGAATGGAATTTTAAAAAATTTGTAAAAAAAAATGGTGTTAGTTTAAAAACACTCGATATAGGAGAGTAGAAGAAACTTTTTGAAATAATCATCTGGATTCTTAATAACAATTCCCTTGGATTTTTTCCCCTTTCCTTGTTCAACTATTGTAATAAAATTCCTGCGGAATATTTCTAAAAACGTGACAAATTTCCCAATACGATACTTACTAACTTCAAATCGATATTAAATTATTATGGCATGTAAATTGACAAAACAAATGATGCAGAACTTTTCTCTTTTTGGGGCTACTTTCACGTGCAGTTTTCAGAATTGAGTCCCAAATCAATGATCTGACAAATGTTGTACTATGTAAGTCTGAAAAATGTTTTTTACTTTTATCTTTAAAATATAAAATACTTACATTGTTTGGTGCAACTGCCTTGAAATTTGTTGGCGGAATTGTTTCCAAAATTCATACATACATATAAATAAATAAAAAATTTTCCCATTTTCAAAGTTAGTTTAGAATAAGCAAAAAAGAAAAATATTCCGAGGAGATTTTATTACAATAGTTGAACAAGGAAAGGGGAAAAATCCAAGGGAATTGGTTATAAAAATCCAGATGATTGTTTCCAAATGTTTCTTCTACTCTCCTATATCGAGTGTTTTTAAACTAACACCATTTTTTTTTTTAAAAATTTTTAAAATTCCATTCGTTAACCGAACAATTCTACTCCTCCTCCGGTGAATTGCAATCACTCTGGAGATAAAAAAAGTTTGAAGTTTTTAAGCTCGAATTGCAATTTTTTTGTTGTTAATGGCGAGCAGTGTGACCATTTTAGCATTTTTGCAGCTAAATTTAGCATTTCTTTTTTGTATTTAGCCGCAAAATTTTCATTTAGCACTTTTCTTAGCTTTTTGCAATTTTTATTTTAGCATTATTCAATCTGACACTTTTGATCGCTTAAATTCGCGTTAAGAAGATTTATTTGTTCCAACACCATACTTTAATTACATCTTTGAAGAATTTTTAAAATCAAAGAAAGATGTAATCAATTCTGAAGAAGAAAATGAAATAAGAGTTACTTGCCGAAAGTTTATAGCTTATATTAATATATCAGCCTATACAACGAGTGCCAGCAAATTTTCTAAATCTTAATAGTACAAATATTTTTCTGTAGAAACAGTTTACAAACTAAAAAATTTAAATTATATGAACATTTTGAACAACAAATTGAAGATTTCACCGTGGACGAAATTACTATTTTAGAAAAGCAATGGCAAAAAATCAACAATTGATTTCTGGATAAGTGTATACGAATATAAAAATGCTTTAAATGAAAACCCGTTCTAGTTTTTAGTAACGCAAAAGTTGAAAGAGTTTTCAGTGGCCTTATAAAAACAATAATAAGAAATAGAATGATATTGAACACTATGAATTCACTTCTTTACATTAGATGCGGATTGAAAAAGATAAATAAATGTTGCGAAAGTTTTAAAATTACCAACGATCTCATCAAAAAATGTGAAAAAACATGTATGATAATGATATTTCGACCGACTCTTCGGAAGTTGAGGAAGAATATTCATTTGTTAATGTATTTAGTTTATAATTAAAATGTATCATTTGTAAACAAATGATATATAAAAACGTACTGAATTGCTATTAAATAGCTATTTAAACTTTTATTTTATTTATTTTTTATATATACATATATGTATGTATGTACAAACCAATGTGATATTGAATTGAAAGGCCACTTTTTCTTTTTTATTCAATAAATAGTTTTTTTTGCTGTTTTCCATGGCTCAACAATACATTATTGACTTATTACATGACATTGTTTTATTCTAACGAAATATATTTCTAAGGCAACATTAAAATACATAAATTTAAAAAATAAACCATTTATAGTGATAATTTTATTTAAAAAAACGTTATTAAATTTAGCATTATTTTTTTGCATTTTAATATTTTGTTTTAGCATTTTTTAGCATTATTTTAATGCTGATTTAGCTTCAACACTTTTTTAGATCTGGTCACGCTGATGGCGAGTCTAAATATTATCTGATTTTATTTATTTATTAATTTTTTTAACCCGTAAGATATACATAGTATTGATTTTCTCCCGCAGTTCCACAGACCACCCCCAGCACTTTCGGTGCTTAATCATAATAAAAAAAATCCATCTTTATTGTTAACACATTTCAGTTAGGTTGCATATTATTGTTTTTATTTCAATAGTAGTAGTTACAGTATGCAAAACCCATATTCGTACACCCACTAAAAATTGAAAATTAATGAACTGTTCAATACAATAAGCGCATTTTTCAAAATTTCATATAGATTTATTATTTTTATGGTAAAAAAAGGTCATGTATTATTAACTCATAAATCAGACGCTAGATGGCGTAGTATTGATATAATGGATAACAAAAGCCGTATTCGTACAGAGTAGAAAGTTCAATCAAATTAATAATATTATACAATAGAATTAAAGTTAATATTTTGTTGGATATCCTTTTTGTTTTAGGACAGCGCTTAGACGTCTTGGCATGGATTCCACTAGTTTGGATGTTAATTGGGGTGATATATTAGCCCATTCCGTCTTCAAAGCTATTTTTAGATCCTTTACGTTTCTAATGTAGTAATGTTTCAACTTTTTCTTAAAAATTGACCACAAATTCTCAATAGGATTGAGATCTGGGCTTTGAGGTGGTGTTTTTAGGTATTTGGGGCAGTTATACAGGATCCAAAGTCTGGAATCTAGCGCGGTATGTTTGGGATCATTATCCTGTTGAAAGATCAAATCGTGCGAGATGCCCATTTTTACTGCACTTTGCTTCAAGTTTTGCTTTGAAATGTTTATGTAGTCCTTTGCTGTCATGATTCCATCAACAAAATGCAGATTTCCAACTCCTGCTGCTGAAAAGCACCCCCATACCATTACTGAGCCTCCTCCAGTAAGCTCGTGTTCTTCTCTCGCCAAATTTTTACACGTCCATCCGATATTTTTATGTTAAATTTGGACTCACCCGTAAAAATAACTCTTTTCCAGAAGTTATAGTCTTTATTTTGGAATTTTTTTGAAAACACAATCCGTTTTTGCTTATTTATCCTGCTAATAAATGGTTTTCTCACCGCATACCGACTTTTAAATCCAATTTTTTTGATGTAATTTCGCACTGTTTGAGGTGTAACGCGAATTCCAAAGTCCTGTTCCAAACTTGCAGCCAGTTGTACGCCACTTATAGAAGGATCGATGCGGATTTGACGACGTAGAAATGAGCAGTGTCTTCTTGAGAGCTTGGAATGGTTTACATTTCGTCGCGCTTTTTTAAATTGGCCACTTTTTTTGTAAGTAGAAACGACGTATTGTATTGTAGAAGCACTGCGCTTCATTATTTTTGCGATTTCCCGTAAAGATTTTCCATCAATGTGAAGATCTATTACTATTTTTCGTTGTTCGTCCGAAAGTTCGCTTGATTTTCTTCCCATGTCACGAAGCTTTTGTAATAACTGAAATGAATTTATTATTTTTTGATAATATAGTCTTCAGCAACAAAAAAGGGGAAGCACAGAAATAAAATTTCGTTTACAACTCCCGTTAACTACAACAATAATATAGCGTTGCCAGCTGTACGAATACGGCTTTTGTCATCCATTATATGAATACTCCGCCATCTAGCGTCTGATTTATGAGTTAATAATATATGAGCTTTTTTTTACCATAAAAATAATAAATCTATATGAAATTTTGAAAAATGCGCTTATTGTATTGAACAGTTCATTAATTTCCAATTTTTAGTGGGTGTACGAATATGGGTTTTGCATACTGTAAGTACTTTAGACATCAATGGCAAACAAATGTATATAGCATAGCAAATTAAGTATTTGGTTATTATTTTATTTTATAGCCTTATTGGATATGCTAAATGGTCTCTTTAATTTATTTCAACGGCCTTGAAGCACAGTTTTCGGCAGTTCGCTTAATTTTTTTCTACAAATTAAGCTTTTTCATGGCAGAAGACAATTCATCTGCTTCTTTCAAGCACATGGGTATGCGCAACATTAAGTGCTCAGGATGTATATGTTTACTATCGCAATTCTCACACAAATCATAGTTATGACATTGAAGGCACTTGTAACGGTATCCAACAATAGGTTTTATTTTACATAAATCGCAAGTAATACCTCTGTGCTGGCTGGTACATTCACAAACGGCTTCAGTCAAGGGTTCTACGTTTAAATGTAGTTGCTTGGAATTCGTTTCAACAAAGGCTGTAAAGCCAGTGACATTTTTGACTGTGATTTTATCTCCATCCTCATCTGAAAAAACAAAACAAATATGATTCAACGAAAAAACGGTTGTTAAGCTAAGCACAGACGGTTGCCAGAAATAGCAATTTTGTCAAATCTGCTAATGTAGCGGCAATGTACTGACATGGACAGTGTTGCCATATAATTAATCGCTGCCAATGGTGAAATTTGCAGATGCATAAACTTCGCACATCTGCAAATTAAATGTGTTTGCAATTATCTTACAAAAATTTGAAGGTGGTAACATTTTGCGGTTCAGACGATTATCGGATGTCTGGCAATATTGTTGTTTTACAATGATTTTTCTGCAAACGTTTCCATATAAAAATTAAAGTGCACACGGTTGTTGGACATTTTCTGCAAATTTTGCGGCCAATATTGTAAGATCTTGCAACCGTCTGTGCGTAGCTTAAAGCTGCAATATTGCAATATTGTCAAATCTGCAAATATAATTATTTCTCTGCAAATGGTGAATATAGCAGATGCATAAACTTCGCACATCTGCAAATTGAATTTGTTTGCAATTATCATACAAAAATTTGATAGTGGCAACATTTTGCGGTTCACAGGATTATCGGTTGTCCGGCAATATTGTTGTTTTACAATGTAATGGCAATGCTTTTTCTGCAAGTGTTGCCACACCAAAATTTTAAGTGCACACGGATGTTGGACATTTCCTAAACATTTTGCGGGAAATGAAATGATATTAAGCAAATTTGTACAAGTTGTGTTGAGTAATAATAAAAAAAAATTCAATTGCACTTATTATTTTACAATATTTTTGACTTGGTTGCAGCAGCAACCTTTTCTGGGTTGTGTTCCCTGTACAGTCAAAAATGCTCTAATAGCCTTTTTACACCGGAACGCATTTAATATATTTTCGCATTATTCCGCATCTTTGAAAGATGCGACCAAAATGATGAAAATTTTACTTGTATTTTGTTGTTGGAAAGATGTTAACATATTTTCGCATTCACGAAAGATGCTGAGAAATGCATAGAGTTGTACTCTGAAAAGCTCAATTTAAGCGATTTTTCTCAGTAATGTTGATACGGCAACCACCATTTTCGTTGTTTGTTTACATTTATCGGAAAAATGCCAAACAACATGGATGGACAAAAAATTAAAATTTTTGCCAAAATATTAATAAATGATTATTCCACTTAGATAAAAGCATTCACGCTTCGTGGAATACTGCCTCCGAAACAATGTTAATAGGTTAGTGGCAGGAAAATATTGCAGTTTTACTAGACAAATGGAAAAATATGTGAGCTAAGGCAACAGCTGACAATATGCGAAAGTGCAGTGTAAAACCACTTTCTAGCATTTCACATCTTCAGCTCAAAATGTGATATGTAAAAAGGCTATTAGATGATTTCGATAAAAAATACTGTTTTCGAACATTTTTGCAGCACATCGACGAAATGTTTGCAATCATTAATATGCTGTTTCCACTACGGCCGCATCCACATCCAAAAATCAATGAACGCGCGTTAAAGCCTATACAAAAAGCATAGGCAGTTAAGTATGGGAAAAAGTTGCGTTCATATTGGACGCGACTTCCGATAAATTGCGTTTACTATAAATTCGACTATTTTTGCAATCGAAACCCACCCATACCTATAAATGGCAGCACAGCAATTTGCACATCCCTATTAAAACAGCTGTTTATCAGCATAATGTAGAGGGAAACAGAGATCCGCTTTTCTAGCGGGATAGCAAGCCGAAATGAAGTGTCTTCCTTGGTCAGTGCATGAAGGCGCTGTACCAACATTTGAAATATGCTCCTCTCTATAACGTAGCTGTTAAATAAAAGTTAAAAAGAATTACTTGAGGACGTTTCGTTCATTATCAATGAAATATGCAGCGATGCTTGCTCTGCACATATCCATTACGCGCAATACCTTTTCATGTTCAGTTTCTACTGCGGTAAGCTAAAGAATATCACCCAACTCCATTATTTTGTAACTACACAAAAATATCCAACTTTTCGCGGTCAAGAAAAAATAAACTCAATCAGCTGTCTGGATGTGAACGCGGATGCAAAACTCAGTGGAAACACCATGTGTTCATTTCCGATAAATCGTTAACGCGATAACCAAACGCAGGCTAATGGAAACCGCATATTAATTTGCGCCCTATCCTTAAGATCTCATTCACGTTAAAACGATAGCACAGCTGATGTAATTTTATTCCCGTTAGCGTATATAGGATAACATTTGTATGGCTTAGCGCGTATAAGTTACCAACAAAACGCAACCTATATTTTAGCTTACCTATCCAATAAATTTGAAATTCACGTTCCTGGAGCTGATCACGGAAAATATGACTTATATGTTTTTCTATGTTTAAAGATAACTTTTCTGTACTTTCGTATACATTTATCTTTTTAGTTTGTGATAAATGATAGGTTAATTTGACGAAATTTTTTGGATCCATGGTGGATGGAATGAATATAAGTTCTGATTAGTACGTGCACAGAGCTAAATAAAGAGTTACCAGTCGACGAGACTGATTGAAAATGATTGAAAGAAAAAAAACCGTCGTGTTGAAATTATTCATGGTTTTGTTGGTCGTGAGCACAGAAACCCCATGAGCACACAAATGTTGTGTGGTGGTGTTAGTTGGAGAATGCGAATGCGACTTCGTTATTGTTGAGCGATTTGGTGCGATGTATTATTCATACATCTTGGTGATATCACATTCAAATGACAAATCATAACGAATGTAAGATAAGACCACAGAGGGAATTTCCCTGTTTGAAGATTTATCAAATAAGTTTATACTATAAATTTAACTACATATACATTAGGGCTATAACCAAATGTTGGCCCTTGCACTACGAACTGTCGAATGTTGTGTTATTTACGAAAAAAAAAACATGTTTTCGGTTCATTTTGGAATAAAAACCTGACCCCTTACATCCCAAAGGAAAAAATAAAATAAAAAAAATTACAATTTTCTTAAATTTTTATTACTTTTTTTATAGTGAAACAGCGGATTTTATTCCCCCTTACCGCAAAATCTAAATAACTTAAAAACTTAATTTGCACCCCATGAATGAGGTATGGGATAGCTTCTCGCGTTGTTGTGAATTAACACGCTTTCTATTTTTCAATTCACAACTAACGGCACCTACTTGTTTATCGGCGAATGCGAACGTCACTGTTTGAGAAGCTCTTACTAGACACACCGATTGACTCGACACTTAATACGGCGAAGTTGCTGAAAAATGTTGTACTGTGTTATTCTTTAAATCTTACAAATGTCGTTGTTGTTTTCTGTGTCTAGCAGATTTGGTCTTTTTGTTATGTGCCAAAAAAAACTGCAATACAGTTACATTGTTTCAAAAGTAAACATTTACTTGCTATTCCATGCTACTGCGCCTATGGAAATTATATATTTCAACATTTTTTGCGAACACAGAATTTTACATGTGTATTGTCAGAAAAACTCGAAGAAGTACTTCATAATTCAATGACGCTCAAGCTAATGCTAAGCACAGACGGTTGCCAGAAATAGCAATTTTGTCAAATCTGCTAATGTACCGGCAATGTACTGACATGGACAGTGTTGCCATATAATTAATCTCTGCAAATGGTGAAATTTGCAGATGCATAAACTTCGCACATCTGCAAATTAATGTGTTTGCAATTATCTTACAAAAATTTGAAGGTGGCAACATTTTGCGGTTCAGACGATTATCGGATGTCTGGCAATATTGTTGTTTTACAATGATTTTTCTGCAAACGTTGCCATACAAAATTTAAAGTGCACACGGTTGTTGCACATTTTCGACAAATTTTTCGGGCAATATTGTAAGATCTGGCAACCGTCTGTGCGTAGCTTAAATACAGACGGTTGCCAGAAATAGCAATTTTGTCAAATCTGCTAATGTACCGGCAATGTACTGACATGGACAGTGTTGCCATATAATTAATCTCTGCAAATGGTGAAATTAGCAGATGCATAAACTTCGCTCATCTGCATATTAAATGTGTTTGCAATTATCTTACAAAAATTTTAAGGTGGCAACATTTTGCGGTTCAGACGATTATCGGATGTCTGACAATATTGTTGTTTTACAATGCTTTTTCTGCAAACGTTGCCATACAAAATTTAAAGTGCACACGGTTGTTGGACATTTTTTGCAAATTTTTCGGGCCATATTGTAAGATCTGAACATTGTTTTACAACACTGTCGCCATCAGTGTTGATAAAAATACTGATTTGCCGCTTGTGTTGAACAAAAAATACCAGTGTAGAAAATTAAAAATTTTTGTAAGTAATACTAAAATCTATCAAACTGATTTTGATCATGCCAACCGACCAAACGGTAAAATCTGAAAATCATCCGACCAAATTTGGTTGGAAATGACCAAAAAGGCAACACTGATCGGAGCACCAATTTACAACCTCATATTATATTTACCGACCTCATATTATTGTCAAATTTTTTTTAACCTAACCTCACATAAAACTGACCGGTTTGTTTTTTTTGGAACAGATGAGTTTTTAATTCTCCCATATATTGAGGGTTCACCTTAATACATACACACATATGTTTATATATGAGAAAGGGTCAATTTGTATGGAGTAACAAAAAAAAAATTCAGCAAGCGGTTATCAAAATCGTAATCTACGATGAATTCTAAGAAAATTTGCCCAACAATCCAAGAATTGATCTAAAATCAAAATCGAGTTCACGGTTTTTAACGAGAATATTTATTAAAGATTTCAAACTTTGTTGTACCAAAAAGTACATTTATTGTGCCAAAAAGTAAAATTTCTTGTACTGAAAAGTACTTTTATTGTGCCAGAAAGTACTCTTGTTTTGCCGAAAGTACATTTATTATACAAAAAAGGAAAATTTCTTACATAGAAATGAGCATTTATTGTACTAGAAAGTACTTTTATTGTGAGAATAGTAAAGTACTTATGTTTTGCCGAAAGTACATTTATTGTACCAAAAAGTAAAATTTCCTTCATAGAATTGTGCTTTTATTGTACCAGAAAGTACTTTTATTGTGAGAAAAGGTACTTTTTTTTTTTGCTGGAAACTACTTTATTTGTAACAAAAACTACAACTTATAGTATCAGCAAGTAATTTTTTTGTACTAACAAGTACTTTTATTGTACCGCAAAGTACAATTTATTGTATCAAAAAGTAATTTTATTGTCCCAAAATTTACTTTTATTTTACCAAATAGAACAATTTATTGTAAAAAAAATAACATTTATTTTACTAAAAAAAAAATAAATTTTTTTGTAAAAAATATTGCTTTTATTGTACCAAAATGTACAATTTGTTGTGCAAAAAGTACTTTTATTATGCAAAAAAGTAAATTTAATGTCCAACAAAGTTGTGCATTTATTGTACTAGAAAGTACATTTATTGTGAGAAAAGTAAAGTACTTTTGTTTTGCCGAAAGTACATTTATTGTACCAAAAAGTAAAATTTCTTTTATAGAAATGTGCTTTTATTGTACCATAAAGTACGATTTATTGTAAAAAAAAGAAAGTGAAAAAAGAAATATCGTGTACTAAAAAGTACGTGCAGAAAGTACTTCTATTGTGAGAAAAAGTACTTTTGTTTTGCCAAAAAAAAAAATAATTTTTTGTACCAAAAAGTACAACTTATTGTATCTGCAAGTACTTTTATTGTACCAAAATGTACTTTTTTTTACCAACAAGTACTTGTATTGTACGAAAAATTACTGTTATTGTACCAAAGAGTACTTTTATTATTCCAAAAAGTACTTCTTCATTTCACAAAGAAATTTTGTTTTTCCAATAAGTACTTTTATTGTACGAAAAAGCATTGTTATTGTACCAAAGAGTACTTTTATTATTCCAAAAAGTACTCCTTCATTTAAAAATGTTTTTTTTCAATATTTCTCAATTTTCTTTTTTATAATTTTTTCCCAATGAGCTTTTTGGACTCTCTTTTTTTCTGTTCCTACGGGTCTCCTGGACCGAGTTAGAGCCATTTAAATTTCCGGGTTTTCCGGATCGCGCGATTTTCTTTTTTTTCTCTCACATTGTTTACGACATTTAATTTTTTTATTTTTTCTAGAATTTTTCAATTTATTTTCTTAAATTTTTCTAATTTTTTTGATAAATCACGGAAACTCGGTCCATGGGATCCGTAGGAACTTAAAAATAACACTGCTGGATTCGTCTCCAAAATATCTTTCATTTGAGTATCGGCACATGGGGGTCATCATAGAACCCAAGGGGCCCCATGGCGCCAACTTTGAGCTTGATTTCGTGTTTTAGGGCGTATTTGGTGGGAGTGGCATTTTTTTTTTGTTTTGGGCTTCCGCCCCATATTCTGCACTTTTGCCACCACAAAGAAATTTTATTTTACCAAAAAGTAATTTTATTGTACCAGAAAGTACTGTTGTTACTTATTTTTATTTTATCATAAGTTCTGCTGTTGTACCAAAACTTCTTGGGAATTCTTAAATTGTTGACTAAGGCATGACATGCGATTTCAAATAATTTCGTATAACTTTTTGTTTCTGTGTAGTCTTTGTATTAATTAAGTACTCAGAGAATCATAGAATATCGGGTACTTGGTACCGAAATACTCAATACTTCAACAACTACAGTGATAACGCTTTATATAAATAATCAAAATCCCCTTTTTCCAATGATCAATTGATACATCTTGCATTTTCGTGTGGACAGTCGCGTCGCTTGGTAACTACGTATTTTGCTCTGTAGATGAACTTATCAGAACTTTATTCATTCCACCATGGATCTAATAAAGTTCGTCAAATTAACATTTCATTTATCTCGAACTGAAAAGATATGTAGGTACGCAAATGCGAATTGTGGTCACGACATACAGGAATGGGTAGAAAAGTTTTTCGGTATTCAGTTCGATGATCGTAAAATTCGATTGTATTGGATAGGTAAGTTAAAATATAGTTTTGGTGAGAAATCAGCTATGCTATATTCAGGTGTACTAAATGAAATATTAAAATGATTGCAAACATTTCGTCGGTGTGCTGCAAAAAGGTCTCAAGTTCACTTTTTTGTAAAATAGACTTAATAATGCAAATGTGTCTCAAGTCATAATCTATGCCCTGTAAATGAATTTCCCATGTCTATGACTGTGTTCACATTAAGTGAGTTTGTTGCAGAGAGGGGTAAGAAGAAATGGTGAATGGTAAAAGAATTGCACTTACTCGACAATTCTGTTTTGTGTTTGCGTTCGCACGTTTTGGCTGTATGTAGATGATACTGATTTTCTGGCAAAAGTGAAGAATAGGGGGGGGGGGGGGGTGTAGCCAAAAAAAATATGCCACGCTCTCCTAAATACGCCCTAAACCGCGAAAATCAAGTTCAAAGTTGGCGTCAAATCAAAGAAATTTTCGAGACGAATCCAATGCTGTATTTTTTAAGAACATCGGTGTTTTTCGGGCCCTAGAGATACAAAAAGTGTGCCCTTGGGGTCTTATGCAGAATATGAGGCGGGAGCCCAAAAAAAAATGCCACTCCTCCCAAATACGCCCTAAAACACGAAAATCAAAGTCAAGTTTGGCGCTAAGGCCACTGGGCCCGAATGTGTGGGTACTCAAATGAAAGATACTTTCGGGAAGAATCCAAAGGTGCTATTTTTAGGTTCCTACGGGTCTCCTGGGCCGAGTTAGAGCCATTTCCGGGATATACCAAAAAAAATTGAAACCAGTACAGAAATTTCAGTCAGATAAACTGACTAATAAATACCATCACCCAATAATAATACCTATAACAAGATAATTAATTACCAAATTTGATTATCCTCCAAGTGCCGGTTTAGAAATTATGGAAGAAATATTAATTTTCCAAACAAGGTAATTTTGTATGGGAGGTACCAGAGGGTGATCCGGTATAATCCATATTCATTCCGGATTCAAATTATCATAACTGTACAACTTACGCAAAATTCGACTGTCTTCAGTGTACTTAGAAAAATATATGTATTTAAAACTATGGGGGTGAGTTCGGTCTTTGGTATGGGAGGTACCAGAAGGGGTGCGTCAAATAGTAAGGTTTTCTGAGGTTATGCTTCCTATCACAATATATATTAACCGACCAATTTTCATTATCCTCCAAGTGTCCGTTTGGAAGTTATGGGAGAAATATTAAATTTGCAAAAATAGATTATTTTGCATGGCAGGTACCAGAAGGCGTGAACCGATATTGTTCATATTCATTCCTGAGTCCAGTTTTCATAAGCAAACATCATATGCAAAATTTGAGTGAATTCAGTTTACTTACAAAAAAGATATGTATGTAAAACTATGAGGGTCAATTAGGTCATTTGTATGGGAGTTACCAGAAGGGGTATGGCAAAAATTATTGGTATATTCCGGAAATTTAAATGGCTCTAACTCGGTCCAGGATACCCGTAGGAACTTACAAATAACATCGTTGGAATCGTCTCGAAATATAAATATCTTTCATTTGAGTACCCGCACATGGGGGGTCATCATAGAACCGAATGGGTCCCCTTGTTTGACCCCTTCCGGGCCCCATGGGCCTCAGCAACAACTTTGACCTGCCATTCCGATGTTTGGGGACCAAGACGAAGACAATGGCATATTTTTTTTTAATCGGGCTCCCGCCCCACATTCTGCACTTCAGCCCTATTTTTAAACAAAAAATTGACAAAATATGGAGATTGAAGGACGTAAGGACGCAGGCAAAATTTTTTAAAAAAAAAAACTATTTTTTTTTTTCTGACAAAAACATATTTCTAATGTAATGTTAATCCCATATTTGCAAATTTGGATTCAGTACCTCAAGAAGTTTCTATTTTATATAGTTTTTTACTTCTCCTGTAAAAATCGTATAGAAAAATTAATAAAATTCAAAACCGTGTTGTCAGTCCCAACAATTAATTATATTTCGTTCAATCATATTTTTTCCAGATGAGGAGGGGGATGAAATCGATACCACCTTCGGTTTTTTTTCGGCTTTTTTGGAAATGTGTCCCAATCCAAAACATTTACACGTAGTACGTTGGAATGCAGCGGATGGATGTACCAGCAGACACACAGGTATTGCTTGCAATGAATGTAAAAGGCAGCCTATTGTCGGCTTCCGATACAAATGCGTTCAATGTACAAACTATGATTTATGCGAAAATTGCGATGCTAAAGGAGTTCATAATAAGCTGCACGCTATGTTGCGCATATCCACGTACCTGGATGAAAGTGCAGCAAACGAGTTGTCTTCTGCCATGAAAACTCTAAATTTAATAGAAAAAAACTAATTAACCTGACAGCCGAAATGCCCAATACCTGTGCTACAACACAAGTCATACCGTTGGATGTAATTAATAAAAATTATAAATGAGTATTTAGGTATACATACATATGTATATAGCCATGTAATATGTAACTACATACATACATTTATTTGCCATTGAAGGCTTAAGTACTACTATTGAAATATAAACAATAATATGTAACCAAAATAAAATGTGTTAGCAATAAAGGTGGACTTTTATTATGATTAAGCACCAAAAGTGCTGAGGGTGGTCTAAAGAACTGCGAGAGCAAATCAATACATACATACATACTATTTATCTCTTACGGTTCTACAAAATTTAAATTCATGATCTCAGTTAGTAGCTTTCATTGTGTCGTTTGTACTCGAGCTACAATCATTTGGCTAATAGATTAATGAATAAATAAAAAGCAGATAACACAGTACAACACTTGATTTTGGGACTCAATTCTAAGTACTGCGCGTGAAAGTAGCACCAAATAGAAGAAGTTCTACATCATTCGTTTTGTCAAGTTACATGCCATAATAATTTAATATCGATTTGAAATTAGTAAGTATCGTATAGGAGAATGTGTCACGTTTAAGGTTCTTTTTAGGGCTACTTTCACTTGCAGTTCTCAGAATTGAGTCAATAATAATTTGACTCGAAATCCACAAAAAACATAAAAATAGTTTAAGTTTTAAATATTCCAACTTTATTTCCCTCCAAAGCAAATGCAATTCACCGGAGGAGGAGTAAAATTGTTCGGTTAGCGAATGAAATTTTTAAGTATTTCAACAATTCTCTTGGAATTCTTACCCCTTCCTTGTTCAACTTTTTAAACAAAACCTCTTAACAAACTTTGAAAATGGGAAAATTAAGGAGAAAATTTGATGACATATATTTGTCATCAAATTGGAAACAATTCCGCGAACAAATCTCAAAGCAGTTGCACCAAACAATAAAAGTATTTTATATTTTAATGAAAAAAGTGCAAAACATTGTTTATACTTATAGAAGATTGTTGGAATCGTTGGAACGTAAACTGCATCTTGAGCTCATATCACAGCCCAATAAATATTTTCTGATTTAAAGTATGTGTTTTCATAATAAATTTTTGTTTAAAAAGAGTGGCTTATTAGGCCACCGCTCCCGATCCTAGTTTCTTGGGGCTGCCAAAGCCACTAAGAGAGCCTGTGTTGAGCTTCAGTAACTTCTGTTACCTAGTTCCTAAGACGCATCGGTGGTAGCATGCCGATTAGGTTACTCAACATTTCGTCTTCTAACTTCTAAGCGGTCTCAGAATTGAATCCTAAATCAATGAGCTGAAAAATTTTGTACTGTGTTATCATCAACAAAAAAACATATTCGGCCGTATTCCCGTAGACGTCGTCGACGCAAATCGACGTCGTGTTGTGACGACGCTGTAAAATCGGTATTCTCGTAGTCGTTTTCGATAACTGTCGGTTACTATTGACACAAATTTGGTATTCTGTAAGGAAATGTGACGACGACGTTGAATCGAAACGACTCTGAATCTGTCGTCACAGTTGTTAATAACGACTTGAAACAATTTGAAAGAATAACTTTAGTTTTTGTAAATTTAAAAAAAGGTTTTGTTTAATGACGTCAAGAATAACAATGTCGAGTAACAAATAGGGGCTTGGAAACAAAATCCCTCATAGGTACAAGGATTTTGTCTAATTTTAAGGGGTAATGTGAGAAAATTGGTGAAAAACAATTTAATTCCTTTGGAGCGCCTTTAAGAATCCTTTGCGGTTGTAGTTACGAATCTGGTCTTCTTTATTTGTAGCAAAAAATTTTGATATGGATTCCATCGACATATCCAATTACTCCAGTAAATCCTGTTTTGTTAAAAAAAATTTAGTTTATGCTTCCGATTTGTCATCTTCAGTTACTTCCAATTGTATCCAAGGTGGACAAATCACCTCTCTAATGCATTCAGACAGGAATCTTGCAACTACTGGCTGCACTTACACTTAGGTTGTAAGGCCCCTGTCCAAAGGACCTCAATGTTGCTGACAACTTAATTATGACTGAAACATATGTCCTGAGTTCACTTTTCATGATAGGAACTATTTCTATAGGAACGATTACGTAATTAAATGCTGCCTTATTAAGACTTAAATAGTTCTAGAATCTAAAAAAAGTTGGAAGGCCGGCCAACAGATAACCTCAAATTACGATTTTAACACCGATGAACATACTCGTTATTTGGCAAGTTTAAGATCATCGGATCATAGTCGAAGTATTATCCTTTCCAGTATAAGATTATTTTTACTTTCCTCATCGCTTGAATCTGAATCGGACACAAAAAACATTTCTTCACAACAGAAAATAAAAGTCAAAATGAATCAGCTGATGTACAAATGTTACATCAGCTGTTGTTATTTCTTTCATGTTATCGATTACTAGTCGACGTCGTCTCATCGTAGTTACAGAATACCGAAATAGCATTGATGTGACAACGATGTTGACTCGAAGTGATGTTGACATAACGTCAACGACATAACATAACGACGTCGACGACGTCTACGGGAATAGGGGTGATAATTTATCAATAAGATATCACGTTTGCATCTTCATGTTTTCTCTCATTTATTTTCTAGTTTTTCTTACCGTATTCACATAATTCTATAATAAATTCTTAGGTCATTAACAATAACAATTATCTTAAACTAACATGCGATAGGAGGGGGGAGAGGGGAACACAGCTCATCATTGGGCATCGCGATAGCCTGGTCGACAGGCATCACATTTAAAAAAATGTCATTTGAATTTTGTGTGCAATCATTTTGAATGGTCCGATAACGCTTACAACTAATATCACAAATGTGGCAAATTTCCACAGGCGTTTATTGGTGAAATTGCGACGGAAGAAGCCCGTGTCATAGCCATAAATCTGGGCCATCATGCCGACCACAAAGGTAAGAACGCCCAAAGTGCTATGCAGCAGAGATGTGACGACGCGCGTCGAGGGCAAAATGAGAACCCAAAAACCGGCCACAAAATTAATGAAGCACAGTATACAAGCGGCAGCACCTAAAAAATTAAGAAAAAGTTAGCTCCACCATCCTACAAAAGATAACATGCTCGAGTGTATACTTTACCAAACTTTCCATGCCGCGATTTAAAATGCACCTCTTTGCCCCAGTATTTTTGTAGGGTTCCTATAATGCCCAAGAAACCACCGATAAATTGCAGCAAAGCGTGTATAAGTGTTTTGCTTTCGGGAGAAAAGTCGGCAAAGAAAGCATTCGCTCGATATCGAACCATCACACCTTCGGCCATAAGGAGCACGAACTGAAATTGATAGATGTTAATTAAATTTGAAATCAATCTTGGTTTGATTCCATCATTGCAAACTTACCCCTATTGTACAGAGATGGGCATGTAGTGCTGTCTTCTCGAAATTCATTAGATAGCAACGATACACCATGGGCAGGGTAACCGCCATTATCAAAATGTGATTGGCTAAATTCATCGATAGTGCCATGAAGGCTTGAAAACTATGGATGTGCATAAATCCCATGCCGACTTCATCATGTTCTGTGCTGTTGTCGAGCAGTCCGCTGCCAATCGGATGAACCATTGAGTTGTAGTTGAATACTGAAATGTCAGACAAGCCCAAAAAGGCAAAAGTCAAATTAATATTTGAAATGTTATAAAAAAGAAAATAAAATCTATACCATTATGGCAAAATTAAATATGTCCAATTTTTATAATTTTACAAAAGGCCGATTCAAAAGTTTTAATATCTCATTAAGACATTAGGGCATATTAGCTTTTTATATAGCAATCTTATACTTTCATTTATCTTAGATATATCAGCCTTTGACATTGTATCCTAAAAGTACTAAGGCACTTTCAAGTGCCATTATCTCCTAAACTTGAATTAGGTTGGGATCTTTGAAATGAGTGAGAATGAGTTCTAAACTACATTTTCAATCGCAAAAAGGAACATAATTTGTCATCACCTAGGGTAATCACTAAGATACAGTTGGGATTTCATTTTGAAATATAATGAGATCTCACTTTGAAATGGGTGGGATTCCATCGATATTCATATGAAAACTTGAAAGTGCATTTATCTCCTAAACAAAGTGTCATCAATTTGGGTAATCACTAAAATGCAGTTGGGATTTCACCTTGAAATAGAATGGAATCTCATCTTTAAACGAATGAGAATCCATCGATATTATTGTGAAACTTTAAAGCGCAGTTATCTCCTAAACTAAGTGTTTAATCACAAAAACAATCTAAGTTTGTCTTCTCTTTGGGAAATCACTAAGATACGGTTGCGATTTCATCTTGAGATAGGATTGGATCTCATCTTGAAATAGAATGATGGGAATCCATCGATATTCATATGAAAACTTTAAAGTGCAGTTATCTCCTAAACTAAGTGTCCAATGACAAAAAGGAACTTAAATTGTTACAACTTTGGAAAATCACTAAGATACAGTTGGGATTTCATCTTGAAATAGAATGGGATCTCACTTTGAAATGGGTGGGATTCCATCAATATTCATATGAAAACTTTAAATTGAAGTTATCTCCTAAATTAAGTGTCCAATCGCAAAAAGGAGCTTAATTTGTCATCATTTTGGGAAATCACTAAGATCCAATTGGCATTTAATTTTAAGATAGATTTGGATATCATCATAAAGTGCAGTTATCTTCTAAACTAGGTGTCAAATCGCAATGTAGAGTTTAATTTGTCATCACAATATAAAAGTTGGAAAATCACAAAGATACAGTTGGGATTTTATCGTGAAATCGAATGAGATCTCATCTTGTAATGTAAGAGAATCCATCGATATTCATATGAAAACTTCTAACTGCAGTTATCTCCTAAACTAAGTGTCCAAATGCAAAAAAGAGCTACATTTTTCATCACTTTGGGAAAACACTAAAATGCAGTTGGAATGCAGTTAAACGCTCAAACGCAAAAAGAATATTAATTTGTGCGCATATGTCGTTTTTTCATAACACAGTACAACATTTTTCAGTTCATTGATTTGGGACTCAATACTGAGAAATGCACGCGAAAGTAGCCCCCAAAAGAAGGAGTTCTGCTTCATTCGTTTTGTCAAGTTACATGCCATAATAATTTAATATCGATTTGAAGTTAGTAAGTATCGTATAAGGGAATTTGTCACGTTGTCCGGTTAACCCGGTTTTCTTTACTACATCAGGTCTTCGAAAACCGAATTGTTGAAAAATAGTGTTTTTCGAATAAAACCGAGAATTCAGAAAAATCATGCATTTGAAAACTATAGGTACAATTAAAGTACTATTTGGCGAAATAATAGTAATTTTTGTGAATTTTTTGATATAAAATTAAAATATTTTTTCTTACAAAAAATATATTTTTTTGTACAATAAAAAGTACTTTTAAGTACAATTAAAAGTGCATTTTGGTATATTAAAGGATTTTTCTAGTACAGTAGGGGAACCTTGTAGTACAATAAAAAGTACTTTAAGTATCAATAAAAAGTACCATTTGGTATAATAAAGATACATGCTGGAACAATAAAATGTACTCTTTCCTACATTAAAAGTAATTTTTGATAAAATAAAAGTACTTTTTCATACAATACAGGTGATTTTTTTACAATAATAAGTACTATTGCTACAGTAAAAGTACTTTTCTGGTATATTCAACGCACTTTCAGCTCTAATAAAAAGTACGTTTTTGTTAAAATAAATTAAATGTTTTTTGGTACAATCGAAGTACTTTTTGTTACAATAACAGCAATGTTCTGGAAAACAATTCGGTTTGAAAACAGAGCAAAATCGGTAAAAACGGTAATACTTTTTAATACATTTTCATAGATTTTGCTGTGTTTTCAAACCGAATTGTTTTCCAATAATAGTACTTTTATATATATACAAGTACTTTTATATTTATTTATATATATATAAAAGTACTTTTATATTTTGTTATATATATAAAAGTGCTTTTATATACAACATAGCAATAAAAGTCCCAGAATAATCAAATAGTATTTTAGTATTTTATGATACAATAACAAGTACTATTTGGTACAATAAAGCTACGATTTGGTACAATTAAAAATACTCTTTGCTACAATAAAAGTGATTTGTGGTGCAATAAAAGTACGTTTCAATACAACAAAAACACATTCAGTACAATAAAATAAGAAAAACCTTTTAGTTTATTAATATGTACTTTATGGGAACATAAAAGTACTATTTGGTACATTAAAATTCCTTTTTTTTGTAAATAATAAAATGCTAGTATAATGAAAAGTAGCTTTTGGTACAATGAAATTACTTTTTAGGTTCAATAAAAGTACTACTTTTTGGTAACAATAAAAATACTTTTTTGCACAATAAAAAGTACTTTTTACGTACAATAACAGTACTTTTTAGATACAATAACAAAACTGTTTTTTTAAAAAAAATTACTTTTTAGTGCAATAAAAAGTACTTTTTAGATAAAATAATAGTACGGTTTTGTAGGCAATAAAAGTACATTTTGGGACAATAAAAGTAATTTTAAGTATAGGTAAAAAAACTTTTTGGTATAATAAAAAGTACTTTTGATACAATAAAAGTATTTTTACGTATAGTATTTTTACGTATAGTAAAAAAACTTTTTGGTATAATAAGAAGTACTTTTAAGTACAATAAAAGTACTTTTTGATAAAAAAAATTCATTTTCTAGAACAATTAAATTACTTTTTGTACAGTAAAAAATACATTTTAAAACAATAAGTTTTTTAGTGTTTGGTACAATAAACGTACTTTTTGGTACAATAAAAGTGATTCTTTGTACAATAAAGTTAAGTTTTAGTACAATAAAAGTACTTTTTCGCACAGTAAAGGATCTTTCTGATACAATAAAAGTACCATCAATAATTATTTTATGGGACAATAAAAAGTACTACTTAGTACAAAACAGATAGGTTTTGAAACAATAAAAAGTACTCTTTGATAAATTAAAGGAATTTGTGGTACAATAAGAGTACTTTTAGGTACCATAAAAAGTACTTTTTGGGTACAATAAAGAATATTTTGTCGGTACAAACAAAGTACTTATTGGTGAAATAAAAAGTACTTTTTGGTAAAATACACGTACTTTCAAGTATAAATAAATAACTTAAAGTACAATAAAAAGTACTTTTTCGGACAATAAAAAGTACTAGTTGGTACATTAGAAGTACTTTTTCGTAAATAAAAAAATGTTTTTTCATATAACGGAAATACTTTCTTGTACAATAAAAAGTATCTTTTGGTACAATAAAAATTACTTTTTGGTACACTAAACACACTTTTCGGTAGAACAAAATACTTTCTGCTATAATAAAAAGTGCTTGCTAAATAAAAGATAAATTTTGATATTACAAAAGTACTTTCCAGTACAATAAAAAGTACCCTTGGTTCAATAAAATTACTTTCTATTACAATAAAAATTACTTTTTGGTACAGCAAAAGTACTTTTTGGTACAATAAAAGTATTTTTTTGGTAAATATAAATGTTTTTTTTATTAATATAACAAAATACTTTCTAGTACAATACTTTTAAGGTGCAATAAAAGTACTTTTTGGCACAAGCACGATACTTTCCGGGAAAATAAAGCTACTTTTTGGTACAGTAAATAGAGCCTTCAGGTATAATAAATTTACTTTTGAGTACGATAAAAGTACTTTTTTTTTACATACATTAAAAATGTTTTGTGGCAAATAAAAAAAAGCTTTTTGATATAACAAAATTACTTTTTAAAACAATAAAATGTACCTTTTGGTACACTACAAGTTCTTTTTGGTGCAATAAAAAGTACTTTTTGGACAATAGTGTAGTAAAAATTACATTTTAGAACAAAGAAAAAAGTTATTGGATGTAATAAAAGTACTTTTTGATACACCGAAGGCATTTTTTAATTTAATATAAAGTACTATTTGGTACAATCAAAGTGCTTTTTGATGCAACAAAAGTACTTTCGAATACAAAAAAGTATTTTTACCTTTTGGTACACTACAAGTTCTTTTTGGTGCAATAAAAAGTACTTTTTGGACAATAGTGTAGTAAAAATTACATTTTAGAACAAAGAAAAAAGTTATTGGATGTAATAAAAGTACTTTTTGATACACCGAAGGCATTTTTTAATTTAATATAAAGTACTATTTGGTACAATCAAAGTGCTTTTTGATGCAACAAAAGTACTTTCGAATACAAAAAAGTATTTTTTGGTACAAAAAATGTTAATTTTTGCTACAAAAAAGTACTTTTTCTTACAATAAATGTACTTTGTGAAGCAATAAAAGTATATTTTGGTACACTAAAAAGTACTTTCTGGTGCAAAGCAAGTACTTTTTGATACAATTAAAGAATTTATTGGTACAATGAAAGCACTTTTGGTGCATTAAATACAAAAAGCTTTATGATAATAACAAAATTACTTTCTAATACAATAAAATGTGTACCTTTTGTTACAATTAAAGTTCTTTCTGGTGCAATAAAAAGTACATTTTTGAACAATGGAAGTAGTTTTTGGTTGTAATAAAAGTACTTTTTGGTGCAACGAAGGCATTTTTTAATGTAATAAAAAGTACTATTTGGTACAATTAAAGTGCTTTTTGATGCAACAGTACATTCTGATACAATAAAAGTATTTTTTGGTACATAAAGATTAATTTTTGCTATAAAAAAGTACTTTTTCTTACAATAAATGTACTTTGTGAAGCAATAAAAGTATGTTTTGGTACACTAAAAAGTACTTTCTGGTGCAAAAAAAGTACTTTTTGATACAATTAAAGAATTTATTGGTACAATGAAAGCACTTTTGGTGCATTAAATAAAAAAAGCTTTTTGATAATAACAAAATTACTGTCTAATACAATAAAATGTACCTTTTGTTACACTTAAAGTACTTTCTGGTGCAATAAAAAGTACATTTTAGAACAATAAAAGTAATTTTTGGTTGTAATAAAGGACTTTTTGGTACAACGAAGGCATTTTTTAATGTAATAAAAAGTACTATTTGGTACAATCAAAGTGCTTTTTGATGCAACTGGCATTTTTTAATGTAATAAAAAGTACTATTTGGTACAATCAAAGTGCTTTTTGATGCAACTGTACATTCTGATACAATAAAAGTATTTTTTGGTACATAAAGATTCATTTTTGCTACAAAAAAGAACTTTTTCTTACAATAAAGTACTTTGTGAAGCAATAAAAGTATACTTTGGTACCATAAAAAGTACTTTCTGGTGCAAAGATAGTACTTTTTGATACAATTTAAGAATTTACTGGTACAATGAAAGCACTTTTGGTGCATTAAATACAAAAAGCTTTATGATAATAACAAAATTACTTTCTAATACAATAAAATGTGTACCTTTTGTTACACTTAAAGTACTTTCTGGTGCAATAAAAAGTACATTTTAGAACAATGGAAGTAGTTTTTGGTTGTAATAAAAGTACTTTTTGGTACAACGAAGGCATTTTTTAATGTAATAAAAAGTACTATTTGGTACAATCAAAGTGCTTTTTGATGGAACTGTACATTCTGATACAATAAAAGTATTTTTTGGTACATAAAGATTAATTTTTGCTATAAAAAAGTACTTTTTCTTACAATAAATGTACTTTGTGAAGCAATAAAAGTATGTTTTGGTACACTAAAAAGTACTTTCTGGTGCAAAAAAAGTACTTTTTGATACAATTAAAGAATTTATTGGTACAATGAAAGCACTTTTGGTGCATTAAATAAAAAAAGCTTTATGATAATAACAAAATTACTTTCTAATACAATAAAATGTGTACCTTTTGTTACACTTAAAGTACTTTCTGGTGCAATAAAAAGTACATTTTAGAACAATGGAAGTAGTTTTTGGTTGTAATAAAAGTACTTTTTGGTACAACGAAGGCATTTTTTAATGTAATAAAAAGTACTATTTGGTACAATCAAAGTGCTTTTTGATGCAACTGTACATTCTGATACAATAAAAGTATTTTTTGGTACATAAAGATTAATTTTTGCTATAAAAAAGTACTTTTTCTTACAATAAATGTACTTTGTGAAGCAATAAAAGTATGTTTTGGTACACTAAAAAGTACTTTCTGGTGCAAAAAAAGTACTTTTTGATACAATTAAAGAATTTATTGGTACAATGAAAGCACTTTTGGTGCATT
Source organism: Muscina levida (assembly GCA_964034835.1). Taxonomy (NCBI): domain Eukaryota; kingdom Metazoa; phylum Arthropoda; class Insecta; order Diptera; family Muscidae; genus Muscina; species Muscina levida. The sequence goes on from OZ035881.1 coordinate 19,243,362, forward strand.
AAATAAAAAAAGCTTTTTGATAATAACAAAATTACTTTCTAATACAATAAAATGTACCTTTTGTTACACTTAATGTACTTTCTGGTGCAATAAAAAGTACATTTTAGAACAATGAAAGTAGTTATTGGTTGTAATAAAAGTACTTTTTGGTACAACGAAGGCATTTTTTAATGTAATAAAAAGTACTATTTGGTAAAATCAAAGTGCTTTTTGATGCAACTGTACATTCTGATACAATAACAGTATTTTTTGGTACATAAAGATTAATTTTTGCTATAAAAAAGTACTTTTTCTTACAATAAATGTACTTTGTGAAGCAATAAAAGTATGTTTTGGTACACTAAATAGTACTTTCTGGTGCAAAAAAAGTACTTTTTGATACAATTAAAGAATTTATTGGTACAATGAAAGCACTTTTGGTGCATTAAATAAAAAAAGCTTTTTGATAATAACAAAATTACTGTCTAATACAATAAAATGTACCTTTTGTTACACTTAAAGTACTTTCTGGTGCAATAAAAAGTACATTTTAGAACAATGAAAGTAGTTTTTGGTTGTAATAAAAGTACTTTTTGGTACAACGAAGGCATTTTTTAATGTAATAAAAAGTACTATTTGATACAATCAAAGTGCTTTTTGATGCAACTGTACATTCTGATACAATAAAAGTATTTTTTTTAGATAAAGATTCATTTTTGCTACAAAAAAGTACTTGTTCTTACAATAAATGTACTTTGTGAAGCAATAAAAGTATGTTTTGGTACAGTAAAAAGTACTTTCTGGTGCAAAGATACAATTAAAGAATTTATTGGTACAATGAAAGCACTTTTGGTGCATTAAATACAAAAAGCTTTTTGATAATAACAAAATTACTTTCTAATACAATAAAATGTGTACCTTTTGTTACACTTAAAGTACTTTCTGGTGCAATAAAAAGTACATTTTAGAACAATGAAAGTAGTTTTTGGTTGTAATAAAAGTTCTTTTTGGTACAACGAAGGCATTTTTTAATGTAATAAAAAGTACTATTTGGTACAATCAAAGTGGTTTTTGATGCAACTGTACATTCTTATACAATAAAAGTATTTTTTGGTACATAAAGATTCATTTTTGCTACAAAAAAGTACTTTTTCTTACAATAAATGTACTTTGTGAAGCAATAAAATTATACTTTGGTACAATAAAAAGTACTTTCTGGTGCAAAGATAGTACTTTTTGATACAATTTAAGAATTTACTGGTACAATAAAGTTTCATTTTGGCTACAAAAAAGTTCTTTTTAGTACAATAAATGTACTTTTGACGCAATAAAGGTATATTTTGGTACAATAAAAAGTACTTTCTGGTGGGAAGATAGTACTTTTTGATACAATTAAAAAATTTACTGGTACAATGAAAGCACTTTATGGTACAATAAAGGTACTTTCTACAACAAAAAAAGGATTTTTTTAGTACATTAAAAAGATTATGGCACATTAAAAATACTTTCTGGAAAAATAAAAGCATTTTTCGGCAAACAAATACTTTTTGATGGTTTTTGATACAATAAAGATAACTTTTGGTACAAAAAAGGCAAATTAAACTGTCGAAATTGTGTACATATCTTTTTTCCGGTAAGGTCTAGTGAACATACACCCCTATATAGTATTTATAGGTTTAGCCGTTTGCTCTAGACGACGTTATCACTTTTGTCCCTAAAAGTACAAACTTCAAATTACAATACAACTTTTTTTTATTTAAAATTTACCCTTAATGGAGTATATCTTTTAGCTTGTTCGTTAAATCGGATATCAACTGTAACATATATTGTTTTGCATAGGGTTTGCTATTTTTTGCTGAAATAAATTTGACCCGTTATTCTGTATCGTTTAAGTACATTTTATCGTTAAAGAACTACAAAATCTGTTAATATACAAAAGAAAAATAAGAAAAATTTACTATTTGAAAGTCAAATTTCGCAAAGATTATTTAAAAAAAGACGTATGTATGTCTGGAATTGTTGTTATTTCTACTAATGATCTGTTAGTTGCGATCTATGGCCTAAAATTCGCTAAGAAACGAAAAAGATATTGTTGATGTAGAGATGATAAGAAAAAAGTACTACGTATTTGAGCACATAGTTAGCGGCGATAAAACAGAAGTCAACATTCGCATCCCTTTTGTTTAGAAAAAAAAATCAATTATAAATAGTCGGCAAATCTACATATACATATATATATGTATGTATGTATGTTTGTATTTATGTACTCGTAGATATGTATCTCATAAACATTGTGAAATACATTGTAGACTACTTCCCAAATCAAATATTGTGATACAACAAAAATATGTATGTACATTGTACATATCAGTGATCTACGCCGGTGGCTAGGTTCAGAACTTCTACTATCAGTTTTCTTGTATAATAAAATTACTTTTTGGTACATTGAAAGTACTTTTTGATGCAATAAAGGTATTCTTTGGTATAATAAATTGTACTTATTGGTACAATATAAGTACTTTTTGGTACTATAAATGTAGTAGTAGTACAATAAATGTTTATTTTTCGAATCGAATTACTGTTTTGGTACAATAAAATGTAGTTTCTAGTACTATAAATTGTACTTTTTGTACAATAAATAAAACTTTTTGGGGAAATTTAAAGTACTTTTTGATATGATAATGGTACTCTGTGGTGCAATAAAAGTACTTTGGTACAATAAAAGTACATTCTAGTAATCAAAATGTATTTTGATACAACAAAAGTACAATTTAGTACTATAAATTGTGCTTTCTTTACAATAAAAGTAGTTTTTGGTACAATAAATGTACTTTGTGGAACAATAAATCGTATTTTTTTTGTTAAAAAAAAATACTTTTTGCTACAATGAATTGTTTCGGGAAATTTACAGTATTTTTTGGTACAATAAAAGTGCTTTCTAGTACTTAAAATTTATTTTGATACAATAAAAGTACATTTTGGTACCATAAATTGTTCTTTCTGTACAATAAAACAAGTTTTTGGCACAATATATGTACTTTGTGGAACAATAAATTTAATTTTTTGGTAAAAAAAGTACTTTTTGCTACAAGGAATTGTTTCAGGAAATTTAAAGTACTTTTTGATATGATAACGGCACTCTTTGGTGCAATAAAAGTACTTTGTGGTACAATAAAAGTACTATTTAGTACTACAAATTTATTTTGATAATACATAATCACATTTTTGTACCATGAATTGTACTTTCTGTAGAATAAAAGTAGTTTTTGGCACAATAAATGTACTTTGTGGAATAATAAATATAATTTTTTGGGGAAAAAAAGAACTATTTAGTACAATAAATATAATTTTTGGCACTTTTTAGTACAATAACATTTTGTCGTCCCAATAAAAGAACTTTTTAGTAAAATAAAAGTGTTTCCTTCATACAATAAACGTACTTTTTAGTATAAAATCACTTTTTGGTACATTGAAAGTTCTTTTTGATACAATATAGGTACTTTGGTACAATAAAGTGTACTTTTTGCAACAATAAATTGTACTTTCTGGAACAATAATAAATGTGCTGTTCTGGTACAAAATCAATTTTTGTATGCAATAAAAGTACAGTTTGGTACAATAAATGTACTTTTTGGTGCACTAAAAGTATTTTTTAGTACAATAAATGTACCTTTTAGTACAACAAAAGTACTTTTTAGTACAAAAATGTTTTTTTGATACAATAAATGACTTTGTACGATTTGGTACAATAAGTGGCAAAAGTGCAGAATATGGGGCGGCAGCCCAAAAAACAAAATGCCACCCCACCCCAAATAGTTGGCGCTAAGGCCCGGGGCCAAAAAAGGGAGCCCTTGGGTTCTATCATGACCCCCCATGTGTGGGTACTCAAATGAAACATATTTTCGAGACGAATCCAACGATGTTATTCCCACGGGTCTCCTGGAGCCATTTAAATTTCCGGGATATACCAAAAAAAAATTGAAAAAATGTGAAAAAATCATGGAAAGTTAGAAAAATTTAAGGGAATAAATTGAAAATTTCTAAAAAAAATAGGAAACCTAAAAACCGCGCGATTTAAAAAAAATTTTCTCTGAAAAACCCCGTAAAAAATTTAAAAAAATGGGAAAAAGTCATGTAATATTAAAATAATTTAAGGAAATGAATTGAAAAATTCCATAGAAAAATGAAATGTTATCAAAAATGTGTGAAAATTTTAAATTTTTTTGAATTATATTAATTTACGTTAGTGTATCGAAATGATACAACCAAATTCGGCTCAAGATCAGAAAAGTGTTATTTATTTATTGTTTGATATTTTTGGTCAAATTCAGTGTGTCACGCACTAGGATGACGCGTTTCGAACTCCTTGACGAGTTCATCTTCAGACCCCTTTGTGACAAACTGATGCACAATGGTACATCATCAGCTGTATATATATCTACAATTATGCCTAACATATGCATGTGAAGTAGATATCAGCCGAAAATGTCCAGCATAGTTATGAATTTGACCATTCACAATCAAACATGAGAATGGAGGATATTTTATCCCCACGATTCCCTTTACCTAACAAAGCTCAAGCTTTACCATGGCTTTTCACCACAAAACTCAAGCTTTTTTTTTACTAGGTTTGTTGTTAAACTAAGCTTACTATTGTTACTGAGCATATATACAGTATTTGCTCACTACTAACTACTAAGCATATATAGTTTGTTAGGCCGTGCCGTGCCAGTGTATGTGTATTTGTGTTTTGTTAGTCGATCTTACAGTACATTATATTAATTTACGTTAAGTGTATCGAAATGATACAACCAAATTCGGCTCAAGATCAGAAAAGTGTTATTTATTTATTGTTTGATATTTTTGGTCAAATTCAGTGTGTCACGCACTAGGATGACGCGTTTCGAACTCCATGACGAGTTCATCTTCAGACACTTTTCTGATCTTGAGCCGAATTTGGTTGTATCATTTCGATACACTTAACGTAAATTAATATAATGTACTGTAAGATCGACTAACAAAACACAAATACACATACACTGGCACGGCACGGCCTAACAAACTATATATGCTTAGTAGTTAGTAGTGAGCAAATACTGTATATATGCTCAGTAACAATAGTAAGCTTAGTTTAACAACAAACCTAGTAAAAAAAAGCTTGAGTTTTGTGGTGAAAAGCCATGGTAAAGCTTGAGCTTTGTGAGGTAAAGGGAATCGTGGTGATAAAATATCCTCCATTCTCATGTTTGATTGTGAATGGTCAAATTCATAACTATGCTGGACATTTTCGGCTGATATCTACTTCACATGCATATGTTAGGCATAATTGTAGATATATATACAGCTGATGATGTACCATTGTGCATCAGTTTGTCACAAAGGGGTCTGAAGATGAACTCGTCATGGAGTTCGAAACGCGTCATCCTAGTGCGTGACACACTGAATTTGACCAAAAATATCAAACAATAAATAAATAACACTTTTCTGATCTTGAGCCGAATTTGGTTGTATCATTTCGATACACTTAACGTAAATTAATATAATGTACTGTAAGATCGACTAACAAAACACAAATACATTTTTTTGAATTTTTAAGGTTTTTTTAATAAAAAAAAAAAATTGAGAAAAATTAAAAAAAAATGAAGGAAAATTGCAAGAAATATTAAAAAAAACTTAAAAGAAAAAGTCAAAGAGAAATATTTGAAAGAAAAAATTGATTAAAAAAAGGATATAAGTGGGTAAAAAGAAAAATTTGAAAAATATTTAAAAAAATCTATGTTTTGTAATTATTATTTTTTTTTTTTTTGATATCCTTATATATATATATTTTGTTAAATTAGAGTTGTAACGGTTGAGATGGGTGCAGTAGCGCCGCAGGAAATGAATCATTTTTTTTTTGGTATATCCCGCAAATTTAAATGGTTCTAACTCGGTCCAGAAGACCCGTATGACATCGTTGGATTCGTCTCGAAAATATCTTTCATTTGAGTACCCGCACATGGGGGTCATCATAGAACCGAAAGGGGCCCCTTTTTTGACCCCCCGGGCTCCATGGGCCTGAGCGCCAACTTTGACCTACCATTTCGATGTTTGGGGACCAAAACGAAGATAATGGAATATTTTTTGTTTTAATCGGGCTCCCGCCCCATATTCTGTACTTCAGCCCAATAAGTTTTACATTTCTATGCAATTAATTGTACTTTTGATAGAAAAAAAGTACTTTTTATTACAATAAATGAATGCTTTGGTACTTTGAAAGTACTTTTTCATATAATAAAGGTATTCGTTGGTACAACAAATTGTATTTTTTGGTACATTGAAAGTACTTTCTGATACAATAAAGATATTCGTTGGTACAATAAATTGTACCTTTTGCCACAGTAAATTCTACTTTTTTATGCAATAGTTTCTATTGGGATAGTTAATTTGCTTTTCGAGTACAAAAAATTGTACTTTATGGTACAATTAATTATACTTTTTAGTGCAATAAAATTACTTTTTGTTACAACAAAATTAAATGCTAGAACAAGTGCTTTAGTCCAACATGTTTCTATTTTCAGCCAAAAATTTAAATATATTTATATGAGAGGTACCAAAAGGGGTGTGGCTGTACTTCCAGTTTTTTTTCTCCAAAACTTTATCCTAATTTGGCTACACTAAATACAGAATTTGGGCACGATCGCGTTGGGCGTATTGATATTATTACCGGATTTCAAAAGTGGGCGGAATGGTATATTTGTATGGGAGGTACCAGAAGGAGCGTGGCCATGTAGCCCTTTTTCAATACCGTAATTAGTTTTGGGGAAATATTAACATATGCAAAGTTTTTAAAACAATTGGTTACATCTTTCGAAAGTTATTGTGCGTACCAGCATGACAGACAGACAGAAAGACAGACGGACATGGCTCAAACGACTTAAAAAGTCATGAATCGAATTTGGTTCTCTTTCTATGTGTTACACTTTTGGGTCGTATCAAATGACATATACCCACCCACCCGTACGGTGAGGGTATAAAAAGCACACACAAGAACGAGTAAACAACCAAAGCATTAGATTTCTATCGAAATTTCATTTACTTGTGCATGAAAAATCCTATGTTCGTATGCGGTGTACCGTTGTTGATCTCTGGCACATATGTTTAATGTGCTACTGCTAAACTTTACTGACAAAAACAATTATATTAGCGGCTCTATTTCTAATTAATGCACTTTGTGACAATTTTTAGTTTGTTATATTATTATTTTTTGACAAATTCTTAAAATCTCTTTTACATATTTTGACACAGTTATTCGAACACCGGTATAACCGGTTTCACATTTGATTTCAATACGAAATATTTTTGTTTATATTCTAAAGCTTTGGGGATGTGTGCAAGATAGTTACTCTCGCTTGTACTCATAGTATGTATAGTCAAGTTTACTTTGGCTGATAACTTCTCTAACAATCTTACCTTCATAGCTGTTACACGACATTCTCTTAATATTCTCTCTGATATGTAGACACACAAAAACACTTGATAATTTGTTATTTTGTTTAATATTCGCACTTTTAACTATAGTTTTATGTGCTAGGGATATATATGTATATGTATGTATGTAGTATACATATGTATGTATGTTATAAATTCCACACAGATCACTTTGTTATTATCACAGCATTTAAGTATCACCGTAAGTATTATGGAAATAAAAACAGCAATGAAAGCACCGCCACAGACGAACGTAGAAACCACTAAACCGCACGCGTCTGCTTCCGTTTTACAAATGATTTTAGTACTCGATATCCAACTCCTCAGAACACAATTGCTAAATGTTCGCCAGATGAAAAAAAACAAACACAAACCAACAACACACACAATTCCTTTCAAAACATTCGAACGCTTAAGCTTAATTGAAGTCAAAGCTTTTCATGTTGTATTTGGGTTTAACCTTAAACTACAAACATAACACACTACTAGTCCAACTACGACGAGACTGGCTAAAAAACAAATGTTTGCATGTAATTCACCAGATAATACACAGACGGATACGACGTGAAACGTTTTGGTTGTGACGTCACAGTAGCTTTCAAAGGGGGTTTTGCCTGTTCGCCTTAAATGAAAAGCAAAACGTCACACACACATTCTGTTTAAATCGTGTGTATCGAATGAGTCATGATCACGTTTCATTTTGCAAGAGTTCACATGTGAATGTTTGATAGGTGGCTAATAAAAATTAGCCAGAAATTCGCGCAATGCCAAATGGAATACATACATACTGGCTGTTAGTTTGCTGCTTACTAGTATTTAGCATTATCAAATGTAGACTGAATATGTCAAGTATATTTGATTTTATACAGGAAATGTAAGAAATGTTAGAAATGTTATCAAAGCAAAAGAATAAAAGCTTTTTTTTTTAGCACAAAAGCTGGAATGCTACAGAGTTGGTTAGATATATATATGTATTTGTTAGGCACAAATTTTGGCGCCAATAACCTGTTAGTGTCGAATGATGAGCGATGTTCACATTGCCTAGTCACACCAGGGTTGTCAGGTATTTTTTTTGTCAGCTTTAGCGGCAAAAATGATATCCAAAATCGTCAACTAGTGTAAGTTTTGAAAAGTTTTAAATTTGTATAGATGTTGAATGAAAATGTATTTTTTGCTGAAAATTTAAAGTAAAATTAAAAACTAGTGTGGCTTTCTATTGAGTTAAATTAAGAATAAAATGTAATGAAAAAAAAATTCCACCCCAACCCAAATAGCCCCAAAACACCGGGGGTCAAAAAAAGGGGCCCCTTGGGTTCTATGATGACCCAACACGTGTGGGTACTTAAATGAAAGATATTTTCGAGACGAATCCAACGTTGTTATTTTTAAGTTTCTACGGGTCACCTGGACCGAGTTAAATCCATTTAAATTTCCGGGACATACCAAAAAAAAAAATTTTAAAAAATGTGAAAAAATCATGGAAAAATTTAAAGAAATAGATTGAAAATTTTTTTTAAAAAAATAGAAAATCTAATAACCGCGCGATTTTTTTAAAAAAATAATTTTTTCTGAGAAATTCGTAAAAAATTTAAAAAAATGGGGAAAAATCATGGAAAATTAGGATAATTTAAGAAAATGAATTGAAAAATTCCATAGAAACCCAGTAGGAAGTATCGTCATATACGACTTTGTCGACAACGCTGTCCTCAAGACAACATGTGAAAAATGTATGTTCTTGTCGTCAAAACACTCGATCGACAACAACCTGACCGACAAAATATTTATGTTGTCGTGCATCAAACAAAAAAGTTCAATGTCACGGGACAATAACGACAAAAAATTGAAGAGAGGAAAGTAGAAGTAAAAAATGTTTAGTTTGTTGGAAACAGCAGTGCGTGTCGGTTCATGTATCGCACGTTTTCAATAAAAATACTTCAGTTTGTTATTTTAAATTATTAAGCACTGGTAACGACAATTTGACCGACATTGTCGGTGATTATGTCGTGCATTATTGTGTGGGCGACATGTCGCTTATTTAGGCATCAACGACAGTTTGACCGACATTGCAAGACATCCTCAAGGATAGGTGCATGACCATAGTAAATCGGTGATGACACGTAGGGGACCGTCCATACAAACCGTCGACGAAATTTTCATACAAGTGTCCGCTTTGTCATGCACGACCTGATGAACGACAATGTCGGTCAAATTGTCGTTGATGCCTAGATAAGCGACCTGTCGCCCACACAATCATGCACGTCATAATGACCGACAATGTCGGTCAAATTGTCGTTACCAGTGCTTAATAATTTAAAATAACAAATTGAAGTAGTTTTATTCAAACGTGCGATACATGAACCGAAACGCACTGCTGTTTCCGACAAACTAAAATGTTTTTACTTCTACTTTCCTCTCTTCGTTATTGTCCCGTGACATTGAACTTTTTTGTTTGATGCACTACAACATTAGTATTTTGTCGGCCAGCTTGTCGGCAACCGAGTGTTTTGACGACAAGTACATACATTTTTCACATTTTGTCTTGAGGACAGCGTTGACGACAAAGTCGTGTATGACGATACTTCCTACTGGGATATCATCAAAAATGTGTGAAAATGTAAAATTGTTTTTGAATTTTTTAAGGTTTTTAAAGGAAAATTTCAAGAAATATTTTAAAAAAATTCAAGAAAAAGTCTAAAGAGAAATATAAGAAAGAAGAAAATTGATTAAAAAAAGGATAAAAGTGGAAAAAATTTGAAAAATATTTAAAAAAAAGACTATGTATTGTAATTATATATATATTTTTTTTGATATAACCCTTTAAAATATTATTTGTTTTTTAAATTAGAGTTGTAACGGTTGAGATGGTTGCAGTAGCGCTGCAGGGGAAATTTTTTTTTTTTAAAAAAATCGCGCGATTTTTTAAAAAATAATTTTTTTTTTTTTGTAAATTAGAGTGAAAATGGATGTGTTGGGCGTAAAAGTGGCGCAGGCAAAATTTTTTTTGGTATATCCCTCGGTCTCTAACTTGGTCCAGGAGACCCGTAGGAACCTAAAAATAACATCGTCTCGAAAATATCTTTCATTTGAGTACTCGCACCTGGGGGGTCATCATAGAACCGAAAGGGGCCCCTTTTTTGACCCCCGGGCCCCATGGGCCTGAGCGCCAACTTTGACCTACCATTCCGACGTTTGGGGAACAATTCTATTCTGAGAACTGCACGTGAAAGTAGCCCCAAAAAGAAGAAGTTCTGCATCATTAGTTTTCTCTTGTTACATGCCATAATAATTTAATATCGATTTGAAGTTAGCAAGTATCGTATAGGGAAATTTGTCACGTTTTAGCCTGTTTTGTTTGACATGTTGTTACTAACTTACTAATTTCAAATCGATATTAAATTATTATGGCATGTAACTTGACAAAACGAATGGTGCAGAACTTTTTCTTTTTGGGGCTACTTTCACGGGCAGTTCTCAGAATTGAGTCCTAGAATCATGTGTTGTATTGACTGAGTGATCACTCCCCAGCCAAAACGGCTAAATTAAGAAACTTTAAATTTTGAATGTAGTTTCCTTTTATGACATAGGAAATTCAGACTGCATGAGAGTAAAATGGGCGTGGCACCGCCGCATACACCTCGAATTTTAAAATGGCTGTATATTTATACCCTCACCATACGGGTAGGAGGGTATATATAATCTGATACGACCCAAAAGTGTTAACACATAGAAGGAGTCACTTTAGACCTTAGGTTTCTTTGAACCAAATTCGGTTCATGACTTTTTAAGTCGTTTGAGCCATGTCCGTCTGTTTGTCTGTCCGGCTGGTACGCACGATAACTTTCGAAAGACACAACCAATTGGTTTGAAACTTTGCATAGATTAATATTTCTCCAAAACTACTTACGGTATTGTAAATGGGCTACATGGCCACGCCCCTTCTGGTAACTCCCTTGCAAATGTACCATTCCGCCCACTTTAGAAATCGAGTAATAATATTAATACCACCAACGCGATCGTGGTCAAATCCTATATTTAGTAAAACTAAAGCAGGATAAAGTTTTGGAAAAAGAAATTGGAAGTTTAGCCACGCCCCATCTGGTACCTCCCATACAAATTGTGCCTTTCCGCGCACTTTAAAGATGGAGTAATAATAGCAATACACCCAACGCGATCGTAACCAAAACCTATATTTAGTAAAACTATAGCAGGATACAATTTTGGAGAACAAAACTGGAAGTCTAGCCACGCCCCATCTGGTACCTCCTATACCCATCAGGAACCGCCCACTTTAGAAATCGATTAATGTTAATAATAGAACCAACGCGATCGTGCCAAAATTTTGTATTTAGTAAAGCTCAAGCAGAATAAAGATTTTGAGAAAAAGTCTGAAAGTCTAGCCATGCCCCATCTGATACCTCCCATACAAATATACAACTCCGCCCACTTTGGAGGTGGAGTAATAATATCAATACACTCGACACGATTGTGCCCGAATTCTGTATTTTGTTAAGCCAAAACAGGACAAAGTTTTGGAGAATAAAACTGGAAGTCTAGCCTCGCCCCTTCTGGTATCTCCCATACAAATTTACCACTCCGCCCACTTTAGATATCGTGTAATAATATCAATATAATAGAAAATTTTATGTTTTACTGAGGGTGAGGGTATATGTACGTCGGGTTGCCCAACTGAAACTTTCTTACTGGTTTGTTTTCTTTTAAACATTACTCACTCACGCCTAAACGGCAGAACCGATTTCAATGAAATATTTGGACCTTTGGGCGGAGTGGGCGTGACAAAACATATTTTTAGAGCTAGGGAGATAAAAATTTGTTACATAGATAGTACTCGGCAACATGAATATGAATATGCAGATGGAATTTTAATTTTGGATCAGAGGGGGCGGAGGGGGTGTGACCAAACTTTATTTTAGCCCCAGAGTGAAAAAATTTGGTACTCCAATAGTACTCGACAACACGAGTATGAATATGTAGGCGGAATTTTAATTTTGGTTCAGTGGGCGTGGAAAAACTGTATTTTAACCCTAGGTAAAGTACAATTTGACACCCAGATAGTACACGGCAACACTAATATGAATATGCAGTCGAAATTTTAATTTTGGATCAGTGGGCGAAGAGGGCGTGACAAATTTTAATTTTGGATGGTTGGGGGAAGGTGGCTTGGCAAAACTGTGTTTTAGCCCCAGAAAGATACAATTTGATACTCAGATGGTATTCGACAACGCGAATATCAATAATGCAAACGAAATTTAAATTTTGGATCAGTGGGCGGAGGGTGTGTGACCAAACTGTATTTTGGCTCCAGAGAGATAAAATTAGTACTCGGCACTTCAGGTTCAAATTTGCAGACGAAATTGTTATTCTCAATCAGTGGGCGAAAAGGGCGTGGCAAAACTGTATTTTAGCCCTAGAGCGATAATATTTGATACAAAATAGTACAGTTTATTTTATCAAAAAATACGGACTGCAAGCTGGTAACATTGGTGTGGCTCCGCCCCATACAGCTCGAACTTTAAAATGGCTGTATCTTTTAAACTATTAAAGGTAGGAAGTCGAGATTTTAGGTTACGTGAAAACGTAGTTAAACAATGGGGCGTGGCACCGCCCATACAAATCGAATTTCAATCGGTCATATCTCACGAGCCATTATAGGTATGAAGATGAGATTTGCTACATATGTTACTGGTACAAGAAGGATTGCGTCTCGCTGAGAAATAGGTGCCACGCCCCTTTTGAGATAATCCTTATCTCGGCGAAATTAATCGACCGATTGCAATAACATTTTCACTGTGTGATTCTATCCGCAGGGCCTCTATTATAGGCTACATGACAACATAAATAAGAAAAGGGGCGTGGCACCGCCCACACAAACCCAACATTTCAACCGTTCATATTTAACGAGCCACGCAAGGTATGAAGATGAGATTTCTTACATATGTAAATGGTACATGGGGAATAACGTCTCGCTGGGAAATGGGCGGTGCCACGCCCCTTTTGGAAATATTTTTTATGTCGGTCATATTAATAGAATGATTGTAATAATATATTAAAAATTGCCTACTGACTATAGATAGGATGATGAAATCTGGGGAGGTTGTTCCCCTTTTCGAGTTTACGTCAGCTAAGAATGGATTTTTGAAAATTCGTAAATTACCAATAAAGGATAAGAGTTAAAGTTTTTTTGAAATTCGATAGGCAAAAAAATCGAAAAAGCGATTAACCTTTTTTTCCTTTAATGGGTAAAAATGCCGAAAAGGGATAAAACTGGTACTAAACAAAAGAGTAGTCTCCAATATTATGTATATTGTAATTATGTATTGGGACCGGTCGTGGCATAGTGGTTAGAACACGCGACTACCATGCGGGAGATCGCAGGTTCAAACCAGGCTCCAGTCATCTTAAAACCAAAAATTGTTCTTTCATTATCAGCTCCCCTCGAATGTTGTTGACAGCAACTTCGCAGTATTAAAATGTCGAGGCAATCGGCGTGTCAAGTAAGAGCTTCTCAAACAGTGACGTTCGAATTCGTCGATAACAAGTAGGTGCCGTTAGTTGTGAATCTAAAAATAGAAATCGTGTTAATTCACAACAACGCGAGAAGCTATCCCACACCTCATTCATGGGGTGCAAAGGGAAATTAAGTAAGTAAGTAATTATGTTATATATATATTATGTTAAATATTATATGAGGACGTCACAAAACTGGGCAAAAGTGCAGAATATAGGGCGGGAGCCCAAAACAAAAAAAATGCCACCCCCTAAATACGCCCCAAAATACGAAAATCGAGGTCAAAGCTGGCGCTAAGGCCCGGGGGGCCCGGGGGCCAAAAAAAAGGCCCCTTGGGTTCTATGATGACCCCCCAGGTACGATGTTATTTTTAAGTTCCTACGGGTCTCCTGGACAGAGTTAGATCCATTTAAATTTCCGGGAAAAAGTTAGAAAAATTTAAGGAAATAAATTGAAAAATTCTAAAAAAAAATAGAAAATCTAAAAACAGCGCGATTTAAAACAAAATAATTTTTTTCTGAAAAAGCCCGTAAAAAATTTAAAAAAATGAGGAGAAATCATGTAAAAATAGAATAATTTAAGAAAATGAATTGAAAAATTCCATAGAAAAATGAAATGTCATCATAAATGTGTGAAAATTTTAAATTATTTTGAATTTTTTTAGGTTTTTAAAGAAAAATTTCAAGAAATATTTAAAAAAAATTCTAGAAAAAATCCAAAGAGAAATATTTGAAAGAAGAAAATTGATTAAAAAAGGATAAAAGTGGAAAAAATGGTGAAAAATTTAAAAAAAAAAAGCTGTGAATGATGGAGAGGCGCCGCAGGCAAAAAATATTTAAAAAAAAAAATGGTAGGTCAAAGATGGCGCTCTGGCCCATGTGGCCCGGGGGGTCATAAAAGGGCCCCTTTCGGTTCTTTGATGACCCCCCAGGTGCGGGTACTCAAATGAAAGATATTTTATATACGGGTCTCCTGGACCGAGTTAGAGCCATTTGAATTTCCGGGATAAACCAAAAAAAAAAATTATCGCGCAATTTTTTAAAAAAAATTTTTTTTTGTTATATCCCGGAAAAAATATTTTTTTGTGTAAATTAGAGTGGAAATGGATATGTTGGGTTTAGTAGCGCCGCAGACAAAAATTATTTTTAAAAAAATCGATAATTTTTTTTTTGGTATATCCCGGAAATTCAAATGGCTCTAACTCGGTCCAGGAGACCCGTAGGAAGCTAAAAATAACATCGTTGGATTCTCGAAAATATCTTTCATTTGAGTACCCGCACCTGGGGGGTCATCACAGAACCGAAAGGGGCCCCTTTTATGTCCCCCGGGCCCCATGGGCCTGAGCGTCAACTTTGACCTACCATTCCGATGTTTGGGGAACAAGACGAAGACAATGGTATATTTTTTTTAATCGGGCTCCCGCCCCATATTCTGCACTTCAGCCCAAAACTGTATTGTAGCCCTAGAGATATACAATTTGGAACACAGTACAACATTTTTCAGCTCATTGGCTCTAACTCGGTCCAGGAGACCCGTAGGAAGCTAAAAATAACATCGTTGGATTCTCGAAAATATCTTTCATTTGAGTACCCGCATTTGGGGGTCATCATAGAACCGAAAGGGGCCCCTTTTATGTCCCCCGGGCCCCATGGGCCTGAGCGCCAACTTTGACCTACCATTCCGATGTTTGGGGAACAAGACGAAGACAATGGTATATTTTTTTTTAATCTGGCTCCCGCCCCATATTCTGCACTTCAGCCCAAAACTGTATTGTAGCCCTAGAGATATACAATTTGGAACACAGTACAACATTTTTCAGCTCATTGGCTCTAACTCGGTCCAGGAGACCCGTAGGAAGCTAAAAATAACATCGTTGGATTCTCGAAAATATCTTTCATTTGAGTACCCGCACCTGGGGGTCATCATAGAACCGAAAGGGGCCCCTTTTATGTCCCCCGGGCCCCATGGGCCTGAGCGCCAACTTTGACCTACCATTCCGATGTTTGGGGAACAAGACGAAGACAATGGTATATTTTTTTTTAATCTGGCTCCTGCCCCATATTCTGCACTTCAGCCCAAAACTGTATTGTAGCCCTAGAGATATACAATTTGGTACACAGTACAACATTTTTCAGCTCATTGATTTGGGACTCAATTCTGAGAACTGCACGTAAAATTGGCCCCGAAAAGAGCCTAAAACGTGACAAATCTCCCTATACGATACTTACTAACTTCAAATCGATATTAAATTGTTATGGCATGTAACTTGACAAAACGAATGATGCAGAACTTCTTCTTTTTGGAGCAACTTTCAAGCGCAGTTCTCAGAATTGAGTCCCAAAATCATGTGTTGTACTGTATAGATTTGCAAAGAAGTGCCAGCTAAGTAAGCAAGCAAGACTTAGGGTGCGAGTATTTATCAGACTGAAATTTCTGTACTGGTTTTTGGTGTACTAAAGGGTGTCCCAACAAGAGCGCAATTTTTAAATTTTAAATAAAACACAGATATTTTAAAAAAAATCGTGAAACTTTATTATATCGCAAAGTAGACAGAATGAGGTTATGTATGGAACAATATATCGTGCAGATGGCCGCCGCGGTTTTCCTGCATGCACGTGATCTTTTAATGAAATTTTAAACGACCGTTTCGCGGTAATGAAATACCGCAGCGTCCAATTTCCTCTTTTAAGGCTTGAGTCGTCGTCGGCTTATTCGCGTAAAACATCGACTTCAAAAAACCCCAAAGAAAAAAATCTAATAGTGTTAAATCGCACGATCTAGGCGGCCAATTCAGATCTCCAAAACGCGAAATAACACGACCGGGAAATGACTGATGCAGCAATTGAATTGTTTCCCTCGCTGTATGACATGTGGCACCGTCTTGTTGGAACCACATGCCCTCCACATTCATTTTTTCAATTCGCGGCAAGAAAAAACTGGTTATCATTTCACGATACCGAACACCATTGATTGTTTGCGCTTGACCTGCCTTGATCGACGTCATCACGTACAGCTGCGACATTTTCGGTCGATCGACCTGGTCGATGGCGCGTTGTTGTCTTTACATCACTAACAGACCCAGCTTTGACAAATTTATCCATTAATCTCTTTACAGTTGACTCTTTTGAAGCATTATTGTGACCCCAAATTGATCGCAATTTGCGAACTGTAGCCGCAAAACTTTCACCATTTTGGTAAAACAATTTCACAATGAGAATGCGTTGTTCATTCGTGTAGCGCTCCATTTTTACTAACCTCGTACCTTCTACTAGCAAACAATAACAATTGTTCAAATGTCAAACAATGACACTTCGAATGTTGCCAGATTTAAAAATTGCGTTCTTGTTGGGACACCCTATGTCGGGATTCTAGACCACACAAAAAAAATATTATTTATACAATATATTTATTTAAATTTTGCCAAAAACTTATTGACTCATATATTTTACCATTTACTTATAACATGTTTACTAACTGTTATACACACAATACAACATCTTAATGCGATTGTTGTTTAAAAAAAAAATTATGTAATTATGTTATTGAACAAAATGTTATTATACATTACAACTATGTAATTGCAATCAATAACAATGACTGTTGTAACCGCAAAACTTAAGTTTATTCAACTGTGAATAAGGTCTAAACTCGTGTCGTCGGTGCACTGTGATGGCGGTGATGGCCATCAAAGACGCAACAAATACCGTAATGATTTATTAAACACTCGGCATAATAAGTCATTTTGTTAAACAACGGAAACGCATAAAATAATATTGTTTGTTTTTGTTTTTTGTATCGAGTCAATAAAACAAAAGTAAAAGTACATTAATGATCATTGCCAAAATTAAAAACAATTATATCAAACTTCAGTGTTCTCGTACCTGAGTGCATAAGTATGAGTAATTCGTTACCAAAAAGCCTTCAGGAAACATTGACACAAAATTAAAAAAATTGGTTTGTTTGTTTGTTTGTTTTTGTAGCTAATTAGTTAGAAGTGACGCTTGAATTGCGAGCGCAACAATTATATAATTACATACTAATATCATTTGCGAAATAAATTTGAAATATTATAAGAACAATATATAATTATTATATTTACTTATATATGTAAGTGGTAAAACAGAGATACTGGTTAGTAGAGCACAACAGATTGTGGGCAACAGTTTATTGATTGGATTTTGGAACAGTAGGAAGGTATTAAACAGTAGAACACAACGAATGTGTGCAACTACTCGCAGATGGCAAGTGTTGGTACAGCTGATAAGTGAACATTTCTGCAAAACAGTGCAGAAATTTCAAACAGAAGAATTAAAAATATATCTTTTTATATATGAGGAATCAGAAGAAGTCTATGAAGGTCTATGAGGGTCATTTGTATGGGAGGTACCAGAAGTGGTATATCAAATGTTATGGTTTTCTGAAGATTTGCCTACTATTATAAGATAAGTAAATTGATTAAATTCAAATACACAGTACAACACATGATTTTGGGACTCAATTTTGAGAACTGCACGTGAAAGTAGCACCAAAAAGAAGAAGTTCTGCATCATTCGGTTTGCCAAGTTATATGCCATAATAATTTAATATCGATTTGAAGTTATTAAGTATCGTAAAGGAGAATCTGTCAGATCGCGTTTCGTGCTTCTATGGGGCACCGTCTTAAGACTAGCTAACTATCTTTATTTGGAGGGTCTTTCTGAAGTGGCCGAGGGTTGCTAAGCCAATCCAGTAATCTTGTTCAGGTTGAAAAATATTGGGGGTCAGTCAAAAATTTGACTCTTCTAGGGGCTCTATTGCGATAGTTAGATCAGTGGGAGCAAAATTTATAAAAATATGATTTGACGAAAGTCGTCCGTACATGTATGCCTCCTACATCTACAGTTCTACTACACAATTATGACCTTTTAACCTCTAACCGGAAGTAGTTAGCTGCTTGGACAGTGCCACAAAGGAATCGCTTCTGGTCACTCCCAAGTGAGTGACAATCAGTAACTTTCCACCTCTGGGCAAAGTCCCATTCCCTTCCCGGTCTTAGACCAAGTATTCCCCGGGCAATGATTTTAAAGCAACCGCTTAGAAGTAAGCTAGAGTTAGAAGGCGAAATGTTGAGTAACCTAATCGGCATGCTACCACCGAAGCGTCTCAGGAAGTAGGTAACAGAAGTTACTGAAGCTCAACACAGGCTCCCTTAGTGGCTTTGACAGCCCCAAGAAACTAGGATCGGGAGCGGTGGCCTAACAAGCCACTCTCCTTAAACAAAATTTATTATGAAAACACAAAGAATAGAAAAAACAAGAACCCCCCCCAAATGTTGACGACCCCCGCGAACTATATAAGGACCAAGATTTAAGGATATGCACCTGGAATGTCCGAACTCTTTACAGAGATGGTGCCTCTATCCAACTGGCGGATATCCTCGACAAATACAAGGCTGACATCAGCGCTATACAGGAAATGAGATGGACGGGACAGGGATGCACACGACGAAAGAACTGTGACATCTTTTACAGCTGCCATCCAGAAAGACACGAATTTGGATGTGGTTTCATAGTCGGCAAGAGACTTCGACACCTGGTCTCGCGGTTTAACCCTGTAAGTGACCGAATAGCCACCATTCGCATCCGGGCGATATATTTTTACATTACGCTGATTTGTGTACACGCCCCTACGGAAGATAAAGACGATGAGATTAAAGATGCATTTTACGAGCGCCTAGAGGAAACATACGACCGCTGCCCTGGCCTCGGCATTAAAATTGTTCTGGGAGACTTTAATGCAAATATAGAAAGGGAAGATGTTCTTAGTCCATTGATCGGTAAATTCAGCCTGCATACCGACACGTCAGACAACGGGTTTAGGCTGGTTAGCTTCGCAGCGGGAAGGAACATGGTAGTGAGTGGAACCAGATTCCAGCACAAAGATATCCACAAGGCAACTCGGCTATCCCCCGATCATAACACCAAAAATCAAATTGGTCATGTGGTAATTGATGGCAGGCTCTAGCCTTTAGTGTCATGGACGTGCGTGTGATCCGTGGTGCTAATATTCTATCGGATCATTACCTGGTTGCAGCCAAGGTGCGCACAAGATTGAGCAGAGTGATAAACGCACGTAACCAAACACAAAGAAAGCTGGACATCGCGAAGCTGCAAACCCCAGAGATAGCTACTGCCTAATCCAACCAGCTCTTCCAACTTTTACGACACAACGCCTCTACTTCTGACGTTCCCGATACACAGTGGCAGCATATTGCGTATTCCATGGCAACCGCCGCAACAACCGTGCTAGGATATGAAAAGCGGCGCTCAGACGAATCCTGGTACGATGAAGAATGTCGCATAGCGTCTGAGGAACAGGATGCTGCTTATAGGGCAAGGCTACAGCCAATTGGAACCCGTGCTGTTAGGGAACGGCACAAGAAGAAAGCAAAACAGGCGGAACAGCTATTTAGGCGAAAAAACATCAGATAAAGGAACGGGAGATCGAGGAAATAGAGCGATACAGGGATAGAGGTGAGGCCCGAACATTTTACCAAAAAGTAAGAGTAAATGGATACGGTAATAGCCTCCCCACCTATAAGGACAAGGATGGAAATCTGGTCATGGATACGCAGAGTCTGCTGCACATATGGAGAGAACACTTCCAGCAACAGCTGGTTCCAGAAGGCAGCGCACGTGAAGTTATCACGCCAATTGTAGACAACGGCTTAGATTGCCCACCACCAAGTCAAGCCGAGGTAAAGAGAGCAATATCGCGGCTGAAAAATAATAAAGCAGCCGGTGAAGACAGACTTCGGGCAGAGCTCTTCAAGTCCGGTGGTGAGGACCTGACAACGAGCATGCAAGCGTATTATGTCCTGTGCTGAAAAAAGGTGATCCAATTATGTGCTCCAACTACCGCGGGATCAGCCTTTTACCCATCGCATATAAGGTCCTGTCGAATGTGCTATGTGAAAGACAACCTGATCGGGCCTTATCAGTGTGGCTTCAGACCTGGAAAATCAACAACTGACCAGATTTTCACACTTCGGCAAATCCTTCGATCTGTTAAATCGGAATTCGATCTTTTAAATCGGACTTCGGTCTGTAAAACCGGACTTCGAACAGTTGAATCGGACTTCGGTCTGTTAAATCGGACTCCGGTCTGTTGAAACGGACTTTGGTCTTTGAAATCGGAACTTTGGTCTGTTAAATCGGAACTTCGGTCTGTTAAATCGGACTTCGGTCTGTTAAATCGGACTTCGATCTGTTGAATCGGACTTCGGTCTGTTAAATCGGACTTCGGTCTATTGAAACGGACTTTGGTCTTTGAAATCGGACTTCGCTTTGTTAAATCGGACTACGGTCTGTTAAATCGGACTTTGGTCTGTTGAATCGGACTTTGGTCTGTTAAATCAAACTCCGGTTATACCGACTCGTCGGTTGCACAGATTTCGGTCTGGTATTCGAAGATACTCTTCGTTCCTGTAGCCTTGTATTAGAAATTGGCACCATAGGATCTTGATATTAACACTCCGTCGGGTAAGCTTATTAGTTTGGTCGCGAAATCGATAAAAATACGAGTGGCAGAAGTTGATCTAAAGACGAACATGTGCCATCGACACGATCCTGAATTGTGGATACCAAATTGATTTACGACGTAAACAAAATCACCGATACAACCACGAGTTTCAAAAGTTGATTTGCTTAAGAACCCGAATCATCAACATGATCCTGGATTGCGGATACCAAACTGAATTACCAACAACCCTGAATTAACAATATATTCCCAAATTGCTGTTATAAACCGGAACCAAAGACAAACCCGAATCATCAAGATGACCCAGTATTGCTAATATAAACCCGAATCACCAATACCCTTCTGAATTGTTGACATTAACCTGAAACTCCGACAAAACCCGAATCACCAAAGCTGACCACATACTGCTGATATTAATAGTAACCACCAGCAAACCAGAATAACCAGTACGCTGCCGAATTGCTGGTACGAACCTGAATTACCACGTTCCTGAATACCGAAACGATCCTGAACTACATGACCTCTACAGTTTTGGGAGTATGGTATAGAGTTCCCAATCACCTCAAATCGACCAGCTCGTAAAATTCCCGATTATCATAAATCAAACCGAGTGCCAAAACCTGTCATTGCAGTCATAGTCCATATCAATACTCGTCGAGCGTATAGTTCTCTATCATCTGAAATTACAAATTACCAGACAAGATGACAACGCTATGACTGAATCCGAATTAGAATTGTTTTCGAATCTAAATACTTTATCCAGTAGATTAGAACTTTGAATTATACCATCAATAAACAATTCTGTAATTTTGCCCTAGACATGGAGAATCTACTGAGTTCAAGACAAGAAAACCACGTTGCATTAGGAATATTTGGAGAAAATTTTATGAGGAAAAATTACTGGGGGGTAGATGATACATTTTACCCCTCTAGGGGCGACTCCGGGGCAGTTTCGGTTCTTGATGTGAATTTGTTCTCCTTCCCCACCAACTTTGACCACGGTGAGCTACCATTTGACCCCAAATTTTGGCTCATGCTTTTTTTCCCTAACCACACAAAATTAGTGGGTGGTTCGTATCCAAATCATGTTTAGAATCTCCATACAGCACTATCCCAACCCTAATATAGAGTTGCATTGCAACCGGTTGTTACAGACCCATAGAGTAGCGGAGGAGGTACGATAGGTCTCACCGTGTCCAGGAGGGGTACGTTCCATACTGTCAAGCCTAAATTGGTAGAAGAAAGAAAGAGCCGACAATTGCGGTAAGTTGTTTCTAAAATTGTCGACTCATATTCCTATAAAGTCCAAGTATAAAATCCTATGAGAGCGATGGTAATCGCATTGTAATTTGCCCAGCGTATTCAACACTCAAAGGCTAATACCTTAATGGCGAGACTCATACATACAACGGCTGAAGTGCAGAATATGGGGCGGGAGCCCGATTAAAAAAAATATGCCATTGTCTTCGTCTTGGTCCCCAAACATCGGAATGGTAGTTCAAAGTTGGTGCTCAGGCTCATGGGGCCAGGGGGGGTCAAAAAAGGGGCCCCTTTCGGTTCTATGATGACCCCGCAGGTTCGGGTACTCAAATGAAAGATATTTTCGAGACGAATCCAACGATGTTATTTGCTACGGGTTGCTACGGGTCTTCTGGACCGAGTTAGCCATTTAAATTTCCGGGATATACAAAAAAAAAAATATTTTTAAAAAAAATCGCGCGAAATAGCTAAAAAAAAATTATTTTTAAAAAAATCGCGCGATTTTTGCCTGCGGCGCTTTTACTCCGAACTTATACATTTTCACTCTAATTTACAAAAAAAAAAATATTTTTCCCGGAATATGCTAAAAAGAAAATTTTTTTTTAATTTTTTTTATATATTTTTCAAATTTTTCTTAATTTTTTCCACTTTTATCCTTTATTTAATCAATTTTCTTCTTCCAAATATTTCTCTTTGGACTTTTTCTTTTCCTTCATTTTTTCTCAATTTTTTTTTTAATTAAAAAACCTTAAAAATTAAAAAAAATTTTAAATTTTTGATGAAATTTCATTTTTCTATGCAATATTTCAATTCATTTCCTTAAATTATTCTAATTTTCAATGATTTTTTCCAATTTTTTTAAATTTGTTACGGGGTTTTTCAGAAAAAATTATTTTTTTTTTTTAAAAATCGCGCGGTTTTTATATTTTCTATTTTTTTTTTAATTTTTTCAATTTATTTATTTTTCCAGGATTTTTAAAATTTTTTTTTTTGGTATATCCCGGAAATTTAAATGGCTCTAACTCGGTCCAGGTGACCCGTAGGAACTTAAAAATAACATCGTTGGATTCGTCTCGAAAATATCATCATAGAACCCAAGGGGCCCATTTTTTTGGCCCCCCGGGCCTTAGCGCCAACTTTGACCTAGATTTTCGTGTTTTGGGGCGAATTTGGGGTTGGGTGGCATTTTTTTTGGGCTCTCGTCCCATATTCTGCACTTTTGCCCATACAACGCTTGTGGACTCCACTAATGTGAGTAATTGGCCAAAAAAAAAATTGGTGAAATGGGACTGGTAGACGTTGCAGCTCCCCATAGAAAATAAATGTTTCATATCCGGAGAAGTATAACAGTGAGAATCATAGAACTTTGTATAGGACCCTTCATCACTTATGCGCGTATTTTGTCGAACAAAAACAGGAAAGCTATCTTAGCTAAATGCCATTTAACTCATTAAATTCATGTTTTGCATACAAAAATTTCCTACTTAGTAAGACCACAACTTCATTGTATGTTGGTCCTGCGAATAGAGCTCTAACGCCGTTATATAAATATACGAGACATTTAAACCCAATTGAGGGCATTGACACATTTTAGATCGAATTTGCATAATTGTCTTCAAGATAAGAGACATCATTCTCCTCTGCCTTCATTACCCCTTTAAAAGTTACAAAATATTCATATGAACATATCAAAAAGTTTTCCACAAAAATTCGTATGATTTTCTTCTAGTTAAGAGTAATCAACATCCTCTGCCTTGATAACCCTCTTAAAGATACAAGATATTCATATGAACATACCAAAAAGATTAACCCAAATGTTGCCCTTTCCCTCACCTCCCCATGTCCCAATGTACCTAGAGCTTATCGTGTCGTCGTTTTGACCAAATGCCATCAATTACAATCAGATTCCAACCTAAATCCATATGCAATTAATTTCATGTTTTCCTCAAGTACTTTGAAGAGTGGCGAATTGGCTTTGGCTCTCCAAAACAAAAAATCAATCATTCTAATACGTGAATTTCTTATCTTGTACGTGAGTTCATAGCTGTGCAGTATTGACAAAAGCAAAATCAACCAAAGCGAACGAACGTATCGATTTAGATATCTCTACGACATTGTTTGGGATACAATTGAAAAGTTAATAGTGACGGACGGACATTTACACTGTCGAATTGGCTGATTTATGTACATTTAATTATATACGATAAATGATATACTTAAATATGTATTTGTGTTTTCGATATGTAGCATTTTTTTTCAATTTTACTTTCTGTTGTTTTCTCTGAGTTTAGATAGAATTGAGATTTTTCCTAAGGTCACCGTTTGTGTAATGCTACACCGCGTTCTTCGTAGTTAACCACACGTTTGGGGTTTTGTTGTCAGTCTACTCCAAGATTAGGGGTTTGAGTTGAATTGATTTATAAGCAATTGATTTTATGGGTTTGTCGATAAATGTCGACTGATTCAATGTCCTACATTAGGGGGAGGAATTTGAAAAAATTGCCAATATGTCTATATGTATATATCTTATGACGTTTGTGCGGCTGCTCAACAACATTTGTGTTGGGGTGTACAATAATGCAGAACTGTCCAAATGAAAAGCGGCAGTATAATATACCATAGTATGAAATAGTATAACAGATATAAAACATCATAACTGTTACGAAACATAATAACTGTTACACAGTAGTAAAAGTATTAAGCAGTAGTATATATGTTTATTATATAACAAAATGAATGTCAATGGAGTTAAGAACACCCAAATTATTGCAAAATTTAATGCAAAACAGCGTTACAGTACTACAACAACTGCAATATTATAACTGTTATACATCATAATAACTGTATTCTAGGAGGAGTTAGCTATTTAAGGGTACATTAGTTTTGATAGACATTCTATTTCATATATGACAAAAAGATTGTTCTTATATTTTGTAATGTATTCCAAATAATAATGTTTATATATACATAACAGTGCCAATCTTGTGTAAACATTTCAACTGTTATACAAAAGAACCGCCTGTGTTTTATCATTACAACTGCTTTACTTGTATGCAATTACTTTACAACTGTACAAATGATGTAAAAATTAGCCAACTATCTATCCAAATATTAAACGAGAGCATAACTGTTATACAAGGTATACTACTCTTAATTCAAAAATATATCAGCGGTATTGTAATTTATAACGATAACACAACTGTTATATGGCTTTATTACGACGACAATGTAGGTACTACGTAACTACGACGCCGGTATAACAGTTATACACCGGATAACCAGTTATACAACAATTATTAATCATTATAACTTTTTTTATCATTATTACTGTTAAATATGAGTGTAACTGTTATACATATTAGTGTAACTGTTATACATCAGCGAACACCCGTATAACTATAGTATATCAGTATAAGTGTTTTCCCCTGATGATGACTAACGCTGTCAATCGAAATATTGGAAAAATAAAACAAGGAAAAAAAACAATAACATCAGTGTTTTCTAAAATTAATGTACATCATTGTAACTGTTATACACGGAGATACAATAATATACCTGTTACACATCAGTATAATTGTTACACATCAGTATAATTGTTATACGTCGCTATTACTGTTATACTTCAGTGTAACTTTTATAGCTTAGTGTAAAAGTTGTATGTCAGATTAACTGTTATACTCCATTGCAACTATTATACACCGGTATAACTGAAATACACTGGTATATCTGTATTGTATAACTGTTACACATCAGTATAACCGTTATGCGTCGCTAGTACTGATATACATTAGTTTAACTGTTATACACACTTCAGTGTAACTTGTATAGCTTAGTGTAACAGTTATACTTCGGATTAACTGTTATACTCCATTGTAACATTTATAAGTGATATACATTGGTATTACTGTTACACATCACTATAACTAATATACATTGGTATAACTGTTACACATTAGTATAACTGTAACACATTAGTATAACTGTTATGCGTCGCTTTTACTGATACACATTAGTTTAACTGTTATACACACTTTATTGTATCTTTTAGAGCTTAGTGTAATAGTTATACTTCGGATTAACTGTTATACTCCATTGAAACATTTATAACTGATACACATTATAGTAAAATACATTGGTATAACTGTTACACATCAGTATAACTTTTAAACATCAGTTTAATTGTTACACATCAGTAAAACTGTTATACGTCGCTATTGCTGATATACCTTTGTTTGACTGTTATACTTCAGTGTAACTATTATAGCTTAGTGTAAAAGTTATACGTCAGATTAACTGTTATACTCCATTGTAGCTGTTATACACCGGTATAACTGATATACATTGGTATAACAGTTACACATCTAAACAACTAATATACATTGGTATAACTGTTACGCATCAGTAAAACTGTTATGCGTCGCTATAACGGATATACCTTAGTTTAACTTTTATACATACTTCAATGTAACTTTTATAGCTTAATGTAACAGTTATATTTCAGATTAACTGCTATAGCCCACTGTAACAGTTATAACTGATATACATTGGTATTAGTGTTACATATCAATTTAACTTATATACATTGGTATAGCTGTTACACATCAGTATAACTTTTAGACATGAGTTTAATTGTTAGACATTAGTATAACTGTTATACGTCACTATTACTAATATACCTTAGTTTAACTGTTATACATACTTTAGTGTAACTTTTATATCTTAGAGTAAAGGTTATACATCAGATTAACTGTTATACTCCATTGTAGCTGTTATACACTGGTATAATTGATATACATTGGTATAACTGTTACACATCAGTATAATTAATATACATTGGTATAACTGTTACACATCAGTATAACTTTCAGACATCAGTTTGATTGTAACACATCAGTATAACTTTTATACGTCACTATTACTGATATACCTTATTTAAATTGTTATACATACTGCGGTGAAATTTTTATAGCTTAGAGTAAAGGTTTATAGATCGTTATAAATTGGTATAAATGTTATACATTGGTATAACTACTTTTATAGCTTAGGGTAACAATTATACTTCAGATTTCTGTTATATATAGTATAACTGTTATACATTACCATGGTGTAGACGTGATTTGAGACTGGCCTGAAGAATTCTAACTAGACACTGTAATATCAGGCATATAACAATCAAACATGGTAGATTTATACCGGATTACTGTCGTATGCCTGAGGACGAGAAGGAGTCCGAGACAATAGAACATATACCTTTTAGGAGGCTGATATACTTAGGGTAAGGATGTATAGAGTACTTAGAGTCTCTTTCCTCAATCAGTGTTTTAATAAACATTCTAAAATATTTTTGTCTTATAAAAGATGTTCTTATATCCGATAACTACTGTTATAATATGTTTCATGCGGTGCCTTCCATCGTTAACTGGGCCAAGTGGGTGATAGATATGGTATACTTTTGTAATGGATTTTCTACGATTTTTCTCTTCTATCTTATCTATACCTAGACTTAATTACTTACTTATTTAGCTTCCACTTCTTTGCAATTATATTGGATTATATACTGGACGTAGAAAAATATTATAAGCTCTTCGATCTTCTGCGCTCTTTCTCCAGTTAGTCACACCAAGTTCTGCAAGGTTCTCAGTAACCTGGTCTTACCAAAGGAGTTTTGGTCGCCCTCTTGTTCGACGTCTATCGAGTTTATTGTCGAAGACTTGTCGAGCTAGAGCATTTTCATCCATGCCTACAACATGACCTAGCCCAACGCAACCGCTGCACCTTAATGCGTCTGACCACGTCAACGTTAGTGTACATGATTTATACGAAGTCTATACTCTCCGTAACGATGATGGACCCATGTATTTTACCCAGTATTTTTCTCCCGAATACTGCCGGAACCGATTCATCCGCTTGTGTCATAACTAGAGTGTTCAAAACCGAAACCGAAAACCGTTTAACCGGTTTTTTTCGAAACCGTATGCCGGTTTTTTTCAAAAATGCCAATTTCGAATACCCGGTTTAACCGGTTTTTTGACTTCGGTTAACCGGTTTTCAAAAAAGCAGTATATCACAGAATAGTGCTAGGTCAATTATAGTTAAATCGGCAATGAAGGTTGTTAATGCTTATCCGAGGCAAATCTCATAGGTTGCTTTCAATAAAATGTCCTTATGCAATACGAAAGTTTGTTTGGAAAATGCTGTTAGATGACTGTTTCCTCTCATCATTAAATGGGTGGAATGACTTCCGTATTCATATAAAAAAACTTTCAATTGTCCCTATCTCATAAACTAAGCATCCAATCGCGAAAAAGGACTATGTTATAGTTGGGAACTCATCTTGTATTGGCTAGCCGTCCGTATTTAGATGAACAAGTTAAAATGCAGTTATCTCCTAAACTAAGTGTCCGATAGCAAAAAGGAGCTTAAGTTGTGATTACCATACAATAGTTGGGGAATCACCCAGCCACAGTTGGGATCTAATTTTGAAATAGATTGGGATCTTACCTCGAAATGAGTGCGAAGTCGTCGATATTCATATGAAAAACTTTGTGCCTTTATTTCCTTATGCTAAGCGCCCAATGGTAGAAAGGAGGTTAATTTGTGGTCAAATTGATACCTTAATTCTAAACCATGCTAATTGTAAAATGTAAAATGTAAGGAAACGTATTTAAAGTTTGTGAATAATATAAATTCCATTTATACAGCCATGTTCTGGAAAACAATTCGGTTTGAAAAGAGAGCAAAATAGGAGAAATGTATTAAAAAGTATTACATTTTCACCGAGTTTTCTCTGTTTTTAAACCGAAATGTTTTCCAGAACATGGCTGATATACTAAGTTAAAATTTCCTGATAACATATGTTTGGATGGACAGGTTATAAATTGAATGGATTAATGTATCGATAATCATATATTTCCATATTTATTTGCATATTTGGTTGAATTTTACAATTTCTAAAAAACCGAACGTTTTTTTTATTAAATCATGTATTCGAAAACCGAATTGTTGGAAAAGGCATTTTTTGATAAAACCGGAAACTGGTTTTCTGAAAAATTCAAGTATTTGAACACTATGGATTCTAATATATACATCAAGACAGGTAGAACCAGTATCTGGTATAGCTGGGTTTTTATTCGTCGAGAGAGGACTCTGTCATTAAATCGCTTGCTTAGTCTGTAGTAGTTGCGTACTTAATCTGTCTCTCTGCAGCAAGAGACGAATGCGGTGGGGGGCACGCCCGCCCCCATTTCATCAACTTCATCAACCTTTTTCATTACTTTTAGCCGCAAAATTAGTTTGGGTGTTATGTCCGTTATATTTGTTGGGGCTTATGTCCGTTATGCCCCGCGGACATAATCCCAAATGCAAATTGGGGGTTATGTCCGGAGAGCGTGGCGGACATAAACCCCAAAATCGTGTTGGGGATTATGTCCGTGGGGGTTATGTCCGGGCACCATTTACCGCAGTGTGAGTATCAGGTCAGTTGGTTATTTACCAGATCTAAAGCCACACTGATAAGGCCCGATCAGGTTGAATAACACTGGCTTTAGCCTTTCACATAGCACACTCGACAGGAGTGTCATGGACTAGATGCATGCCTGCCATCAATTACTAGATGTTCAATTTGATTTTTGGTGTTTTGATTGGGGGATAGCCAAGTTGACTTGTGGATATCTTTGTGCTGGAATCTGGTTCCACTTACTACTGTGTTCCTTCCAGTTGCGAAGCTAACCAACCCAAACCCTTTGTCTGACGTGTCGGTATGCAGGCTGTATTTACCGATCGATGGACCAAGAACATCTTGCCTTCCTATTTGTGCATTAAAGTCTCCCAGAACGAGTTTAATGTCGTGGCCAGGGTAAAGGTTGAATATTTCCTCTAGGCGTTCGTAAAATGCATCTTTAATCTCATCGTCTTTATCTTCCGTCGGGGCATGTGCTCAAATCAGCGTGATGAGTCGTTTGTCGAGGCCCGGATCTTATTCTCAATACGCCGCAAAATATTTAAACTGTTCATTACTCTTATGTAGGGGTACCAAATAGAGTGACAAGTACAAGCTCGAGGATTGCACTTCGTCCGATTTGGACCCCACTGTTATTATTTGCTACTATGTTCTATTATTGGCCATATGGGCAGTAACCATTCCATTTTCAACACTCATGCAAACTGAGATTATGCTTCACGCCGCCCTCTGCTAGAAACCAAAGTTCCCATCCGGCCGGCCCCACTTTCACCATCAGAATACCGAAGTAAACTGTCATCAACGCTTCGCCACCTTCTGCCATACGGCTGACCGCAACAAACCACCTTCCGCTAGGTACCAAAGGTATCCCATCCGGCTGGCATCATCACGCTTTGGACATCACACAAACATAAAATTATTATTGTCCGACTTGATAGGAAGAGCTCAAAGATTCTGATACAGTTATAAACTTTCGCTTTACACTTTCCTGCTGTCGCTGTTACACCCTTGTTAGAGGTTTGGTGATATCCTTAACCAAGACGCTGCGAGTGCAACGCCACACTCAACTAAGAATCCGTAAGATGCCCAATGAGAGATACAAGACTCGTATGGTATCAAGAGACACCCTGCTCCATTTCTCTCGATCATTAAACTCTTAGTTTACCAGCGTTATTTTTGGTTTAACCAAAGCCACTACGTGGCACAGCTAAAGCAGTTCCTTATCCAAACGAACAAACCGCTCTGGGCATACCTGACCTCCCGTAGCACCATCTTTAGACTCCTTGGTTGGAGCTCATAAAGATGTACTTCTTTGCATCCACACTTTTTGCCTAGCAGGGCCAGAGAAGAGGTGGTATTTTTACATTATTATGGCATGTCTGGACGGTAGGGGCTGATTAGATCACCGAGTGTAGTGAGAGCTGGTTTTTGCCCAGATCACACTTGACCCAATCTAACCTAAAAACCCATTATAATTTATCATTTTATTATACATTAATGAGCTGCTATTCAAAAATGAATGTTCTCTGTTTATGTTTATAAATATACTAGTGGACCCGGCAATGCTCCGCTATTGCTTAATTGTCGAATACCTATAATATGTTTGACATGCCTACTTAAAGGGCTAAGATTAAGCGTCGTTTCTGTACGCTCTGTAAACTATTCGTTATCCAAGTTACTCTTAACCTGATCAAACTAACAACGTCTCACTAACCGATATTAAAACATACGTCAGCAAAGTCATATATATAGCAGCAAGTACTATCTGTATTCAAATTTCCTATTAATATTATAAATGTGAATGTCTGTCTGTTTGTTTGTTTGTTTGTTTGTTTGTATGTTTGTTGCTCAATCACGCCTAAACGGCTGAACCGATTTCAATGAAATTTGGAAGACAGTTAGTGTACTATATGGAAATTACTATAGGCTATATATTTTGTAATTTTTTACCCTATGGGCGGAGTGGGCGTGGCAAAACTTTTTTTAGAGCTAGAGAGATAAAATTTGATACCCAGATAGTACTCGACAACACGAATATGAATATGCAGACGAAATTTTAATTTTGGACCCAATGGGCGGAGTGGGCGTGGCAAAACTTTTTTTAGAGCAAGAGAGATAAAATTTTATACCCAGATAGTACTCGACGACACGAATATGAATATGCAGCCGAAATTTAAATTTTGGACCCAATGGGCGGAGTGGGCGTGGCAAAACATTTTTTAGAGCTAGAGATATAAAATTTGATACCCAGATAATACTCGACTACACGAATATGAATATGCTGACGGAATTTTAATTTTGGACCAGGTGGCGGAGTGGGCGTGGCAAAACTTTTTTTTAGAGCTAGAGAGATAACATTTGATACACAGAAAGAACACGAATATGAATATGCAGACAATATTTTAATTTTGGACCCAATGGGCGGAGTGGGCTTGGCAAAACTTTTTTTAGAGCTAGAGAGATAAAAGTTGATACCCAGATAGTACTCGACGACACGAATATGAATATGCAGTCGAAATTTAAATTTTGGACCCAATGGGCGGAGTGGGCGTGGCAAAACATTTTTTAGAGCTAGAGATATAAAATTTTATATCCAGATAGTACTCGACAACACGAATATGAATATGCTGACGAAATTTTAATTTTCGACCACATGGCGGAGTGGGCGTGGCAAAGCTTTTTTTAGAGCTAGAAAGATACAATCTGATACCCTGATAGTGCTCGACAACACGAATATGAATTTGCAGATGCTATTTTAATTTTGGGCAAATGGGCGGAGTGGGCGTGGCAAATTTTTTTTAGAGCTAGATATATAAAATTTTGGTACCCAGATACAAAGCGAATATGAATATTCAGACGAAATTTTATTTTTGGATCCGATGGGCATAGTGGGCGTGGCAAAACAATTTTTAGAGCTAGAGGGATAAAATTTGATGCACAGATAGTGCTCGGCAACATGAATATAAATATCAAGACGGATTTTTGTTTGGGGTCAATAGGCCCTAGAGAAATGAAATTTGGTACATAGATAGTACTCGGCTACACGAATATGAATATGCTGACGAAATTTAAATTTTGTATCAGTGGGCGGAGAGGGCGTGACCAAACGGTATTTTAGCACCAGAGAAATAAAATTCGGTATACAAATAGTACTCGAGAATACGATTATGAATATGCAGACGGAATTTATATATTCGATCAGTGAGCGAGTGGGCGAAGGGGGCGTGGCAAAACTGTATTTTAGTCGTTGAGACATAAAATTAAATACACAGGTAGTACTCGACTACACGAATATAAATATGCAAACAAAATTTATATTTTGGATCGGTTGGCAGAGTGTGCATGGAAAACTGTATTTTAGCCCTAAATACACCCAGATAGTACACGACAACACGAATATGAATATGTAGATGGCATTTTGGACCAGTGGGAGGGAGCGTGAGAAAACTGTTTTAGCGAAAAGAATTTTTTTTTCTTAAATTAAAATTTATTTATTTTTCAGAATTGTGTCAGTAAATTTTATGCACTATTTACACTGCGTCAATTTATTTTGTCAACAATTTTGGCAATAAGTCGTCAGAAAAAGTTTGTCGAAAAAATTTAAAGCGAAATACTGAGAATGATGTCAGTGCTATAAATGAGCCATGAATATATACATTTTTTTAGGGCTATATAAGGTAATATTTGAATACAGATAGTACTTGCTGCTATATATATGACTTTGCTGACGTATGTTTTAATATCGGTTAGTGAGACGTTGTTAGTTTGATCAGGTTAAGAGTAACTTGGATAACGAATAGTTTACAGAGCGTACAGAAACGACGCTTAATCTTAGCCCTTTAAGTAGGCATGTCAAACATATTATAGGTATTCGACAATTAAGCAATAGCGGAGCATTGCCGGGTCCACTAGTTACCTTATATAGCCCTAAAAAAATGTATATATTCATGGCTCATTTATAGCACTGACATCATTCTCAGTATTTCGCTTTAAATTTTTTCGACAAACTTTTTCTGACGACTTATTGCCAAAATTGTTGACAAAATAAATTGACGCAGTGTAAATAGTGCATAAAATTTACTGACACAATTCTGAAAAATAAATAAATTTTAATTTAAGAAAAAAAAATTCTTTTCGCTAAAACAGTTTTCTCACGCTCCCTCCCACTGGTCCAAAATGCCATCTACATATTCATATTCGTGTTGTCGTGTACTATCTGGGTGTATTTAGGGCTAAAATACAGTTTTCCATGCACACTCTGCCAACCGATCCAAAATATAAATTTTGTTTGCATATTTATATTCGTGTAGTCGAGTACTACCTGTGTATTTAATTTTATGTCTCAACGACTAAAATACAGTTTTGCCACGCCCCCTTCGCCCACTCGCTCACTGATCGAATATATAAATTCCGTCTGCATATTCATATTCGTATTCTCGAGTACTATTTGTATACCGAATTTTATTTCTCTGGTGCTAAAATACCGTTTGGTCACGCCCTCTCCGCCCACTGATACAAAATTTAAATTTCGTCAGCATATTCATATTCGTGTAGCCGAGTACTATCTATGTACCAAATTTCATTTCTCTAGGGCCTATTGACCCCAAACAAAAATCCGTCTTGATATTTATATTCATGTTGCCGAGCACTATCTGTGCATCAAATTTTATCCCTCTAGCTCTAAAAATTGTTTTGCCACGCCCACTATGCCCATCGGATCCAAAAATAAAATTTCGTCTGAATATTCATATTCGCTTTGTATCTGGGTACCAAAATTTTATATATCTAGCTCTAAAAAAAATTTGCCACGCCCACTCCGCCCATTTGCCCAAAATTAAAATAGCATCTGCAAATTCATATTCGTGTTGTCGAGCACTATCAGGGTATCAAATTGTATCTTTCTAGCTCTAAAAAAAGCTTTGCCACGCCCACTCCGCCATGTGGTCGAAAATTAAAATTTCGTCAGCATATTCATATTCGTGTTGTCGAGTACTATCTGGATATAAAATTTTATATCTCTAGCTCTAAAAAATGTTTTGCCACGCCCACTCCGCCCATTGGGTCCAAAATTTAAATTTCGACTGCATATTCATATTCGTGTCGTCGAGTACTATCTGGGTATCAACTTTTATCTCTCTAGCTCTAAAAAAAGTTTTGCCAAGCCCACTCCGCCCATTGGGTCCAAAATTAAAATATTGTCTGCATATTCATATTCGTGTTCTTTCTGTGTATCAAATGTTATCTCTCTAGCTCTAAAAAAAAGTTTTGCCACGCCCACTCCGCCACCTGGTCCAAAATTAAAATTCCGTCAGCATATTCATATTCGTGTAGTCGAGTATTATCTGGGTATCAAATTTTATATCTCTAGCTCTAAAAAATGTTTTGCCACGCCCACTCCGCCCATTGGGTCCAAAATTTAAATTTCGGCTGCATATTCATATTCGTGTCGTCGAGTACTATCTGGGTATAAAATTTTATCTCTCTTGCTCTAAAAAAAGTTTTGCCACGCCCACTCCGCCCATTGGGTCCAAAATTAAAATGTCGTCTGCATATTCATATTCGTGTTGTCGAGTACTATCTGGGTATCAAATTTTATCTCTCTAGCTCTAAAAAAAGTTTTGCCACGCCCACTCCGCCCATAGGGTAAAAAATTACAAAATATATAGCCTATAGTAATTTCCATATAGTACACTAACTGTCTTCCAAATTTCATTGAAATCGGTTCAGCCGTTTAGGCGTGATTGAGCAACAAACATACAAACAAACAAACAAACAAACAAACAGACAGACATTCACATTTATAATATTAATAGGATAGGATAATAGGATTACAAATTGTTTTAAATATATAAAACAGTTATTATTTATATTAACTTATTTTTTAAGATTTCAGAACTGTCGCATACATGACAGAGTCATGTCACTGCTAACATTCACTGTAGCTCATATCTACATCTCCGTATCTCTGTATCTCTCTGCATTATTCATGCATTCACTCTAAGCACTCATCCCGCAATAATATTAAACTTCTCTTCACAGAATAATGAACAACAAAAACATTTTATTTATATTCGTATGCATGCAAATTTTTAATGGTGCTGCAAAGAGGGGATTTTTCTGTATCGGTTTTTTTTTCGTGCACTTGGTGTCGCTGTTCTCAAATTAAGCCGCGATCAACCACTATGGGCTGTCGATTGTAGATCAAACTCAAACAGTTTTGTTATGAATTCGCGAATTAAAGGGTGTATTTAAATTAACATTTCATTAGTTGATAATGACTTGAAAAAAAAATAATTTAATCACTTAAGAGATAATCGACGACAGACATCTAAGAAAGAAAAAAAAACATTGTGTGGTTGGTTGTTTCCTTATCAGTAAATGAATGTTTCTTTGACGGGCATTTGTGGAAAACCCCCTGAAGAAAAGAAAAAAAAAATAAACTTGTGATCTTTATATTATTCTTATTGGATTCTACGAAAATGTCGTCTGTGTGATGCTGCTGCAAAAGCTTTAAAATAAAATGAGATTTATTACAATTTTCTCGGGAATTGTGATGGTAATGTTAGTGAATAATCACCAGTATTGTTATACATCAGTGATGCCCAACGTCAATGTATGCGATTTGTTCGAGTGTGTTGGGTATGCATAAAAGCTCTTTTATTGTTATTTCGGCAAACAGTGTGGTGCAAAAGTGACGCACTTCGTCACAACTGACATTAAATATCTTTGCATTACAAATTACAAATAATTATTACGGGTAATTTTGTTCCTTGATAATGGTACTTTTTCTAAAATGTTGGCCATTTCTCTCCCCTTATTTCCAAAACAACCAAGCACGTCTTTAGCGAGCACCTTAAAAAAAATGCCATCATCAAAAGGACGGCAGCGTTTTGATAAGGCAAGCGAAACAATAAAAGACGCCTTTTCAACATTAATATTTAAAATGTTTCCTGATTCTCCTTCAACAACATTTTTTTTTAAATTAGCAATTAAAATTTCAAGACCTGTAATGCCTTTCGACATTAAATTTGTGGTTACGCTTAACATTTCGTTGGCATACCAAACATACTGGCTCGCCAACGCTGTTTTGCGTAAACAAAAAATCATTTTTCCAAACATCGTTAAACATTTTGCGCAATACTGTAATTCGCTTTCCGATTTGCGTGTACTACCTTCTCGCTTGATGTCTACATGACAACTGATCAACAGTCGAAAAGCAAATTAAATCGTGTGTGTGTGAAAGCACAAAAGCTCTTTATGTGTAGATGTAAAAGCACAAAAAGCTGTTTTCGCTCGCGAGCTCAACTGGGGGGCATCGTTGTTATACATATAAAAACGTGTTTCAGTATATAATTCTGATGATTGTTTG
The DNA here is from genome assembly GCA_964034835.1 of Muscina levida. Lineage (NCBI taxonomy): Eukaryota > Metazoa > Arthropoda > Insecta > Diptera > Muscidae > Muscina > Muscina levida. The sequence goes on from OZ035881.1 coordinate 19,280,943, forward strand.
TTTTAATTAAGCAGCCAGCAGGTGGTGGTGTAGCAGCTACAGCTGATTGTGATATTCAGTATATTTGTGTGTACATAGATGCTTTTTTCTTAGCAAATGTTTTATATATTATTTAAATATATAATGTTTTTGGAGCACGCTATACGAGTCTAACAATATTGATTGATTGGGGATTTGGGACCCAATTCTATGAACTGCACTTGAAAGAAGCCCCAAAAAGAAGAAGTTCTACATCATTCGTTTTATCAAGTTACATGCCATAATAATTTAATATCTATTTGAAGTTAGTAAGTATCGTATAAGGGAATTTGTCACGTTTTAGGCGAACCACTAGTCCTATTGTAGCAGTTACAATAACACAGTTGTACTCCGTGGCGTATGATTTACGTGGAATATTACTTATGATAATCATACGCCACCATATAGCATTTATGTAATGTCAAATAAAAAAAACCTAAAACGTGACAAATTCCCCTATACGATAATTACTAAATTCAAATCGATATTACATTATTATGGCATGTAACTTGATAAAACGAATGATGCAGAACTTCTTCTTTTTGGGGCTACTTTCATGTGCAGTTCTCAAAATTGAGTCCTAACTTCATATCGATATTACATTATTATGCCATGTAACTTGATAAAACGAATGATGCAGAACTTTTTCTTTTTGGGGCTACTTTCATGTGCAGTTCTCAGAATTGAGTCCCAAAATCATGTGTTGTACTGTGTTATTTGTTTATAAGAAAAAATCACTTAGAGGAAAGAATTTTATGGTATTATTTCAGTTCTTTATGCCGTTGGGGATGTAAGATGAGTCTTGCATCTCCAGCCGACTCACAACCTCCTTCGTGGTTGCATCTGGGCAACGTTGTTCTTGATATTATTTTTATCATAAACAGCGGCAGCTAGTGAGCAACGAACCCTGATGGCTGGGCTAGCCACCCGCCTTTAGGTCCTTTACTGGCTATGAAAAAACGAGAAAGAAAATCTAACGAACGGCACCCCCATATGTTGACGACCCCCGTAAACGTAATAAGAACCATGATTTAAGGATATGCACCTGGAACATCCGGACTCTATAGAGAAGGTGCCACTATCCTCAAAAAATATGAGGCTGACATCACCGCCATCCAGGAGATCGGAAGGACAGGACAACGTAATAAGGACCATGATTTAAGGGTATGCACCTGAAACGTCCGGACTCTTTATAGAGATGGTGCCAATGTCCGACTGGCGGATGTGCTCAACAAATATAAGGCTGATCTCACCGCCATCCAGGAGATGAGATGGACAGGACAAGGATACTCGCGATGTACAAATTATTAAAGCTGCCACGCCGAAAAGCACGAATTTGGATGTGGATTTGTAGTCGACGAGAAACTCAGACGTCTTGTTTCGCGGTTCAATGCTGTTAGTGATCGAATAGCCGCAATCCGCATCAAGGCGAAATATTTATACATAACGCTGGTTTTCTCCGCAGGGTGGTCTCCTCTGGGAAGTTTATGGGTATTACCGGCCCCACGGACCCGAAGCAACCACCAGTGGACCTCTTCTCTGGCCCTGTAAGGCAAAAAGTGGAAGTAAAGAAGTACATCATTATGAGCTCCGAGCAAGGAGTCTAAAGATGGTGCTACGGGAGGTCAGGTATGCCCAGAGCGGTTTGCCCTAACTAAACCGCCTGCCTGATCGTTTGGGTAAGGAACAGCTTTAGCTATGCCACGTAGTGGCTGTGGTTGAACCAAAAGTAACGCTGGTAAACTAAGAGTTTAATGCTTAAGCAGGGTATCTCTTGATACCATACGAGTCTTGTATCTCTCATTGTTCATCTCACGAATTCTTAGTTGAGTGTGGCGTTGCACTCGCAGCGTCTTGGTTTAGGATATCACCAAACCTCTAACAAGGGTGTAACAGCGATTGCAGCAACACTGTTACGTTGTTACGGACTAGTTACAATATAAAGCGAAAGTTTAGAACTGTATTAGATTTTTTAAGCTCTTCCTATCAAGTCGGCTAGTAACCAACCATTTTCTGATTGTGTGATACCCAAAGCGTGATGATGCCAGCCGGATGGGATACCTTTGGTACCTAGCGGAAGGTGGTTTGTTGCGGTCAGCCGTATGGGGAGCTTTGCTCCTGGCAGAAGGTGACGAAGCGTTGATGACAGTTTACTTCGGTATTCTGATGGTGAAAGTGGGACCGGCCGGATGGGAACTTCGGTACTAGCATATGGCGGCGTCGAGCATGATTGCAGTTTGCTTAGTGTTGAAAATGGAATGGTTACTGCCCATATGACCAATAATAGAACATAATAATACCAAGTAGCAAATAATAACAGTGGGGGCCAAATCGGACGAAGTGCAAGCCTCGAGCTTGTACTTGTCACTCTATTTGCTACCCCTACATAAGAGTAATGAAAAGTTTAAATATTTTGTGGCGTATTGAGAATGAGATCCGGGTCTTAACAAACGACTCATCACGCTGATTTGTGCTCATGCCCCGAAGGAACGATGAGATTAAAGATGCATTTTACGAGCGCCTAGAGGAAACATACAACCGCCGCCCTGGCCACGGTATATTATATATTTAAATTGTTCTGGGAGATTTTAATGCAAAAATAGGAAGGGAAGATGTTCTTGGTCCTTCGATTGGTAACTTCAGCCTGCATACCGACACGTCAGACAACGGGTTTTGCCTGGTTGGCTTCGCAGCGGGAAGGAACTCAGTAGTGAGTGAAACCAGATTCCAGCACAAAGATATCCCCTCTATAAACTCCCCACAACTCCACAAGTTGTAGATGTGATATCATATGCGGGCGACTACATATGTATTGGTATTTATCACTTTTGTTTTTTTGACATCGTCTGTCTGCCTTTGATAGGTGTAATGATATCCTTAAGTAAACTCTAGATAACAACTTAGTTCGCATTTCAGTTAGTTTAACTTATCTTTGGTGCAAAATAGAAAAACTGGTCTCAATTCGTACTAAAAAAAATTCGTCATTACTTTATTTTTGGCGAGGTTGATAAAAACTACCTAACTGCCACTTGGTAATTTTTGCCAACTAACGAATTTGCTGCAATATGTTTGCGCCATTTTTGGTCACTTGTTAAAGTCTGCCAACCAAAGTACAAAAAAGTAAAAATTAGTTTAAACTCGTTTTATATTAAACATGTTGCTCAATGCCATAGCATAGAGCACAGTGGTTTGGAATCGCTTTCTATTGAATACAATTTAATAATGTACAAAAAAAGTAAACAATAGTTTAAACTCGTTTGATATTAAATATTTTGCCCAATACCATACCATATTGTCACACTCATCACGCCTCCTTATAGGCGTTACAAATGCAAAAACATACAGAATATATTCTTCGGTCTGTGAGTGCGCATTAGGGTAATAACTTTTTGCATTTTTTGCAAATATCAAATCTCCCCAGACAAAATCGTGTAGGGTATGGAAAAATATTAAGAACTGCGTTTTTAGTTTTTCGCTATCGTTAAAAAAGGTTACGCACCAAACGCGTTAAAGTTTTGAATCAAACAAAGTTTAAAAAAAAAATTATTGAAATAAAAACAGTACAAGATATATATCCGCTTTGTAAAACATCGCGTATTTTGAACCTAAAGTTTAAATCTTACAGTACCTACTTTTAATCATTTATTGTTATTATAGTTTATACATATGTATAAACCATATTTAAAAAAAAAATTTAATTAAAAAAAATTAAAAAAACATATATTAAAGGCATTTCAGAAATCGCTGTCGGTGCGTAAGGTTTTTATAGCAAATTGAACTGAAATAGTTTTTTTTTATCATTAATACAATATTTGGCATTAGAAAAGCCCTGGGGAGAATGTTGTCCAAAAATAGTTATTACCCTAGTGCGCATGTTAAAGGGTTTTATACCCATTTATTTTATTATTTATTTTATGTAAAACTAAAACTTTGGACCTAATGGGCCGAGAGGGCGTGGCAAAACTTTTTTCAGAGTTAGAGAGGCAATATTTGACACATACTTGTATAGTTCTCGGCAACACATATATGAAAATGCAGAGACATTTTATTTTGTTTAGATTAGTAGGCGGTGGAGGCGTGACAAAACTGTATTTTAGTCCTAGAAAGATAAAATTAGGTATATAGATAGCTTTTGGCACTATAATTACAAATTTGAATACGCAATTTTTATTTGGAACAGTGGGCGGACTAGGCATGGTCACACTGTATTATAGACCTAGAAGAATAGAATTTAGTCTGCACATAATACTCGGCAAATCAGGTTCAAATTAACAGACGAAATTTTATGACATAGGCGCGCACTAAGAAGAAACTCCGGACTGCAAGGGGTTTAAATGGGTGTGGCACCGCCCCATAAAACTCGAATTTTGAAATAGATGTATCTTTTAAACCTTTATAGGTACAAAGTCGGGATTTGGTACGTATATCGGTAGTATAAGATAAAAAATACTTTGTTTGTGGTAAGTTGGCGATGCCACGCCCCTTTGTAGAAAATCGTTATATGAACTAAATAAATGGACCGAATGCAATTTTCTTTTCTTTTTTTTTTTGATACTGGCCATAGCATAGGGCCTCTATCATAAACTACATGAAAACATATTTAGAAAAAGGGGTGTGGCACTGCATACAAAAACCAAAGTTTCAATCGGTCTTATCTCAAGAGCCATTAGAGGTATGAATGTGAGATTTGCTGCGCATGTTACTATTATAAAGAGGATTACGACTCGCTGAAAAATGGGCGGTGCCACGCCCATTTTGAAAAAATCGTTATTTTGGCAAAAATAAATGGACCGATTGCAATAAAATGTTCACTGTGTAGTTCTATCCGTAGGGCTTCTATCATAGGGTACATAAAAACATATCTAGACAAAGGGGCGTGCCACTGCCTACAAAAATCAAATTTTTAATCGTTCATAATTTACGAGCCATGTAAGGTATGAAGACGAAATTTGCTATACATGTAAATGGTACATGGGGGATTACGTATCGCTGGGAAATGGACGGTGCCACGCCCCTTTTGCAAAAATTTTTATGTCGGTCATATTAATAGAAAGATTGTAATAACATTTTCATCTTCTAATATATAAAAATATCGTGTCACGGTGTTTGTCGCAGAAATCCTTCGAAACGGCTTAACCAATCGTTATAACATTTTGTATGTATAATTGGTAGATATGAGAATAGGTGCCGTTGTATTTTCATACCGCTAGCTGGTGCTGGTGTGGATTTATATTGAAAATTTGAATGAATGGACCAATTTGACTGAAATTCGTAATATATGTTTGTTTGATCATAAGTAAATATTGTATGTACAAATACTTAGACCCGCTAGGTGGCGCTGGTGTGGATATATTCCGAAAGTTTGATCGAATGAACAAATTTACCTGAAATTTATACATTAGTATATTTGTTTAATCATGAGAAAAAAAAATGTATTTACAAATGGACCCGGAAATTGGCGCTGGGGTGGACTTATGCCGAAAATATTACTTAATGGATCAATTTAGGTAAAAATTTACAATGTAGGTTTGTTTGATGAAAATAACATTATTTTTTATAAATTGACCCGGTAGATGACGCTGGAGTGGACTTATTTCGAGAATAGAAGAAATTACTCCTACAAAAGGGTCGGGGCAGGTAAAATCTATTTTTTAGGCCCAGAGAAATAAAATTCAATGGCATAAAAGATTCAACACTCTTTTGGTTTTTCACTCCGCCCTACTATGCGTATGAAGACGAACATTTTTTTTTTGAATAGAGTTTGTAGGGTTTATTGCCAAGAGTGTTTTAAGGGCTAGACGATTGATATTTTAATTTTCAACAATTGGGTGTTTGCACAGAAAATGACCCCTTACAGCTCGAAAATTAAATTATTATTTTTAATTTATTTTTCCGATAATTTGATTCACATTTTTCGAAAGATTAACTTTAATATTCTTTATACTAACATAAATATGCTACTTTGAATTGAATACAAACTAATTAATGAATTCAAACACAAAAAAAGGTTTACATTCTATAAAGTAACGACCGATCTTTTAAAAAAAATTTTTTTTTGGTAACTAATTTACTTTGGTTTGAAAATAAACCCATTCATTAAATAAAACATTCCAGAGAATTAAATCAGATTTTTTCCTTGACGCATCCTGTGCAAAATTTTACAATACCTGATGTTCGCGACTGATATATACCCTCCTATCCGTAGGTTGAGGATATAATTACAAAAATCAAACAAAAAATTGTATGGAAACCACTTTAAGACTTGAAAATAGAGGGTAGATATGTTTTGAGAAACTGTTGGGGTTGCAAAAATATTGGGGGTCGGTCATACATTCGACTCTTTTAGGGGCTGCTCTAAGGCCGTTAGAGCGGTGGCAGCAAATTTTATAAAAATTTGATTTTGAATAGACTGGGGGTCAGTCTCTTATTTGAACCTTAAGAACTTTTAATACAATAAAAGTACTTGTTAGTACATTTTAAGTACTTTTTGGTACCATAAAGGTACTCTGTGGTACAATTAATTGTTTTTTTTTTTGTACAATAAAATTACTTTTTCAATACAGTAAATTCTGTTTTCTGGTACCAATAAAGTACTCTTTGATACCATAAATGTTCTTTTTGGTACAATAAAAGTACTTTTTATTACAATAAACAGTTCAATAAATGTTTTGGTAAATGTAAAAATAAATGTTTGATAAAATAAATTGTCCTTTTTGGTATCGAATATTATTTGTATATCAAATATTATCGCACTAGGGCTAAAATACAGTTTTGCCACGCCCTCTTCTGCCACTGATTGAGAATAACAATTTCGTCTGTAAATTTGTAACTGAAGTGCCGAGTACTATCTGTGTACCAAATTGTATCTCACTGGGGCTGAAATACAGTTTGGTCACGCCTCTTCCGCCCACTGATCCAAAATTAAAATTTTGATCGCTTCATCTGTGTACCAAATTATATCTCTCTAGGACTAAAATGTAAAATTAAAATTTCGTCTGCATATTCATATAAGTGTTGCCGTGATCTATCTGGGTGTCAAATTGTATCTCTCTGGTGCTAAAATACAGTTTTGTCACGACTCTTCAGCCCACTGATTCAAAATTTTAATTTCGATTGCATATTTATATTCGTGTTGTTGTATTCTTCTTGTGTACCAAATTGTATCTCTCTGGGTCTAAAATACAGTTTAGTCACGCCTCCTCCGCCCATTGAATCAAAATTTAAATTTCGATTGCATATTAATATTCGTGATGTCGAATACTATCTGTGTACCAAATTTTGCTCACGCCTCTTCCGCCCATTGATCCAAAATTTAAATTTCGATTGCATATTAATATTCGTGTTGTCGAATACTATTTGTGTACCAAATTGTATCTCTCTGGGGCTAAAATACAGTTTAGTCACGCCTCCTCCGCCCATTGAACCAAAATTTAAATTTCGATTGCATATTAATATTCGTGATGTCGAATACTATCTGTGTACCAAATTTTATCTCTCTGGGGCTAAAATACAGTTTGTTCACGCCCCCTCCACCCATTGAATCAAAATTTAAATTTCGATTGCATATTAATATTCGTGATGTCGAATACTATCTGTGTACCAAATTTTATCTCTTTGGGGTTAAAATACAGTTTTGCCACGCCCACTCAGCTCACTGATCCAAAATTAAAATTTCGTCTGCATATTTATATTCGTGTTGTCGTATACTACTTGGGTACCAAATTGTATCTCTCTGGGGCTAAAATACAGTTTAGTCACGCCTCCTCCGCCCATTGAATCAAAATTTAAATTTCGATTGCATATTAATATTTGTGATGTCGAATACTATCTGTGTACCAAATTTTATCTCTCTGGGGCTAAAATACAGTTTGTTCACGCCTCTTCCGCCCATTGATCCAAAATTTAAATTTCGATTGCATATTAATATTCGTGTTGTCGAATACTATTTGTGTACCAAATTTTATATCTCTAGGGCTTTAATACAGTTTGGTCACGCCTACTCCGCCCATTGAGCCAAATTAAAATTTCTTTTGCATATTTATATTCGTGTTTTCGTATACTACTTGTGTACCAAATTGTATCTCTCTAAGCCTTTAATACAGTTTTGCCACGCCCCCTCCGCCCATTGATCTAAAATTTAAATTTCGATTGCATATTAATATTCGTGTTGTCGAATACTATCTGTGTACCAAATTGTATCTCTCTAGGGCTCTAGGGCCTCCGCCCACTGATCCAAAATTAAATTAAAATGTCGTCTGCATATTATTTGTGTACTAAATTTTATCTCTTTAAGGCTAAAAATCAGTTTGGTTACGACAACTCTGCCCACTGATCGAAAATTTTAATTTCGTCTGCATATTCATATTCGTGTTGTCGAGTACTACTTGTGTACCAAGTTTTATCTCCCTAGCTCTAAAAATATGTTTCGCCACGCCCACTTCGCCCACTGGTCTAAAATTAAAATTTCGTCCACATATTCATATTCGTGTTGTCGACTACTACCTGTGTATCAAATTTTATCTACCTAGCTCTAAAATAAATTTTTGCCACGCCCATTCCGCCCATAGGGTCAAAAATTAAAAAAAAATATATAGCCTACGGTATTTTCCATATAGTACACTGTCTTCCATATTGCATTGAAGTCTGTTCAGCCGTTAAGGCGTGATTAAGCCACAGACAGACAGACATTCACATTTATAATATTAATAGGATTTTTGATTATTTTTTTAATTTTTATTGATTAATTATTTCATACAAATTTTTACTATTATTTTTTAATTTTCCTCGTATTTTTTATTGTTGGTTAAAACTTACTTTCATAAAATATGTACCCAGTTTTGTTAAGAAATTTAATAAAAAAAAATATAAAATTTAAAAAAAAAATATTTCTTCCAAACCACTGTGCCACATGTGCTACTGCTGACATGCTAATATTAAACTAAACAAAACTATCAATTTAAATATACTCAATAAGCCTACAGCAATGACAATATTCTTATCAATTCTTTAATATTTCTATAATAAACATTCTCATACTTTTCAAATCATTTTTGGCTATTTTTTAAGCAATAGGGATTTTTCGAAATTTTCTAACGAATTTTTCGAACACTAGCTAGACACCATCAACCACCAGCGTGTCTGATAAGAGCATTCGTGCAAATAGTACTACCGACCATCACCAACAACAACACATTCAAAACATTTTAATGAATGTATTAACAAACCAAATTATATTATACGTAAACAACTGCGGCGACAGCGGCCACTACACATTTTCTCAACTTCAACATGGATTCTCGCAATACGACCACCACTTCCAGTACCATAAGAACCGACTACGGAAGCACAACGTTTAAAATCTCGATCGACGACGACGGCTCGACGTCTTTGGATATCGCGGACACAAGTACAACCACGACAACTGTAGGCTATCAAAGTTTGCCCAGTACATTTTCGCCTAGTTTATACGCCAAGTCGTCGTTAACATCGAGATTTTCAAGAATGACTGTTGATTCGATACAAGAGAGCGGTGGATCACGTTTGTGTTTGCAGCGTATAGAATACTTTTTCAATGTCCTCAATCAAATATGCATTGGATTTGTGACGATCTATATGAGTTGGATGTGTCTGCGAACTGGATTAGCTGGTACAGCCTTGCATGCATGGCTTGCAACAATAGGGGTAAGTACGACAGAGAGTGGAGAGTAAGATTGAAGGTGACAGTGGAGAGGAGAATTTGAATGTAACTCATAAGTTTAGGGGGTTTACATAAAAACGTAACAGAATTTGTATATGCATCATATGCATGGGGGTTATGGGAGAGTTTGTGAGTGAGGTAACACGCTAAAGGGGCGCACAGTGGATATTGCTGTCAAAAAACCGTATTTAATTTCAAATATCTAATAATGCAGTTTTGTAGAGATATGTTTTTTAGAAAAGATATATTTTACATTTGCCAAATAAAGGCAAAGTCCCTGCAAGGTTGCCAAGTACGAAATGACTTATGTTTTCATGCAAATCAGTGGTCCATATGTATATAAAATTTTGACATTTGACTTTTTTTTTGTATATTTTTTTGGTTAAAATTATTTTATTTAAAAAAAATTTAATTCATTACAAGCAATAATTTCTCAATAAATATATTTAAAAAATATATCATTTCTCAAAAAAAAAAATTTAAATTATAGGAATATCATAAACCGTCAAGAAGATATGCCCAAGTCTACTAGGCTCTAAAAATCTTATATTTTCGTTTTTCAATGGAGACAAGTAATGTAGCCTCACTTTCCCTCGAACTGTTCTTTCAATACAATGAAAGGTAGAAAAGGGTTATATCAATTAAAAATCAAAATAACTCTCGAAATTTATCGCAACAGGAAGAATTTTATGCAATTTATACAAAAACCATCTTTTTTTGGCTGTAAACGTGGCCGATTTTTATAAAATTAATTTATTTTTTATATAGTCAATATAACGTGCGGTGCCAACTTTCAATGATCTACGACCACTTCATATAGTTTTGCAAAAAAAATGTATGAAGCCATCTTCACTGTGGGACGAACAGTTTAACGGCAAATCCGAACGTCAACTTTGTAAAAAGTTGTTAGTACTCGTCAGTAGAGACATGTCTGTATGTACAGTCGAACTTCTCTAAAGCAAATTTCTTTCTATAACGATTTTTTTTAAAACACTGCATTTTTATACCTTTACCCTACGGGTAGGAGTGTATATATTATTTGATACGACCTAAAAGTGTAACGCATAGAAGGAGTCACTTAAAACCCTCAGTTTCTTTGAACCAAATTCGATTCATGACTTTTTAAGTCGTTTGAGCCATGTCCGTCTGTCTGTCTGACTGTCAGGTTTGGTACGCACGATAACTGTCGAAAGACGAAACCAAATGTTTTGAAACTTTGCTCAAGTTAATATATTCCCAAAACTACTTACGCTATCGAAAATGGGCTATATGGCCACGCCCCTTCTAGTACCTCCCATACAAATGTATCATTCCGCCCACTTTAGAAATCGAGTAATAATAAAGGGTCCGCCAAATAACTTTTTTTTTTGAAAATGCTTTAAAAAACTACTGAATATTTCCTCAAATTTCTTTTTTATTTGAAAGTACAATCCTTCCGGTTATTAATAGAAAATAATTTCATTCAAATGGCTGCCTCGGCTGGCCATGCAATAGCCTACACGATCGGTCCAATTTTTAAGCACATTATCGATTGTGTGCAGCTGTATTTCACCAATGGCTTCACGAATATTGTCCTTTAAAGCGTCAATTGTCTCTGGTTTGTCGGCCTAATACTTATCTTTGAGGGCACCCCACAAATAATAGTCCAACGGTGTCAAATCGCAGCTCCGAGGACATCATCTCTGCGGCTCATAATGCGATCTTCAAAAACAGGGCGCAAAACATCGAGTGTAGCTTCGGCTGTGTCTTAAGCCCAACAGTCGGAAAATTTAGTCTGCATACTGACACATTGCCAAATGGAATTAGACTGATTGATTTCTCTGCAGCAAGGACAAGGCAACGTGGATATCTCCCGATTAAGTTACAAGAAACCAAATAGAGAGAAGTGTCTTAAATATACGAGTGGTCAGGAGTGCGAACATCAACTCGGATCAACACCTCACTGCAGTGAAGGTGCGTACTAGGCTAAGCTGGACGAAAATCCTACGTAACTGAGCACAGAAAAAACTGGACGTCGCTAGACTGCAGACCAGTTCCAACTAACTCAATTATGTCGTGATGCTCCAACTCCCGAAAATACTAGCGCACTATCAATATATTGCTCACTCGATGGACAGGACTGAGCGGTCCGTACTGGGGGTATGTGAAGCCCTTTAACGATAATGCCAGGTACGATGATGAATGCCGCAATGCCACCCGGGAACAAGATGCTGCATGCAGGGCCAAACTGAGGTGAAGCCCGTAAATTCTAGTAGAAGATAAATAGTAGGGTACATGGAACAGGTCTTCCCTCCTGTAAAGACAAGGTTGGTCATCTCGTTACAGATTCCAAAAGCGTACTGAGAATATGGAAAGTTCACTTCTACAGCCTATTGATGGCTTTAAACTCGCCTGCTGAAGGCTGTGTACCAATCCGAGACGATAACATCGAGTGTCCCGATCCGAGCCAAGCTGAGATTTAAACTGCCATATCCCGCCTAAAGAACACGCTGGGGCTGATGGTCTTCCAGCACAGTTGTTTAAGGTGGGTGGAGATGAGCTTGTTTTAAGCATGCAACAGCTCGTAGAGAATATTTGGTATCAGGAGAGTATGCCAGAGGATTGGAATCTTAGTGTGCTATGTCCTATCTACAAAAAAGGTGACCGTAGTGAGTGTTAAAACTACCGTGGAATTAGCCTCTTACCGATGGCGTATAAGGTCCTCTCTAGCATACAGTGTCTAAAGCCAATTGTGGAAAACCTGATTGGAACTTATCAGTGCGGTTTAAGGCCAGCCAAATCCACGACGGATCAGATATTTACACTACGTCAGATTCTTGAAAAACCCCATGAGAAGCTTACCACCTATTTATCGATTGCAAAGCTACCTTCGATAGTCCCATCAGGCATCGATTATACGAAGCCATGTCTGAGTTCGGTATCCCTGCGAAGATAATTTGTCCCTCCTGCCGGTGTACCCTTAAGAATACCAAATCCTTTGTTCGGATTAGCAAGGATCTATCTGCGCCATTCGATACGACGAGAGATATTAGACGGGGTTTGTCATGCATAATGTTCAACATAGTGATGGAAAAGGTATTAAGGAAAGCAGCGGTCAACATGTCTGGCACCATATTTAATAAGAGCCACATGAAATCGATGAAATCGACATTATTGGTCGAACGATGCGAGAGGTAACAGCTGTCTTCTCATCTGTTGAAAGGGAGTCAAAGAAAATGGGTTTGATAGTGAATGAGGACTAGACGAAGTTAATGGTATCATCGAACAAAGTGTCCACCCGTTGGGGACGCAGCGTGAACGTTGAAAACTATTGCTTTGAGGTAGTGGATGAATTTATCTACCTTGGATCCGCCATGAACAAGAACAACATTGTCAGCCTTGAAATAAAACGGATAATAGTGCTCGCCAACTGGTGTTTCTTTGGGATACGCAAGCACTTCATAAACAACACCCTATCTCGAACCACCAAAGTCCAACTGTACCAGGTACTAATTTTATCGGTCCTGTTGTATGCCTTCGAATCTTTGGTGCTTACACAGGCGGATGCAGCTCATCTAGCGGTGTTTGATAGAACAATACTCCGCAAAATATTGGATCCATTTGCGTAAATGGCGTGTTTAGGATTCGGATGAACCATGAGCTGTACGAGTTATGCCACAACATCGATGTGGTCAAGCGAATCAAAGTGCAGCGATTACTCTGGGTAGGCCATGTCGTAAGGATGGATGAGGAAACTCCAGCGCGAAAGGTTTTCTATCAAGACTTCGAAGGACGGCGCTAAAGATGGAGACCGCGACTACGTTGAAAGGACCAGGTGGAGGAATCACCGACGGAGGACGGACAAGATCACACAAGATCGAAGCGAATGGAAATCTCTTACCATTTTGGCCCCTGACTTAGACACAATATGTTGTCAAGTTGTTCTTGTTATATCTCTACTTAAAACAACGAAGTTTCTTTTGCATTCCATGATTGAGATATAGTATAGCTTTTCTCAATTGTCTGAGTTACCCAAGTTAACCCTCTCCACTAATACTTTGTAAAACTCGATTTGTCTTTTTACATTATAACATTTCCATCTTTCTCCGTTTTTAGTTTTGCTTTCTTATGGCTGAGGGAATCATGTGTCATTACGGCAACAATGTCTTGACCTTTAACTATCGCAGAACGACTAAAACCCATATACATTGGATACTACAGGTACTGGGTGGAGGGTGCGGCATTGCTGGCGCTCTTCTAAAATTGTTACCGGCTGGTTTTAAATTGTGGACACTTCACGGAAGATTGGGTAAGCCAAGACTGCTTGCATTAGTGCAGAGAAATTGTTTCATAACGTTTTCTTTTCATCTTCCAGGTTTTGCTGCCTTTATCTTGTGTTGCATCAGTTTGGCCTCAGGTCTGGCTTCGTTATTCTCCATCAAAATTAAGAAATTGATCAGTCCTCTATTGAATAAGACCTTTCACAATATCTTGGGTATTGGTACGTTTGCTGTAGCCCTATCGGCCCAATATTATGGCTATAATAGTGGTTTCTTTTCGCGCAAGACTCCTTCACAGGATTTTACGATTTTAATAAAGGTTATAACATTGATGATACTATTTTTGTCATGTTGGGGTCCCTTAAAGGCACTCTATCATAAACTGTGTAATATTGTAAGACATTATAGTTAAATTGTATTAGAGGGAGAAATTATATACACGTTGTTATCACTGTTACATACATACATACATGCATACATACATACATTTATATATATATATATATACATTTATACTTACACATATAATTAAAATAAAAAAGTCTGACCTTAAGAATGTTTAAATAAAATGCATAACTAATACTTAATACAATAATAAATATTAGCAAAATATATGAAATATTTTAAATAAATAATTGTTGGTGAGAGTCTAAAGAGGGCCTCTCATTACAGAGTGAAAGAGATTTTCATATGCACAATCGGCAATTCGGGTTAGAGAAAAGCTATATAACTTTGAATAAGTAGAAAACATGCTAATAATATAATACTATCTTGCTTTTAATTTTTTGAAATATCAAAAATGTACTTTATCTTGTATCATAAGTGGTATATACTGTGGCGCCTTCTATCGTGCGTTAGAGGTATTAACTTAAAAGTTGTATTATGCGTGAAAAAAAAACTTCATACGATCATAGATAAATTATTCAAATCGCGAGTAATCACTTTAGAGATCTTACTTACTTACTTAGCTGGCATTTCTTTGCCATCCTAATGGATTACACAGTACAACATTATTCAGCTCATTGAGTTGGGACTCAATTCTGAGAAGTGCACGTAAAAGTAGCTCCAAAAAGAAGAAGTTCTGCATCATTCGTTTTGTCAAGTTACATGCCATAATAATTTAATATCGATTTGAATTTAGTAACTATAGGGACATTTGTCACGTTTTAGGCTCTTTTGTTTGACATAACTCGAGAACCACTAGTCCGAATTAGGTGAAAGAAATTTTTAAAAAAACATTAACAATTACAATTCCTTTAATCTGTTCATATAACATTTCCCTACATAAGCAACAGTTCCACTTTTCAATTTATCAAATGATTTTGAACTGGGTTTATTTTGTAGCAGTTACAATAAAACTGTTGAACATTATGTGGAATATTACTTATGATAATCATACGCCACCATATAACAAAAGTGCCTAAAACGTGACAAATTCTCCTTACGATACTTACTAACTTCAAATAGATATTAAATTATTATGGCAAGTATCTTGACAAAACGATGCAGAATTTTTTCTTTTTGGGGATACTTTCACGTGCAGCTCTCAGAATTGAGTCCAAAAATCATGTGATGTACTGTGTTATATACCGCACGTAGAAAAATTTTATAAGCGCTTCGATCTTCTGCGCTTCTTCTCCAGTTAGTTCTGTAAGGTTCTCAGTAACCTGGTCTTTCCAACAGAGTTTTGGTCACCCTCTTCTGCGACGTCCATTTAGTTTATTGTGGAAGACTTTTCGAGCTGGAGCATTTTCGGGCATCCGTACAACATGACCTAGCCAACGCAACCGCTGCATCTCAATGTCAGTGTACAGCTCGTACAGCTCATACTTGATACGACGTCGTTACTGTCCGTTAACTATGGTGGACCTATATACTTTACGGAGTATTTTCTCTCGAATACTGCCAGAACCGATTCATCCGCTTGTGTCATAACCCTGGATTCTGAACCATACATCAAGACAGGCAGAACCAGTATCTGGTCTAGCTTGATTTTTGTTCGTCGAGAGAGGGCTCTGTCATTGATCCGTAGTAGCATTTATAAGAAAGCAGGATTCTTCTCCGGAATTCTAGGCTGACATTATTTGTTTTGTTGACGGCGAAGCCTAGGTAGATAAAATTAACTACCACCTCGAAGTTATAGTTTTCAACGTTCACGCAGTTTCCCAAACGATTACATTCTTTGTTCGTTGAAACTAAGAACTTTGTTATGTCCTTGTTCACCCTTAGACCCATTTTCGCTGACTCCTTATGTTTACCTGAGAAGGCTGCAATCACGCCCCGCTGTTTTTGACTGTTGATGTCGAAGTCATCAGCGTACGCGAATATCATCTGGCTTTTGTTGAATATCGTTCCACTCGTATTTACTGCAGTTTTCCTCATTATCATCTCCATCACTATGTCGTCCTGTTTTAGGCCTCGGCTGGTATAGAATGGCTCCGTTAGGTACTTGCCAATCTTCACTGAAGACTTCGTCTCAGTCAGCGTCATTCCGCAAAGGCGTATCAACTTCGCTGGAATATCAAACTCAGCCATGGCTTCGAGAAGTCGACGAAAAGATGGTACGTACCGATATGTTTTCTTGGGTTTTTTCCAGGATTTGCCGAAGTGAGAATATCTAGTCAGTTGTTGATTTACCAGCTCTAAAGCCACACTGATAAGGCCCGATCTGGTTGGAGAACACTGGCTTTAGTCTTTCAAATAGCTTACTGTACAGGATCTTATTTGCGATGGGTAAAAGGTCGATCCCGCGGTAGTAGGAGCACACACTTAAATCAAGTTTTTTCAGCACAGGACATAATACGCTTAGTTTCCAATCATCGGGCATGCAATCGTTAAGCCAAACCGTGCGTAGGACTCCTCGTTATCAGCTCCTCGCCACGGGACTTGAAGAACTCTGCCGGAAGTCCGTCGGCAACGGCTGCTTTATTATTTTTCAGCCGCGATATTGCTCTTCATACCTCGGCTTGACTAGAGGGTGGGCAATCTAAGCCGTCGTCGACAATTGGCGTGAAACCTTCACTTGCGCTGCCTTCTGCAACCAGCAGTTCCCGGAAGTGTTCTCTCCATATATGCAGCAAACTCTGCGTATCAGTAACCAGATTTCCATCCTTGTCCTTACAGGAGGGGAGCCCATTATCGTAGCCTTTTGCTTTTACTTTCTGGTAAAATTTTTGGGCCTCATCTCTATCCCTATATCGCTCTATATCCTTGTCCACCCGTTCCTTCATCTGACTTTTTTTTCGCTTAAATAGCTGTCTCGCCTGTTTTACTGTCTCCTTGTGCCGTTCCCTAACAGCCCGGGTTACAATTGGCTGTAGCATTGCCCTATAAGCAACATCCTATTCCTCAGACGCTATGCGACATTCTTTATCGTACCAGGAATCGCCTGAGCGTCGTTTTTCATATCCAAGCACGGTTGTTACGGCGGTTGCTATGGAATGCTCAATATGATGCCACTGTGTATCCATATAAGTTGGGAGAGCTGGTTGGAGTAGGCAGTTCAACTTTCTTTGTGTTTGGTTACGTGCGTTTTCCGCTCTGTTCAATATTGTGCGCACCTTAGAATTAAGCAGGTAATGATCCGAGCCAATATTAGCACCACGGATCACACGCTTGTCCATGACACTAGATGAATGCCTGCCATCAATTACCACATGATCAATTTAAGTTTAGGTGTTTTGATCGGGGACCGGCCGTGGCATAGTGGTTAGAACACGCGACTACCACTCGGGAGATTTCAGGTTCAAACATGGCTCCAGTCATCTTAAAAAAATTGTTTCTTTCATTGTCGGCTCCCCTCGAATGTTGTTGACAGCAACTTCGCAGTATTAAGCGTCGATTCAATCGTCGTGTCTAGTAAGAGCTTCTCAAACAGTAACGTTCGCATTCGTCGATAAACAAGTAGGTGCCGTTAGTTGTAAATCTAAAAATATAAAGCGTGTTAATTCACAACAACGCGAGAAGCTATCCCATACCTCATTCATGGGGTGCAAAGGGAAATTACGTTACGTTACGTTTTGATCGGGGGATAGCCATGGTGCCTTGTGGATATCTTTGTTGTTGTTGTAACAGCTTAGACTATACCAAATTTACATGTTGTTAATTCGGAGATTCTTCGTTAATGTCCAGCCAAATTAGCCTACTTCCACCGGATTGGACCATAAATCCAATGGGCTAAGGGGAGAGGTTGGGCTGGGCAAGTGAAAATATCGCGGGCATCGTGGGGACCTTGACCACACGCTGGGCATACATTGGAGACGGCACGGTCTATGCGGGATCAGTAGGCATTGAGTCTGTTGCTCCATCCCGATCTTAGTTGTGCCAGGGCCACTCTTGTTTACCGTGGCAGTATTATCTCTGTTTCGGCTACAAGAACGACATTGCTGCGGTAACCAGAAACCGCGGAATTTATGGCGTCTCTATGAATGTCGTTTAAAGCTGCTGCATACGAGGTGCGATCTAAGGGACTGCATATAGTTGCGTATGTTATTCTCCTTCCTAACATGGGGAACATTCAACTGTGTGATGTTTAAGTTAGGATGACTCCTCCGATGACATCCCAAGAGGAACTGTTTGGTCAACATGGCATTATGTTCCTTGACTGGGAGGACCTTCGTGAGGTTGTCTGCATGCAGCCCGTTATAGGCCTCAGGGCGGCATTTTGACGGTTTTGAATATTTCTCCACTGAGTATCACTCAGCGAAGGAGACCACACTGGAGCGGCATAGTTAACCACTGACCGGCCAATTGCGTTGTAGGTAGCCAACAAAGTTTCTTTGTCCATTCCCCAAGTGCTGCCGGCTAGCGCTTTGAGGACCTTGTTCCTTCTTCGCCGTTTGTGCGTAATTGCAGTGGCGTGAGCTGAGGAGGTAAACAGGCTGTCAGAGGCGACCCCAAAATTTTTTGGATGGTTCACAGTCGGTATTTGGACGCCATCGACTACGACGTCTAAATTTATGTTTACCTCCTTTGTCCAGGTGGTGAATAGTGTTGCAGAAGACTTTGCCGGTGAAAGTTTAAGGTTGAGTCCAGTGAAGAAATTGTGTAATACTCCGAGATATCCATTCACACGATCGCAAATCTCATCAATGTTTTGACCTGTCGCCATAATAGTGCAGTTGCCCGCGTATGATATCACATCTGCAACATGTGAAGGTGTGGGGAGTTTAGAGAGGGGATATCTTTGTGCTGGAATATGATTCCACTCACTATCATGTTCCATCCCGCTGCGAAGCTAACCAGCCTAAACCCGTTGTCTGACGTGTCGGTATGCAGGCTGAATTTACCGATCGATGGACCAAGAACATCTTCACTTCCTATTTTTGAATTAAAGTCTTCCAGAGCGAATTTAATGTCGTGGCCAGGGCAGGGGTTGTATGTTTCCTCTAGGCGCTCATAAAATGCATCTTTAATATCATCGTCTTTATCATCCGTCGGGGCATGAGGTTGTGGCTATTCCACCACTTGTCGCGAGACAAGATGTCTGAGTCTCTCGCCAACTACAAATCCACATCCAAATTCGTGCTCTACGATATGGCAGCTGTAATATACATATCACAGTACAACATTTTTCAGCTCTTGGCACTGAATTCTGAGAACTGGACGTAAAGGTAGCCCCACAAAAGAATATCAGCATCATTAATTTTTTCAAGTTACCTGCTATAATAATTTAATATCGATTTGAAGTAAGTAAGTATCGCATATGTCGCAATTATTACGGCGCCAGCATCCTTGTCCCGTTTATTTCATCTCCTGGATGGCGGTGATATCAGCCTTATATTTTTTAGAGATCTTACCTTGTTATTTAATGAAATTTTTTATGATATACATAATTTTGTCCCCAATTTACTGTCTCATTTCTATTTCTCAATCTTCCATTTTTCTCAGTGTCTCTCAGTGTCTGTTTACTCCAGAATTTCAACACATCACACACTTACTCTCGTGGCAACGATAATAACATTCATCGTGTCTCAAGACTTTCAAATTAAAACAACCCAAATGTGAACTACTACATATAGTATAGATAACTAGACCACACAGTAGTATTCGTACATAGCACAATTAATCAGCTAAAGATACCGCCGCCAGCCAGCACGGGATGAGAAACTCCCACTGCAGCTGGAGGGCGGTGCAGACGGAGGGGGAGGGTGAAGTGTGTGGGTAGGCCATCATCATTGATTGATACACATACTCCATCGTCAGCGTACGCTCTTGATATACCTATGTATGTAACATATGTATATGATAGGCCAAATTGCAATACAAAATCAATGAATAACGACGATACCAATGATGATGGATGATTAGTTACACAAATAGCTGCCAACCGAGAAGAAGTTCACATATATATTTCTAACTTTTAGACTAATTTAATAAGAATTTTTAAAAATATGCGTCAAACGGGTAAAATTATTATAAATAAAGTAGAGAAATCCAAAGGACGGCCATCTAATAGTGCGACCATTACGCCTAAACGGTCTTTGACAAATTTTCAAATATTCGAATTCTTCTTAGTCTCGTTAAATCGTCTGCTTATCGGTTTCGTAACGATATATATGTGTTGGATGTGTCTAAGATTGAAATTAGAAGAAATACCATTTCATGCTGTCTTGTGTACCATAGGGGTAAGTTGACGGAAGATTGAATAAAATTATGTCCACCATGACATCATTTTCTATAAACACACGTGTGGGGACCCGTACATTGATCGTCTCTATTTATTAGTTTGTTTGCCTGATGTCAGAGGGCTTGATGGCTCACTATCGAGGTAATGCTTGGACAAAGCTATGTCATCGTACGGAGAAAACTATGGCCCATTGGGTGTTACAACTTTGCGGTTCGATAGTCGGATTAGTAGGTGTAGTAATTAAGATATGCATAGAAGAGGTGCATTTCCATACGCTGCATGGCATTGTGGGTGAGTATAGGATGACAAAAAGAGATACTGTTAAATTTAAGAGTATTTGGCTAAAAGCAAGCTGAGTGACTCATACTCGTATGTAAAGAGTTTGCTGTTTGGAATGTTACTGAAGAGATACCAAAGTTAATAAGTGAGCAGGTAAAAAAAATTTAATACGGTGCTACAGTCATTT
Source organism: Muscina levida (assembly GCA_964034835.1). Lineage (NCBI taxonomy): Eukaryota > Metazoa > Arthropoda > Insecta > Diptera > Muscidae > Muscina > Muscina levida. The sequence continues at coordinate 19,302,011 of OZ035881.1, forward strand.
GAAACTTGGGGAGTGACCTAGTGAATCTAGAATCTTTATACCAAACTTCATTAACACACTTGACTTCCGGATAAAAAACCGCATTTCGTTACCAATTTTTGATTTCTTAACTATTTTAAAAAGAAAAATCTTAGACCTTTCCAACCATATATCTATGTATACATAAAAGGATGCCGTGCAAAAATGCCATAGGAAATAACGCCATATGGCCTTATAAAAATATTATCAAAGGTACCATAATGGCTTTATTTCACTTCTTCATTGGTAATAAAGTCATATGGTGTTATTTCCCAATTGAATGGGAAATAATTCCATGTGGAATTATCATCGCGTTTGCCGATGTTATAGATATCATTGGCCGTGGATTGCGGGATGTTCCTGCGGCTTTTTTGAGCATTGAAAAAGCAGTCGGCGGAAAAGGGTCTGGTGATAAATGAGGACAAGAGCAAGTTATTTGTTTCAACGAACAATGAGTCTACTCGTCTGGGAAGCTGCGTGAACGTTGACAACTATGACTTTGAGGTGGTAGATGATTTTGTCTACCTTGGCTCCGACATAAACAAAAATAATAATGTAAGCCTAGAAATCAAAAGACGAGTATTGATCGCAAACCGCTGCTACTATGCGCTAAGCAAGCGATTAAATGACAAAGCGCTCTCTCAAACAACAAAGATCCAACTCTACCAGACTCTGATCCTACCTGTCTTGCTCTACAACACAGAAGCCTGGGTAATGACAGGAGTCTTTGAGTGAAAATACTTCGCAAAATATTTAGAATAATCATCGTTAACGGTGAGTATTGTCGTCGAATGAATCACGAGCTGTATGAGCTGTACAACGACATCGACGTAGTCAAGCGCGTTGAAATAGACCGAATGCGTTGGCTTGGACACGTTGTACGAATGGATGGAAATGTGTCCAGCTCGAAAGATCTTCGTCAATAAACTAGATGAGCGGCGCAAAACTTCGTTGGATAGATCAGGTGAAAGAGCTGTTATCTACACTTGGTGTGACTGACTAACTATCTACGGAGCGCAAAATACCGAAGCGCTTGAAATTCGTTCGTGCGGCTACTGAGAGAGGAATTTCTGTTGTTGCTGCCATTAAAAAAGACGAATCACCTAAAACCAACGGCTATAGGCAAAATCGCAAATGCCATGCGACTAAAAGTATAACCTTGAAAATTTAAAAGGACATTCTCCCTATAAAATTATGGAGCTACACCAACTGTTGTATATATTTCTAAAAAAAATAAACACAAGTGGATTCGTCTCGTGGGGCCATGAAATGTAAACCGTTGGATTCGTCTTGAAAATATCTATCATTTGAGTACCCGCATATACGGTGTCATTATAGCCCAAGAAGCCCCTTTTTTGACCTCCCCCAGTGTACCATGATCCCCGTTGGCAACTTTGACCTACCATTCCGATGTTTGTTTATCAAAACGAAGAGAATGGTAAATTTTTGTTTGTTTTTGGGCTCCGGTCCCATGTTCTGCACATCAGCCCCCTTACTAATTTCAAATCGATATATCTCGATGCCTAGAAGTGACCGAAAGTGCATCGTTTTGATACGCATATATGGGGTCGTCATAGAAACAAAGAGGCCACTTTTTGACACCTTTGACGTTTTTTTGGGCTTCCGCCCTGTATTCAGCACTTTTGCCACGCTCCTTCAAATACAGTATAAAACGCGAAAATCAAGGTCAAAATTGGTGCCGGGATCCATGGAGCCCTGGGTAGGGGGTAATAAAGGGTCCTCTTCGGTTCTATGATGACCCCCTATGTGCGGGTACTTAAATGATAGATAGTTTCTAGAAGAATCCACCACAGAGCAATATGTAAAGAGTGACCAAGATTCCAGGCTATTAAATTTTGTTTCAAAAAATGCCTTATAAAACTAGGTTCGAGCGAATTTTTGTAAACAATGAATCATGTGTTGGGTTGTATGCAACTAAATTTACAAGAAGTGGGTATGTTCAGTAGGGTTCCCTTGGTTTCTATGATGAATCCCTATGTGCGAGATATTTGCTAGACGAATCCATGCTAGGTTGTTGGGGGCCCTAGGGAGTCCAAAAATGGTTCCCTTGGGTCCTATGTACATAGAAAAGCTTATATTATCCAAAATTGTTGTTAGTATAAAAACAAAAAATTAAGATCGATTTGTCTCTGATATACTACTAATAACGGTGTTGAATTATATGAAGTTATCTCAAAGGACACGCTCATCTCGCATATATCCTGAAATGGAAAAACTTATATTTTCCAAAATTTTCGTTGGTATTGAACCAAAATTTGGCTCGATTTGTCTTTGATATATAACTGAAATTATCTCGAAGGATACTGACACCACACTTCACATATCCTGAAATTGAAAAAACTTTTATTTTTCAAAATGTTCGTTGGTATTGAACCAAATTTGGTTTGATTTGTCTAAGATATATTTCTGATAATTGTGTTGAATTATTTGAAGTTATCTCAAAGGACACGCCCACCTCCCATGTATCCTGAAATGGATAAAACTTATATTTTCCAAAGTTCTCGTTTGTATTGAACCAAAATTTGGCACAATTTGTCTTTGATATATAACTGAAATTATCTCAAAGGATACTCACACCCCCCATACAGGGTGTACCACGTTATCCCCAAAATCAAAATCCCCAAAAACGAAATCCCCAAACACAAAATCCCCAAATCAAAATCTCCAAATACAAAATCCCCAAATTCTGTGTGATAACCATTCAAATTAAAACATAATTTGAATGGTTATCACACAGAAATTGAGAATTTTATGTTTGAAATTATTTCTGAAATAAAAGTTCAAAAAATTATAAATTCACAAATGTAGGTATTGAAATGAAAATAATTTTTAAAAAATTAATTGTTATCTGGCTTCAAGTCAATTTAATGTAAAATTAAAAGATTATTTTTAATATTTATGCATCCGACGTTTCGCTGGAATTCTTTCCAGCACATTCAGGGATGATTTTTTATTAGATCTGACAACCATAATTAAAAAACAGAAATTTTTGTATTATAATGAAAATGTATTTACAAAAACTGAAATATATACAAAATTCATTGAGAACACTTGCATTAATAATAAATGAAAAATAACAATATTTACGGTTTAAACAAAATACATTTACAGCATTTCATACATAAAGATATTAATTGCAAAGTGACATATTGTGCAATATGGATTAATTAAGTTAATTTTTCTAAATCAGCTCGAGATTCAACAACTTTTTTAATTTCTTGAGACGGTCCACATTTTTTTTACTTTTTCTTATATTTTGGCTATGTTTGTTTTTATTTTTATAAATTCTTTCCCTAACTCTTTAATAATTTCATAAACGCCGCATTTTGTTTCCTACAATAATTTTGAATTTTTAAGCTTCCATTGAGTTTTGAGTGCGCGGAAAATTGTAGATAAAAGAAACCGAAACACACCAAAATGTAGGGTGAGGATTTTGTATTTGGGGATTTTGTGTTTGGGGATTTTGTGACACTGTCGCCAAAAAAGTGTGGGGATTTTGCGTTTGGGGATTTAGATTTTGGGGGTTTTGATTTTGGGGATTTTTTTTTGGCTGGGGATTTTGTGTTTGGGGATTTTGATTATGGGGATTATGTGGCACTCCCCCCATATATCCTGAAATTGAAAAAACTTATATTTTCGTTGGTATTGAACCAAAATTTGGCTTTAACTGACAAATGTGTTGAATTATATATAATAAAATTACCTTAAAGGACATGGAAATTTTTCCATTTCAGGACATATGGGAGGTGGCGCAACAGTCGAAAATAGCGTCAATTTAAAAAAAAAAAACATTTGTATTTAATTTTAAATGCGTTCTTTTGTATTGAGCATTTCATCAATATTATTTTTGTTTAAAAATTTCATTGCAGGTCTCGCAACTTCAATCCTGTTGCTCTGCAGTTTATTAAGTGGCTTGAGTGCCCTCTATGCCAACGAAATGAAACGTTGCATGCAACCGCTGTTCAATAAAGCTTTCCACAATGTTTGGGGCTTGACGACCTACAGTCTGGTGATGTTCAGCATGTATACAGCCTATGAGACAGCAATATTCTATGAATATTCTTTGGACGCAGCGACATATAACGATTTTAAATGGCTAATCCAGGGAGCCATTATAGTGATATGGCTTTTAACCAGTTATGGACCCATGTGGTGTTTGATTTATACAAAACTATGGAATTCATGTTGTTAAATAAAACTGCAATATAAATAGTATAGTGTTTTCGTTTCGTTGTTAGGGAATAACATTTATTTATGCATGTTCTTTTTTCATTGTAGTAATTTTTTGTTGTTTTTTTTTCGAAATTATTTATCAAATTAATATAAATAGTGCTATTAAAATGGAGTAATTTATAAATTTAAATAATACTTGGTGTGTGTAGGTATAAAGATTATTATATAAATATAAATCATAACTAGAAGTTGTAGTAAGAATTTTAAAATGAGTTTGGGTTGTTTTTTATAAATACAAAATATTTTTTAACTTAAAAGCGAGTTAAAAAAAAGATCATTAGAAGTTTTTTTAAGTGATGTTATAATAAATTATTAATTTTAGTGGATAATAAAAAAGAATCTGGATTGTTGTGCAAATTTACTATTAATCCAAAAAGGTTATGTTAAGATTTTAAATTTAGGCGAATTAGTGTTACTTTTTCGCCATTGCAAGACTTTTAAGGTAATTCAAATTTCATAAAAATATTAATCACCCCTATTCCCGTAGTCGTCGTCGACATCGTCGTCGTTTTTATGTCAACATCAATTCGATTCAACATCGTCGTCACATCAATGCTAATTCGGTATTCTGTAACTACAATGAGACTGGCGGCAATCGATAACTTGAAAGAAATGACAACAGCTGATGTAACATTTGTACATCAGCTGATTTATTTTGATTTTTATTGTGTTTCATGAAAAAATATTTTTGTGCCCGAATCAAATTTAAGCGATGAGGAAAGCAAGAAATATCTTATACTGGAAAGGAAAATACTTTGACTATGATCCGATATCTTAAACTTGCCAAATAACGAGTATGTTCATCGGTGTTAAAATCGTTATTTGTTTCATGAAAAAATATTTTTGTGCCCGAATCAAATTCAAGCGATGAGGAAAGCAAGAAATATCTTATACTGGAAAGGAAAATACTTCGACTATGATCCGATATTTAAACTTGCCAAATAACGAGTATGTTCATCGGTGTTAAAATCGTAATTTGAGGTTATCTGTTGGCCGGCCTTCCAACTAGATTCGATTCGAGAACTACTTAAGTCTTAATAAGGCAGCATTTAATTACGTAATAGTCCCTATAGAAATAGTTCCTATTATAAAAAGTGAACTCAGGACGTATGTTTCAGTCATAATTAAGTTGTCGGCAACATTGAGGTCCTTTGGACAGAGGCCTTACAACCTAAGTGTAAGTGCAGCCAGTAGTTGCAAGATTCCTGTCGAAACCCTGAATGCACTAGAGGTGATTTGTCCACCTTGGATACAATTGGAAATAACTGAAGATGACAATTCGGAAGCAAAAACTACATTTTTGTAAACAAAACAGGATTTACTGGAGTTATTGGATATGTCGATGGAACCCATATCAAAATTTTTGCTACAAATAAAGAAGACCAGATTCGTAACTACAACCGCAAAGGATTCTTAAAGGCGCTCCAAAGGAATTAAATTGTTTTTCACCAATTTTCTCACATTACCCCTTAAAATTAGACAAAATCCTTGTACCTATGAGGGATTTTGTTTCCAAGGCCCTATTTGTTACTCGACATTGTTATTCTTGACGTCATTAAACAAAACCTTTTTTTAAATTTACAAAAACTAAAGTTATTCTTTCAAATTGTTTCAAGTCGTTACTAACAACTGTGACGACAGATTCAGAGTCGTTTCGATTCAACGTCGTCGTCACATTTCCTTACAGAATACCAAATTTGTGTCAATAGTAACCGATAGTTATCGAAAACGACTACGAGAATACCGATTTTACAGCGTCGTCACAAGACGACGTCGTTTTGCGTCGACGACGTCTACGGGAATAAGGCCGAATATTTAATTCAACCAAATCCTAACTGACATTTTTTGCTATTATAATGTCAGTTATATGTAGATATATGAAAAGTAGCAGCCTAAGGCTCTTTTCAACTGTTACCATAAATTTCTAAATCGATTTGGATTAATAGTAAATTGCACGTGTTTTTTAATGTGTGAGATTTTCATTCTTGTTTTTTTTTTATAACTCGAATTTAAAGCACTTGTGAAAGGCATATGGTCATGTGTTACATATTTTTAATATTTCTTAGTTTGATTAATAGTAGTTTATTTTGATGTTATGTTATGTGTGTGTGTATAGTTAGTTGTTTACATTTAAGTTATTGGAATATTGTATTTTGTTTTTATTTATAATCTAGTTTTTTATCACGTCATTGTTGAAAAGTTTTGGTAATTTGGTACTTGTTAATCTTGACAATACAATAATGGTATAACTGTTTTACAGTGGTTTATAATAATAAGAAAATTGTGTGCCTGTATACTTTTGAGATTCATTGTGTTAATATAAATTAATGTCAAATGTAAAACAAAATATCAAACTAAGATAATTTAATGCAATTTAGATGGAAATTTGGACAATAATTGACTTAATTTATAACTAAAAATGATTTTTTTTTACATATATAGGGAAAATAACCACCTTAGCAAATTGGTCTATGTTCCCAGTGACGTATATAACTATTCGAAAAGTAGGCGAGTTTGAGTTTAAAATAATTTGTTACTACCAAATAAACAAAGTTTTATTCCTCCTTATAACGTATGTCGTAATCGACTTTCGACAACATTCGATAGTTTTAATTAATCGAATAAAATTGGTAATAATTAACAGAAATTTCAAGTGTTGGGAATTTTTCATCATCTGATGAAGAAGAACATGATATGAGCAAGGACAAGTCGTATTTTAGTTTTACAAACGACATCAGCAATGCCATATTTGAAAACGACAAAGATTCGACGTGACTACGACATTCATAATAAGGGGAATAATATCTATACCAAAGTTGATATGTCCAATTTTCAAAATTTTGCAGGAATTTTATTACGACATGTCGTCATTGCGCCGACAAAACAGTCAAATGTTCTTCAATTACTTTCCAGGAGAGCCAAAAAATGGTTTATTTTGGAACATTTCTAGTTGATATTACTAACATCCGAACCAATCAAGATATCGCGAAAGGGATTTGGGGGTCGATGAAGAAAAATTACACATAACTGATTGGAAGACGCTGCGACGATATGTACATATCAGTTATTTATATAGCTATTTAATAGAATTCGTATTATCTCAGACATATTATCCTTTGTCAACTGTAAAAAAGTCCTAATATACATATCAAGTAAAAACGCAAACATGGGCCTTTTCGGAATTGCAACACTGCACTGCAAGTACTGCGCATCGCTTTCGTAATTGCAACGTCCAGCAACACTGCAAACTTCAGATGTTCTAACTAAGCAACACAATCAAACATATGTTGCTCAAATGTACTAAAAATGCGCAGTATTAAAATGGCTGATGCAGTGAATAAGTAATTTTTTCTTCATTTCTTCCTGCATATTTTTTACAGTAATAAATTTCTCTTTTTATACTTCAAAAGATTTTTTTTATATATACTTTTTCATTTGCAATGTTTTTGCGTTCTCAATTGCAAACAAAATGGGCAACAAACAAGCATCTGCAACAGCTGACCTGCAACAACAGCGTCAACTAATCAGTGTTGCGCAACATATGCAGTGTATTGTTGCAATTCCGAAAAGGCCCCATCCGGCTTATCAACTTTTGCTATGACGGTATAGATATGTATATCGCTTTCTTATATGTAGATGAATAAATAAAAATATAACGAGAATATGTAAAGCAGCAGCTAAACTAAAACTATCTTATAAAAAAGCAGCTGGCCACTCTTTGCATTCCATGATATAAGATATGAGAGAAACCTCTCGTTATATGTTTACATAATTAAGTGCGATTAGCCTATATTGGGTGAGAGCTAGTGGCTTAAAATGTTCCGAGGAAATATTCTCCGTAAAATTTTAATATAGGTCTCCGAAGACAAGAACTATTCCAAATGTAGTTTTACACATGATTTTTCATATTCTTTGATTGAGCACTTTTGACCAAAAATATCAAATTTCAAACCACTGTAAAAGAAAATGGTGACGTAGTGGAAAAAAAATAGAGTTTAAGGTTTTGTTACTGAGGTCAAATGATAACGTTTGATATTGGTTCGGTTCACTCCCGAGACAAAACCCTGAAATTGTGACATAGTGTTATCTCTTTAACCGGAAGATCAATCTAATTCTCAGCATATACAGGTAAACTGCTTTATAATCGACAATCATCTGGAGTTGCAGTTACACTATCTGATAATGGCAAACGCCTTGGACTCATATTGGACAGTAAACTAAATTAGAATCTGAACACCCAGGTTAGGATCTCGAATCTTATCTTATTTTATGGAACGGCAGAAGGCAAACCAAAGGCACTTACAACTACTCCAACTAAGGACCATTGAACCATCCTAAACTGATTATCCTCAGACACTAAGGAGAAGAAGATAGCAGCGAACACCGCAAAGCGTTTAGACGCCCTGAGAGTACAACGGCACAGTTACTATGGTCATGCCACAAGTCCCTGGACTAAATCAACGTAACATGTCACAGTATTACACTCAACCACAAACTGTTTTCAATCCGGGTTTTATGAGGAACATTCCGGATAGAACATACTATGACAACGCCCAACACTTTGGGGAATATGTCATCCTAATTTTCACGGAAAGATGGAAATTAGAGAAAGAGGAGGCTGTGAAATCTTTTCAGAGGAGTTGAATTTGCAACTGTCGATTAGTCACTGTTGCATAGTTCTGGCTGAAATAGCGGCCATTAGAATACCCATGGAGCAATTTCAGTATCATAGGTTATTGGGCGTTAATATTCATATACACACTTACTGATAGTATAGCTGTTATCAGATGCCTGGAGAACGTGTACACCACAATTGTTTAAGAATGCCGGACATCTCTCTGAAGGAGATAGCGAGACATTCGACGGTTACTCTTACATGGGGACATACATATATGGTAACTAAAGAACCTACGCACTGTCTAAGGTCGGTACCATCATAAATTTGTGACATAGGTGTTCTTCTAATAAAGAGTTAAAGAGCTAACTACGGAGAAACTCAAACTTTTTGCTAAGAAAAGATGGGAGAAAGACCCACTTGCACAGAGGCCATTAGATCCCTGGAGAACGTGCACACCACGAAAATGTTCAAGAATGCTGGTCGCCTCTGTAGGAGATGGCAAGGCATGGGTTCCAGGACATGGGGACATATATGGTAACCAAAGACACATAAATGTGTGACATCGGTGTTTCTCTTATAAGGAAACACAACAACCTTATTTCTAAGGAAAGATGGTAGAAAAAACCCACTTGCACAGCGCCCAAACAGGTCTGGCCTAAGATACGTACACATAGGACATGATTTGCGTTGATCCTGTTTAGGGTCCATATAAAGAACATCAAAGCAGTAATAATTGGTCACTGGTCGTTTGGAAAAGAAGCTGTAACGATGCTCTGCTTTTGGTGATCTGAGATATGAAAAGTTTGGCCGTCGGACACTTGTTGTCGACAGTACTTGTCTATCAGCCAACGGAGTCGGGTCACGCATAAATACTGTTATGGTTCAGCAGACATGGATGTAATAGAGGACTCCACAAAGTAACGGAGGACTATATGGTTCAGTTTTTTTGTTTTACATCAAGCCCGGAAATAGTGATCCTGATGGTTCTAAAATGCAAATTGTGAGGAACCTAATTTCAGACAACACTTCGATTGAATGACGATTGCAGGCAGTGTGTTCCAGGCGATGATCTTCGCTCACAATCTATGTGGACAGTCAAGCGGCCTTTAAGGCTTTGGTATCAAATGTTATAAAGTCGAGATTAGTGGACAGATGTAGGACGGCGCTCTCAAAACTGCCCGAGAGTAGTGTTCGACTCTGTTGGGTCCCCAGACATAGTGACAGGAAACGAAATAGCGGATGAACTGGCTCAGCACTGAGACCCGGTTAATCAGATGTATCAGTGCTACCACCAATGTGTCATATATATGGAGTTGTGACCCGTCACATCGAACGACTGGCAAATGCATCCTTTGAACAGGACTGGATTAAAAACGAGCCAGATCACTTTTGAAACTGGACCAGGAGGTTCGCTTGGACGACTCATTGAAGTAATCACAGGATAATGTGAAGTCAGAGCATTTACATCCAACTGAGAGACGACGACACAGGAGGAAATTGAGACCTTTGAGCATTTGTTATGCCATTGCCCAGCTCTTCATAGAAGAAGTAAACAATTTCTCGGGAAATGGTTTTTTGATAGTCTCACCGATTTGTCGTCATGGAGAACATTGAGAATCTGGTGAAGTTCACTGATGGTTTGAGCAGGCTTAAGGGTAGAGGACCATAGTGTCGCCACGTAATTAATCTCAATACTTGGTTATATCATTGCGCAGCTCTTCATAGAAGAAATGTGAAATGGTTCTTAAATAGTCTCACCGAATTGTCGTCATGGAGAATTGGGTGTCCCCATGTAATTTTACTACTTGTATATATGAAGTCAAAGGAGAGAACACACCGGAATTATTTTTTTGGAACTTCTATCTCTTTTCCACTGTACTATTCTTGTGAACTATTTATTGTACTGTACAATACTCTTTCCTTTATATTTTTCGTTTTTTAATTCAGGACAATCTCAATGGACCATAATTTACCTAACCTAACCCCCAAAACGGTGGATTTTGTATGGGATGTAGGAAGTAGTTTTTGTCTGAGATTTCTCATGTCAGAACCTAACCTCCGCTTAGAGAATAACAGCTTGCAGATCAAATTTCATCTCGATAGCTCTTAAACTACAGCTGTACCTCGGAGACAGACAGATGGACACCCCCAAAAAGAGGGAGTGTGTGTAGGAAAAATTTTGTCAAATTTTGCTCATCTAAGTACTTAACCTCCGCTTAGAGGATAGAAGCTTGCATACCAAATCTCGTCTCGATAGCTGTTAAACTAAGACTGTAACCGCGGGAACAGATCGTCAAAAAGAGATAGCTAGTTAACTACGACTGTAATCGCAGGGACGGACACCCTAAACGAAGCAATTTGTGTAGGAGGTGGAAGTAGTTTTTGACTGATCATTATCATCATTGAAACTAATCTTTGCTTAGACGATAGAATCTTTCATACAAAATTTCAGCTCAATAGCTCTTAAACTACGAATGTAACCGAAGGGAGGGTCCCCCAAAAAGGGACGCGTTTGTATAAGAGGTGGAAGTAGATACTGACCGTTCTAGCTGATCTTTGAACAGAACCTCCGCTTAGAGGATTAAAGCTTGCATACAAAACCTCAGCTCGATAGCTCTTAGACTCGGGCTCATCTTTGAACAGAACATCCGCTTAGAGGATAAAAGCTTGCAAACCAAATTTCAGCTCGATAGCTCTTAGACTCGGGCAGTAATCGCGGGGACAGACTGACGGCCGGACATCTTTAAATCGGATCAGATTTTGACGTTGACCACTTATTTATACATATATACGTCCTTATTCCCGTTGTCGTCGTCGACGCAAAACTATGTCGATAGTTTGTATAAGAGATAGAAGTAGTTTTTGACCGATCCTGCTCATCATAGAAAATAACCTCCGCTTTGAATTTCAGAAGTAGAAGTAGTTTTTGACCGATCTTGCTCATCTTAGAAACTAACCTCCGCTTTGCATTTCAGCTTCTAATATCAGGCTTTAATCGCGGGAACAGACAGACATCTTTAAATCGACTCAGTTTTTGACGTTGACTATTTATTTATACATATTTGTGCTTATTCCCGTTGTCGTCGCCGACACTAAACGACTTCGTCGTGTGACGACAATGTAAAATCAGTTTTCTCGTTATCGTTTTCGATAACAATTGAAGATTCTTGACACAAATTTGGTATTCCGTAAAGGACAGGCATATCTGGGAGACGAAAAATACAATTTAAAATGTATTTCCTATATTCAGGTGGTATGTAAGACCTCTGTCCTAAAGACCTCAATGTTGCTTACAACTTAATTATAACTGAAACAGATGTTGTCCTGAGTTCACTTTAATATATATCATTTACTATTTTATTACTAACAAAAAAGGAGGGGAAAACTGTAGCAGAATATAATGTAACTTAATTTCTCATAAGCCTTCGTCTTAATTTGTATACCTATCACCAAGCGCAAGCAGGGACCGTAGGGTATATACAGTTTGTTCTTCTGTATGCAACGCCCCGATGGAGAAGCGTGATAGGTATGACAATATCTGTCGATCTATCTGCCTGTCCTCGCGATTACAGCCATTGCTTACCTTACTAGTATTCATTAAAATTGTCAATGATACTGATGATCGGTAGAAATAACAAGTCGGTATTAAGAGTATTCCCTAATTATTCAAAAATACTATATATTGTCACCTCAAATGTCCAAAGATGAAACCCTCTAAAAATAAAATTGGAATTTCATTCATTAAAACTTCTTTCTTTCGATTCACATATTCAAAAAATTAGTAAATTATTGTGATGTTCGTACATTACACGTCCAATATTTTCACTAAAAATTCTTCTAAGAGGTTATTTTTTTACAAAAAAAAGTTATGTATTTAACAAAAAATAAACTTTCCCCCGTATATCTTATTCATGGAATGCAATAAGAATTTCCTCAGATTCTTTTTATGTGATTAACAAGTACCCTCCCCGCCTCTATGCGTAAATATCAATATTTCAAAATGATAAGTTAAACGGTAAAACTCTCATAATGTTTCCTCTTTTTCTCTCTCTCTATCTTGCTTCCTCTTTCTCTCTCTTACTTTCTCTTCTCCCTCATGCTTTCTCTTCTTTCTCTTATCTGTCTCTTGTTTTCTCTTATCTGTCGCTTATCTTCTCTCTTGCTTTCTCTTCTCCCCTTGTTTTCTCTTCTATTCTCTGTCTAGCTTTCTCTTCTATTCTCTCTGTCTAGCTTTCTCTTCTCTCTCTCGCTTTGCAGTTTAAGCTTTATTGAAACGTTTGACAGTCAAACCCATAGGAAAAGCTTCAATGTGTTGCCTTAACCATGAACCGTTACCGCCGCCATTACCAGACGCCAAACTTCCTTTTGGTCCTTTGATATGAGCATTATCATTGGCCAATAAAAATTTCGAATCATTGAAATCATCCGAAGAGCAACAATATCTATCAGAACAAAAACGACAATTGTTATATGTTGATGTCGTCTTGTATTCGTGTTCATTCATGAACTTTGCAGTTCTTTGTTCGTATCTCAAATACAACGTCAAACAGACAAACAACAAGAACAACAGTATACAGGTGGCGCCACTGGCAATACTGGCCTTTTCCAATATCGGACGAGGTCTTTTCGGTTGATAGCTGCCATCCAATTCTTTGTACTCACAACGTGGACCCATAAAACCTATGGCGCATTCACAATTATACATTATGGAATCACCAATTTTTACCGTGAAACAAGTGGCCTCATTCAAACAATACCAGGCATCATAATTGGCCGGACATTTAAAAGTGGGAAAGGTTATATTGGGCCGAGGCGTAGTAGTAGTTGTAGTCGTAGTTGTTGTCGACGTTGTCGTAGTCGTGCTACGTTGTGTGGTCGTTACAGGCATATTGGTAGATGTGGGAGCGGCTACGGATGAAGGTCTTGGCTTGGGTAAAGAACGACTAGAACAAGCCAAAGTAAGAGGTAACAACTGCAGCATTGAAACCACGACAAAAGAGATTAAGAAGAGTACATGAAATTTAGGTAAGGAAAGCATTTTGAAAGTGTTGTCAAAAAAATGGAATGAAATGTTAAGAGAAAATTCGAAATTAGTCAGTCAAATAAAGTAAAATTTTAAAATTCGAATTTACAAATATGTGAACGATGTGTTTTATAAATCGTCTTAAACTTAAAATCTATATAATGATTATCTCTTGTTTAAATTAAAATCTTAATCGTCTATTATATCTTGTTTTCTGGCTCTATTTGGTTTGTTCGCCTTTTTTTCTTTGTGTTGTGATTTTCTAAAATAATTTACAAATGTCATATAAATTATTTAAATATTTGGTATATTTTACTTGAGTGCGTTGTTTATACGTGTCCAATAAAGTAGCTATAGAAAATAGTTACGCAATGCAAATTGTTTTAAATAAAACTTATAAATACAGAAAACAAAAATTCTCAGCAAGAAATCGTCGTACAAAGTATCACAATATTATTATTAATTATAAAAAAAATTAGAATAAAATCTTAAATGTTATAACAGAAATTATGAGAACAGTAAAAAAAACTATTAATAATTGTTAAAAATGTTGTATCACTTTTCGTCGTTTTGACTTAAAAACTTAATAATTTTTTAGAATAAATATACAGTTGACTGTTTCGCAATACTAGCGGCGTTTGGTGTAAGTCTGTGTTTTGGGGATGTCCTCGTTGATCATAAAATTTAACCTGTGTGGGGGGGAAGAGAAAAAAACAATATTATTATTTTTTTGCATAAAATCCCCCACTTTTTTATTGCACTGAAATTAAATGATTTAAGAATATAATAAAAATATGAAATACATAGTTAAGAAAAATTTCTAAAAAGAAAAAAATTAATACAAAATGAGAAAATATTTTTATTTAAAATAAAAAAAAACAAATTAATAAAATATATTGATTTGAAAATACATATTTTAAAAAAAATATTTAAATATAAAAAAAATAAAAAAAAGTATTTTCATTTTAAATTTTTTTAAAGTAAAAAATATTTTTATTTGACAAATATCTTAAAATACATGTGCAAAGAGAGCCAAACGACAGCCCAGCAGAAGCTATTATTAATCATTGCTGTAGGGTGAGAAATATTGTTCTAAACCTCCATAACTTTTATGTTTGTGTATTTACATAGACGAATGTACTTATATCATAAGGATATACATTATGGCGGATGAATTTGTTCGGGCCAAAAAAAATTCACCAAGGAACTATGTGTCTTGAGGTATTTTTTATTATTTTAAATCAGAAAAACTTGAGATACAATATTTTTTTAAGAGAATTTTTATGTATTGCATAAGAGAGAATTATGGATTATGGTGTCTGAAAGTTGGATATTAATTTCGTATAAATTCTTAAAGTTTTGCCTTTGGCTGAAGTGAAGTATATGGGGCGGGAGCCCAAACAAGAAAGGCAAAAGTTTGAGAATTTATAAGAAATTAATTTCTGTATGCCAACTTTCAGACAGCCATTATTTTTTATAAAATCCATAGATATTTATATAATATATTTTTTTATTTTTTTTTGTCTTAAATTGTTTTTATTAAATTTTTTACAATTTAAAATTTTTTTTTTAATTTTCGTGGAGTTCGAAACGCGTCTTCCTAGTGCGTGACACACTGAATTTGACCAAAAATAACAAACAATAAAAAACACTTTTCTGATCGTTAGCCGAATTTGATGTATCCTTTGATACACAAAGTAATTTGTGATATATTTTTATTTTTTGTTTATTTAATTTATTTGTATTTTTTTATTTTTTTTTTTAATTAATTGTTTATTTTTTTCCTAATTTCTTGCTCTTTAATTTTTTTTTAATTTATGTTTTTTTTTTTAATTTATTGTTTTTTTATTTTTCTAATTTGTTGTTTTTTATTTTTTTTTAATTTGTTGTTTTTTATTTTTTTTTTAATTTTTTGTTTTTTATTACATTTTAATATTCTACTTTTTTTGTTATTATATAATTGTATTTTTAATTATATTTTTTTTTAATTTAAATTTTATATTTTTTTTTTTTTTAATTTAAATTTTATATTTTTTTTTTTTTTTTAAATTTAAATTTTATATATTTTTTTTTTAATTTAAATTTTATATTTTTTTTTTTTAATTTAAATTTTATATTTTTTTTTTTTAATTTTTTTTATTACATTTTAATATTTATTTATTGTTAATATTGTTTTTTAATTTTTTTATTTTATATTTGTACTTTTTATTATATTTTTTATTTTTTTTTTAATTTCTTTTTTTTAATTTTTTTTATCTTTTTTATTTTTTTTAATAAATTTTAATATTCTATTTTTTATTCCATTTAAATATTCTACTTTTTATTCCATTAATATTCTATTTTTTATTCCATTTAAATACTCTATTTTTTATTCCATTTAAATATTCAATTTTTATTCCATTTAAATATTGTATTTTTTATTCCATTTAAATATTGTATTTTTTATTCCATTTAAATATTCTATTTTTTATTCCATTTAAATATTATATTTTTTATTCCATTTAAATATTCTATTCTTTTGATCAATTTTTCTTATTCTATATATTTGTATTTTTTGTAATATTTGTTTTATTTTTTTTTTTTTTATTTTTTATTTTATTATATTTTTTATTTTTTTTTTTTGATTTTTTATTTTTTTTTTTTTGATTTTTTATTGTTTTTATTTATATTTTAATTTTTCTATTTTTTTTTAATACATTTTAATATTCTATTTTTTATTATATTTTAATATTCTTCTTCTTATTACATTTTAGTGTACTTTTTTTATTCCATTTAAATATTCTATTTTTTATTATATATTTTTATATTTTATTTATATTTTTTTATTTATATTTTTTTTTATTTATATTTTTTTTTATTTATATTTTTTTTTTATTTATATTTTTTTTTATTTATATTTTTTTTTATTTATATTTTTTTTTATTTATATTTTTTTTTATTTATATTTTTTTTTTATTTTTTATTTATATATTTTTTTTGTTTTTTTTTTAATGTTTAATATTTTTATTATTCTATTTAATATTCTATATTAATATTCTTTTTTTTTTGCATTTTAATATTCTATATTAATATTCTATTTTTTGCATTTTAATATTCTATATTTTATTACATTTTAATATTATATTTTATATTACTTAATATTCTATTTTATATTACATTTTCATATTCTATTCTTTATTACATTTTAATATTAAATTTTTAATTACATTTAAATATATTTTAATATTCTACATTTTATTACATTTTAATATTCTATTTTTTATAAAAATTTTTTGTTATTATATTTTATTTTAATTATTTGTATATATTTTTTTAAATTACCTTTTTATTACATTTTAATAGTCTATTTTTTATTAAAATATTTGTTATATTATACTTTTTTTATTATACTTTTTGTTTTTTAGTTATATTTATTTTTGATTTTAGCAGTGTTGTATCTTTTAAGTTGTGTGTTTTTAATTATATATTTTTTATCTTGACAAAAAATTTAAAATATTTTAAAAAATTAATATATTTCATTACAAAAAGTTATAAAATTTTTAAGAAATATATATAACTAACAAAATATATATTTAAAAAAAATATATTTAAAAAAAATTATACATATTTCTCATAGTGAATGGTTGTGAAGTTTTTCGAGTCTATGCACTCAAGAAAGAATTCTCATTTTGTTGTTAATTCTGGTGCATAAGACTTGATAAACATTTTGCAATCATTATACCAAAGTCTGCTGATGAGGATTCGTGGCTGAATCCGAAACAGCTGTACAGACTGCCTGGCATTATGAGAATATCATTCTGCTTTTAACTTCTTTCAAAACCC
The DNA here is from genome assembly GCA_964034835.1 of Muscina levida. Taxonomy (NCBI): domain Eukaryota; kingdom Metazoa; phylum Arthropoda; class Insecta; order Diptera; family Muscidae; genus Muscina; species Muscina levida. Next base: position 19,319,746 of record OZ035881.1, read on the forward strand.
CTGATCTTGAGCTTGAGATAAATTCTAAAGTCATATTTCATTTAGTTATATGTATAATATAATAAATTTATTTTTTTTTACCATTAAATTTTTAGTTTTTCGAATATTCAATATCAACTCCAACAATTATAAAATAAATATTTATTTATATTTTTCCATTTTTATAAATTCTTTTCTTTGCAAACAATTTTTTTAATATTAAATGGTCGGTGAATACTTTTTTTAATAATCATATTTTTTTTGTAATCCAAATTTTTTTCGTATCTCTGGATTTTTTTTTTTTCAAATATTATACAATTAGTGTTTGCCAATTTTGTTGTTGTTATATTTCACTCTTAGCTACATATTGATCTAATATTTAAGACAACTTCGAGCTTCATCAAATATTTCGGTCTGATAACACTGTGCAGTAATAAAATTGGAGGTCATTGTCTGGGCGGAGGGGTGAATAATTTGTTTACAGAACGAAAGTCCTGAGTATATTAAAATTTCGAGGGCAGGCTATATACTCTAACTCTCCATAAGATATTAAAATTATTGTAATACTTTAATTCACTGGTTATTTAATTCACAATTTTTGAATTTTCCGCTTTACGGTTGACAGTTACGTTTTTTTTTTTATTTATTTTTTTATTTGTGATGATGAAATGCAATCGTTGTATCCCGTTGATTATCCTAGCTCATCAAAGCTGGCTGTGATATGCGTTGATAATCCATATCACAACCACTTGATGAGGCTTAGATAAGCAACATTTTCATAAAATGCATGAAAATGAAACAAATTATATTGTGATTAAGGTGACGTTTTGCAGTTGATTTAAATACAAAATTGTTAAAAACAAAAAAAAAATCAAAAACACAACACAATAGTAAAATATTTCAAAATATCAAAAGTAACGCTTGTATTGTAAATAAATGAAATACTTTAATTTATAATTTAAATTAATTAAAATTTTTAAAGATTGATTATTTTTGGTTTTGTTTTTTTTTTGTATTTTTTGATAACATGTTTAAAATAATTTTTTTTTTTAATAAAATATATAATTAAAAAAATTCTTTTTTTGTCAAAATTTGATTATTTTGAAAATATCACAATTAAAATCAATAATTTTCTTTTTACTAAAAAATTGATTTTTTCAAGATGTGATTATTGTTTTGTTTGTGATTTGATTTTTTTTAAAATCGGTGTATTTTTTTTTTTTTTTTTGTAAAATACAATTTTTTTTATATTATTTTTGTTATATTATTTTTATAATATTATTTTTGTTATATTATTTTTTTAAGATTTGTTTTTTTAATTTAGATTTTTTTATATAACATTTTATTTGCATTGAATTTTTCACTTTCACTTCAATTTTTCGTTATATTCTTACTTCTACGAATAACTGCAATCATTGGTTGTTGTCCAATTTTCTTGTGTATTTGTTGTTAGCATCGACCACAGGTCCAAGCTCATCAAAGCTGGCTGTGATATGCAACTTTTCAAAGTACCAAAATCGAACTTTGGAAAAAAGTCAATTTCAAGCATTTCACAACCACTTTGTGAGGCTAGGACAGGGTTAAGGGGCAGGGGGATCAAACGTTATTTTGACAAAAAATAATGTGTCGTGGTTTTTTTTAAGTATATCCATAATTTACTATGTTTTTTCATGTTTCTCTCATAAAACTACACTATTTGTTTTATTTTTTGTTGTTTTTTAGTTTTTAGTTTTTTTTAAGACATTTTTACACAATTACGTCGCGACATTTGATTACTTTACATCTCTAACCGATCGATTATTAAATATTGACCGGCCGACAAACAACAGAGACACATCAGACTACACTACTCTTCTAACTGAATTTGTTAAGAAATGTGACGCTCCTCAAAGCTGGCTGTGATATGAATATTAAAAAAGAAATTCGCATGCAGCAGCTGATACTACATTGCTATTTTTTAAAGAGAAAACATTTCGCAGCCACTTTGAAGAATGACACAATTCTTTCTTTTTGAGCCATCATCACACATAGACAGAATAAACAACAGCAACAGCAGCACTCACAAATACTCGGACACTAACTCACTGCGTTTTGTTGAGAACACGGGAAACACTTTACACATGAGAAATTTTAATGCACATGAAAACCTTAAGGGTGGAGGAGGAATACTACCTCACCAACCACACTATGACACCGTAGTAATGGCGGCAGCATCAGCATCATCAGTAGCGAGCAGCGTCATTAATAATTGATCAGGGTCCCGGGTAGTAACTTTTTGTAATAGTATATAAAATGTTTTTACATTTGAAGACAAAATCTAACTTAGACACGAAACAAACAATTCCAAGTTATATTAGTCACTGATCGTTTTTCGAATGAATCACAAATTTTTGCATTGAAATTAGAATATTTTTTTATAAACTCATTTGTTTGTGGACTTTTCAAGATAATTTATGTTTAAGCTGTAGTTAGCAACAATTGACAACAGACTTTATTTAGGCATAGTAATATTTTTACATTTGAAATAAAAATATTACAAATATTACAAATAATTAAAATATTAAATATAGTTAAAATATTAAAAATAAGAAAAATATTAACAATATTAGATATTAAAAATAAGAAAAATATTAAAAATATTAGATATTAAAAATATGAAAACTATTAAATATTAAAAATTATAAAATATTTAATATATTAAAAATATTAAAAAATATTAATATATTAAAAAAAATTAAAAAATATTAAACAAACCAGTAAAAAAGTCTCAGTCGGCTTTAGCTTTACAAAATGTAGACCGCGCTGGGTGTATTGATATTGATATCCCTAAAGTGGGCGAAATTAAAAATTGGTCTAGATGGTAACAGAAGGGGCGTGGCTAGACTTCCAATTTTTTCTCCAAAACTGTGTCCTGTTATAGATTAATAAAATAAAGGATTTGGGTACGATCGTGTCGATTTTGTTGATATTTAGAAAGTTTTCGTGCGTACCAGTTTGACAACGAGACAGGCAGACAGAAGGACATGGCTCAAACGACTTAAAAAGTCATGAATCTTAGAAACTTAGGGTCCTTCTATGTGTTACAATTTTGGGTCGTATCAAATGATATATACCCTCCTACCCGTAGGGTGAGGGCATAAATACAGTCGAAACTCTCTATAACGAACTCCTATATAACGAAGTTTTCTTTATTGCGAAGCAATTATAAGAACACTGTGTTTTAGGTCTACTTTCAGTGTATTATTATCTCCATATAACGAATTTCCCTATAGCGAATATTTCCCTATAACGAAGCATTTTTGCGACCGTAACAGCAAAGTTGATGCATTTTTAATCTCCATATAACGAATTTAGGCAAAACCGCACACAAAAAAGAAATCGACGTCGCTTTGTTGTGTGTCATTGGTGTTGTTATTGTTGCTCTGTGTGCACTTTGTTGCTTTTAAAAAGCAGAAGCAGAGACTGATGCTTTGAATCGTTTATTTACCATAAAATTGAAAGTGTTTTTTGGGGAACCACCGAACTATGCAAGTGACTACTGGAATCATTACCATCTCTCACATTTTTTGTAGTCGCCATCAGTTTGCCTTTGAATATCGCGATATGTACTGCGTTTACCTCTCTAAATGTGTTAGAAAATTATATTAAAGAAGAAAAGTGGAAAAATGTACTTTAAACCAAAATAACTGACTACTACAAATGAAAAATTTTAAAAGGAACAAAATAGTTTTTCTTTTCTACTATATAGCGAATTTTCTTTATAGCGAAGCAAATGTCCAGTCCCTTGGAATTCGTTATAGAGAGTATAACGAAATGTATTACAAATATTAAAAAATTTAAAAATATTAAAAATTGTATAAAGTTTAAATATATATTAAATGTATTAAACGTATTAAAAACATTTAAAAATTACAAATATTTTTAATTTAGTTTTATTTTAAATATTTTAAAATTTATTTTTATTTTAAATATTTTTAATATTTTCAATATTTTCAATATTCTCAGTATTTTTCAATAGTTTTAATATTTTCAACATTAACATTTCAACATTTTTTAATACTTTAAATATTTTTTATATGTATTTATTATTTTTAATATTTTTGTTGTTTTTGTTGCCCATATTTTTTATATTTTTATTGTTATTGTTGCCAATATTTCCAATATTTTTGATATTTTTAATATTTTCAATATTATTATATTTTTAACATTTTTAACATTTTTAATATTTTTAAAATTTCTAATATTTTTCCCATATTTGCAATATTTTTAATATTATCAATATTTTAAATATATATTATATTATTTTTAATATTTTTATTGTTATTGTTAAAAATATTTTCAATATTTTTAAGATTGTTTAATATTTTTAGCATTTTTAATATTTTTATAATATTTAATATATTTAATATTGCAATATTTTTAATATTTTCAGTAATACTTTCAATATTTTTAAATATTATCAATATTTTGAATATTTATTATTTCTAATATTTTCAATATTTTTAATATTTATTATTTTTATTATATTTTTGCCAATATTTTCAATAATTTTAATAATTTCAATATTTTTAATATCTTTAATATTTGCAATATCTTTAATATTTTCAATATATTTAATATTTTCAATAATTTTAATAATTTCAATATCTTTAATATTTTCAATATTTTTAATACTTTCAATATTTTATAAATTTTCAATATTTTTAATATGTTTTATATTTTTATTATTTCCAATATTTTAAAACTAAATATTTCTGAAAAACTGCTTTCTGTAAGTACAATCCAGTCACATCACCAAACAAAAATAATAAGAAAGAAACAAAAATCCCAAATGCAATAATTTCTGCGAAGAGAATCATCACAATCAAACATCTCAACAACATCAACAACTAACTTGAGGGAGAAAAACAACAAATCTGTTCAATTACGTTGTTGCTGCTTTTAGAGATAAGATTCAATTAAATTTTTTGTTGTTGCCATTGGGACATTTTGCAAAAGATGCAACGCCGCGACGCAATGCGACGCGAGTTTATGCTAAGCGCCAAAAAATTCAAAACAACAGCACCAAACCAAAAGATCATTGAACCATTATTATAAAGGTTTTGCTGTTTGCTTAAGAGTGAGGTAGGCATATATACAAGAATGAGATTCCATGGAATTGTGGAAAAAAATACGAAAAAAAATTATCATCTACTAGTAGCCTGTCGATAGATCGGTCGGTCATGACTTGTTTCTTTTTTTCCTATAATGTAGAGAACGATGAAGTCTTAGCAACAAAAAGATTGATAAAAGGTTAAAAATTATATGTATATATATAAAATGATGACATTTACTAATAGATATTGTTACAGTTATTGATATTTTTTTACGTTGAGAATGCATTTTAAAAATAATGAAAAAATTTGAATGTTCGAGAATATTCAAGACTTTATTATTGTTGATTTGAAATATTCGAAACTTTGATTATTTAGGACTTTGAGTATTTTGGTCTTCGAATATTCTTAACTTTGAATAAGCTTATTGTTAAGACATGCGTCATTCATTTTATATTGTTCTGTACTTAGTAAAATTTACTTGTTTATTTTAATTATTTATTTTCTTTGTCATCATTGAAGACTTTCCATTAAATCCCTTTTATGTGCAATCTTAGGTCATTATTGTCAGCTAGGCAAGAATAAGAAAAACCAATACGTCCGTCACGTAAACTGAACTCTTGTCTTGTCTTGTCTTTTTTGCAAACTTAATGTGTTTTTTTTTTGTTTTTGTTTATAAAACGCCACCAGAAATTTTGTCTTGTTATATTTCACACATCATCAACATTTCAATTGATGGCAGTGATTATCTTCTCATTTAATTTCTGTCGCCTTTTTTCGAATGTTGTTAATCTCGGTTGTAGTCGTCGTCGCCCATTATTCATGTCTCGACACAATATAGAGTGGCGCTTAAATATATTGTAGTACATTGGTTTTTTATTTGCCATTTGGCGTCAAGTGTTTATTGTCAAATTATTGATTGTCCTGAGGGAATGAAATATATTTAATTCATATCACTTGTTTAAGACTTTTGTGGCGTCGTCTTTGTCGGTTAATGTCTTTAGCGTTATCGCTCTACAGTTTTTTTTTTGTACTGCATCTGGTCTCTTTTTTTTATGTTCTGTTTTTGCCACGTGCTTTTTTGCTGCTGATTTCTACGGTTTTAATTTGAAAATGAGGAGTTTTTATTGAAAACATATTTACTAAACATTTGTATGGAAAAAATCTACCATAGGTACTGTATATTACATTATCGAGGCTGAACACTTTTTTTTTATTTTGTTGTTATTTGCAGATAGATTCTTGAAAACGGCTGTAAACATCTGCCTTTGACAGTTTAAAATGCTTTTAGTTATCTCCTTATAACGACTACTTACGTTAAGAAAGGATTTTTCAATATTCGTACTTTTAGGGTGCTCCATTGTAGAATTAGAGAGCTGTACAAATGATTTTCTCCAATTGCATACTTTTAGGGATAAAAAAAAAATGCCGAGAATGTATAAAACTGGTACTAACGATCAGAACTAACGGCTAAAGGTAGAGTCTTCAAAATGTGGGTGAATATTTGTTTTATGGAGTAAAAAAAACCAAAAAAAGGGATAAAACTGGTAAAAACGACTAGAACTAAAATCCAAATACAAATGCGTACTATTAGGGATATGCACGTCGCTCAAGAACAACTGAGGATATTGCTCCTGTAGCCCAAAGTGTTGAAGAAAAATCAGGTTTATCCACTCTTCGTCATTCTTTGGAATTGGGCATTCCACAAACGTCATTACACTGTATTTTGCATAAAGACTTGGATCTTAAGGCTTATAAAGTTCAGTTAACACAAGAATTCCGGAATTCCATCGAAAAATCATCTTGACAGATGAGGCCCATTTCCACCTCAGTGGCTACGTCAACAAGCAAAATTTTCGAATCTGGGGGCTCGATAAACCCAAGAGTAATTGTTGAGAAGCCTCTCCATCCTTAACGTGTGACTGTGTGGTTTATGGTCCGGACCTTACTTTTTCCAAAATGAGGTTGGATCAACAGTTACGATGAATGAATTGCGCTATTGAGAGATGATTAATGATTTTTTTGGTCGGTGTGGAATGGTATTGATCTGGACAACGTTTACTTTTAATAATACGAAACCATTGATCCTTTACGGGAAAAGTTTCCGGACCGTGTTATCTCTCGAAGAGGTGATCAAAATTGGCCACCGAGATCTTGTGATTTAACACCTTGCGATTTTTTCCTTTGGGGCCACGTGAAAGATAAGGTCTACGCCAACAGACAAGTGTCGATTCAAGACCTCAAAGATAAAATTCGTGGGGCTATCGAGAACAAAGGGCAGCCACTTTGCCATTTGGTTATGGAAAATTTCATGAAAAGGATATGGTCCTGTAAACGTGCTCGTGGTGGTCATTTGGCTGAAATTGTTTTTCATTATTAACGGCATATCTTCCTCTTTATTATGAAAAAAAACATCCGATCATTTATCTCAAAAAATTGAATTATTCTTGGAATACCAAAATAACAACGCCTTGACCAAAGTCGTAAGAGTGCAACCACAAAAATTGGATTGAAGATTCATCGTATATAGCAATTGTGGGGTATGAAGCGATTTTTCGAAATTTGTACTTTTGGCAATTAAAAGGGAAGAAGGTAGGTGGTACCATCGCCTAGACCAAATGGCTAAAGGTACAATCACAAAAATTGTGGTGAATATATTTAAATTATTTTTGTTTTTTTTTATTAGTTTTTTATTATTATTATATTCATTATTTTTTAGTATTATTTTATTCATTATTTTTTATTATTATTTTATTCGTTATTTTTTATTATTATTTTATTAATTATTTTTTATTATTATTATTTTATTCATTATTTTTTATTATTATTATATTCATTATTTTTGATTATAATTTTTTATTATTATATTCATTATTTTTTATTATTATTTTAATTATTTTTTATTATAATATTATATCCATTATTTTTTATTATTATTATATTCATTATTTATTATTATTATATTCATTATTTATTATTATTATATTCATTATTTATTATTATTATATTCATTATTTATTATTATTATATTCATTATTTATTATTATTATATTCATTATTTATTATTATTATATTCATTATTTATTATTATTATTTTAATATTATAATAATTACTTTTTTATTTTTAATTTTTTATGTATTTTTTATTATTAATTTTTTTATTTAATTTTAATTACTTTATTTTTTATTATTTATTCTTTGTTATTTATTTTTTATTATTGTTTTATTATTAATTTATTTTTATTTTTTATTATTGTTTTAAAATTAATTTATTTTTTATTATTGTTTTAATATTAATTTATTTTTTTATTATTGTTTTAATATTAAATTTTTTTTTATTTTTTATTATTGTTTTAATATTAATTTATTTTTTTATTTTTTTATTTTTTATATTGTTTTAATACTAATTTATTTTTTTATTATTGTTTTAATATTAACTTATTTTTCTATTATTGTTTTAATATTAATTTCTTTTTTATTATTATTTTATTTTGTTTTTTTTTATTTGTTGTTATTGTTTTAAAATTAATTTATTTTTTATTATTGTTTTAATATTAATTTATTTTTTTATTTTTAATTATTGTTTTAATATTAAATTTTTTTATTTTTTATTATTGTTTTAATATTAATTTATTTTTTTATTTTTTTATTTTTTATTATTGTTTTAATACTAATTTATTTTTTTATTATTGTTTTAATATTAACTTATTTTTCTATTATTGTTTTAATATTAATTTCTTTTTTATTATTATTTTATTTTGTTTTTTTTTTTATTTGTTGTTATTGTTTTAATATTAATTTATTTGTTATTATTGTTTTATTATAATTTTTTTGTTTTTTTATTATTGTTTATTATTAATTTATTTTTTATTATTGTTTTATTATTAACTTCTTTTTATTTTTTATGATTGTTATATTATTAATTTATATTTCTTATTTTTTTATCATTGTTTTATTATAATTTTTTTTTTATTTTTTAGTTTGACGAGTTTGTATAATTCTTTATATTTTAAAAAAATATATTTTTAATTTTTAATATTTATAATATTTTAAATATTTAAAATATTATAAATATTATAAATAAAAAAATATTATAAAATATTATTATAAATATTATAAATATTAAAAATTAAAAATATATTTTTTTAAAATATAAAGAATTATACAAACTCTTAATATTTTCATAATTTTCATAGCTTTAATATTTTTAAATTTCCAATATTTTTAATATTATTAGTATTTTTAATATTTTTTAAAGTATTAATATTTTGAATATTTTGAATATTATTAATATTTTCTAATATTTGTAATATATTTAATATTTGTAATATATTTAATAACAGCCTTAATAAAATATATGACATTAAACTAAGCTAAGCCACAATACGTTTTAGATTTCTACCTTATACTTTTTCATCATAACCTTCTTTCTGTAAGCAGCAGCAACCTCAATTCAAATTTAATCATTATTTTAACAAGAAATATGATTACTTAAGAAAGGTCATAAATTTGCACGCAATCCATTAAGATCCTTAAGGTTACTTACTTACTTAAGTGGCCCATTACAACTTACGAACATGGTTCATAAGTTTGAGGCCTGAAGTACTAAAGAATTCCACACGCTTCGGTCTTGTGCGTGTGTTCTCCAGTTAGTCCTACCAGATGGTGGCACGTCGCCTACCACTTGGTCCTTCCAACGGAGTTTGGGTCTCCCTGCTCTGCGCCGTCCTTCAGGTTCGCCTTCAAACACCTTTCTCGCTGGAGCATTTACATCCATCCTGGCAACATGACCCAGCCATCGTAGTCGTTGCATTCTGACTCTTTTAGCTACGTCGATGTCGTGGTAAAGCTCATACAGCTCATGGTTCATCCGATGGCGAAACTCGCCGTCGACACAGATAGGTCCATAAATTTTTCGGAGTACTTTTCTCTCGAATACTCCCAGGTTTTGTATGTCCGTTGTCGTAAGCACCCATGATTCGGCAGCATACAAAAGAACGGGTAAGATTAGCACCTGGTAAAGCTGTTTTTTAGTATTCCGAGATAAGGTGGTGTTACTAAAGTGCTGCCGAAGTCCGTAGAAACATCTATTGGCTAGCACTATTCTCCGTTTAATTTCTTGGCTGACATTATTTTTCTTGTTGACGGAAGATCCGAGGTAGGTAAACTCGTCTACTACCTCAAAACAATAATTGTCAACGTTCACGGTGCGTCCCCATCGAGAGGACTCTTTGTTCGTCGAAATCATTATTTTTGTTTTGTCCTCGTTGACCGCTAAACCCATTTTTGCTGACTCCTTTTCTAGTGATGAGAAAACTGCAGTAACATCCCGCAGATTTCGACCAATGATGTCTATATCATCGGCATAGGCTAGTGGCATGTGGCTCTTGTGGAATATGGTGCCAGACTTGTTGACACCAGCCTTTCTCATCACCTTCTCCATAACTATATTAAATAGTGTACAGGACAGGCTATCGCCCTGCCTGAGACCTCTTTCCGTGTTAAATGGTTCAGACAGATCCTTACCAATCTTAACAGAGGATTTGGTGTTGTCTAAGGTACATTTGCAAAGTCGGATCAGCTTGGCAGGAATACCAAACTCAGACATGGTCTCATAAAGCCTATTCCTTATCGGAGAGTCGAAGGCAGCTTTGTAGTCGACAAAGAGGTGGTAGGTGTCGATCTGCTTTTCATGGGTTTTTTCCAGGATCTGTCGTAAGGTGAATATTTGATCCGTCGTAGATTTGCCAGGTCTAAAGCCGCACTGATATGGTCCAATTAGTTTTTCTACAATTGGCTTTAGACGTTCACACAATATGCTTGAAAGGACCTTGTACGCAATTGGTAATAGGCTTATTCCACGATAGTTCTTACATTCACTACGATCTCCTTTCTTGTATATGGGACATAACAGACTGAGACTCCAATCCCCGGGCATGCTCTCCTCTTGCCAGATGTTCTCCATGAGCTGATGCATGCTCCTAATCAGCTCCTCCCCGCCAGCCTTAAACAATTCAGCAGGGAGACCATCGGCTCCAGCAGCTTTGTTGTTTTTAAGGCGGGAGATGGCCATACGTATCTCGCTCTGGCTCGGAGGTGGACAGTTAATACCATCGTCATGGATTGGAGCAGGGTCTTCTGGATTGGTGTCAGTATCCAGCAAATTTCTAAAGTGGTCTCTCCATATCTTCAGAACGCTATCCGGGTCCGTCACTATTTGACCATCGCTGTCCTTGCAGGAGGGCAACCCTGTTCCACGCATTCTCGCTTTCACTCTCTTGTAGAATTTTCGGGCTTCCCCTCTACTTCGGAGCAACTCAGTGCACTCGTCCTGCCTCTTCTTCAGCTCCTTCTTTTTTCTTCTAAAAAGACGCGTTGCCTGTCGTCTCTTCTCCCTGTGCCGTTCACGAACAGCTCGCGTTGCCATTGGCTGCAGTTTTGCCCTGTATGCAGCATCCGTCTCTCTCGTGGCATTGCGACATTCATCATCGTACCAGGCATCTTCTTGAGACGGCTTTGAGTACCCAAGTACGCTTCTCGCAGTCCGTTCTATGGAGTCGGCTATATATTGCCACTGCGAGGTTATATTATCAGGGGTTGGAGCATTCCGCAACAGTTGAGTTAGGTGGTTGGAGTAGGCATCCGCTACCTCTGTGGTCCGCAGTTTACCGATGTCCAGCTTTCGTTGTGCCTGGTTACGTACGTTTTTCGCCATGCTTAGCCTAGTGCGTACCTTAACTGCGGTAAGGAAGTGATCAGAGTCAATGTTCGCACCCCTGATCACTCGTACGTCCAGAACACTCGATGCGTGCCTTCCATCGACTACCACGTGATCTATCTGATTCCTCGTCAATTGATCTGGAGATAACCATGTTGCCTTATGAATATTTTTATGGTCAAATCTAGTGCTGCTAACTACCATATTTCTTGCCGCAGAGAAATCAATCAGTCTGATGCCATTGTTCGACGTATCGGTGTGCAGACTGAATTTTCCGATGGTAGGCTCAAATGCGGTTTCCCTGCCTATTTTAGCATTAAAATCGCCTAGTACAATTTTAATGTCATGGCTCGGGCTACGGTCATATACATTTTCTAGTCTCTCGTAGAACTCGTCTTTGTCCTCATCGCTTTTCTCTTCTGTCGGAGCATGGGCACATATAAGTGTTATGTGGAAAAACTTTGTTTTGACTCTTATGGTGGCTATACGTTCACACACCGGGTTGAACCTTGAGACTAGGTGTCGCAGTCTTTTGCCAACCACAAATCCACAACCAAACTCGTGCTTGTCCGCATGGCCACTATAGTAGATGTCGCACGTCTTCATGCGCGAGCACCCGTGTCCCGTCCACCGGATTTCCTGTAAAGCGGTTATGTCAGCCTTGTATTTTTCGAGGACTTCCGCCAGTTGGATGGAGGCACCTGGTCTATACAATGTTCTAACATTCCAGGTGCATATCCTCAAATCATGGTCCTTAATTCGTTTGCGGTGGTCGTCAACATTTTGGGGGGTCCGTTTTATTCTTATCTTACTTCTTTTCATTGCAATAGTATAAACGTCAGTGGCGGGTTGCAAGCCCAGCGCACCACGTCGCAGTTTTCTCCTCCTGCCAGGATTTTATTGCAGCCGCCCATTCTGGGTCAGACGCTGACCAGGGTACCGCTCACTCTGAGCAGACGTGCCTGGGTTTTAGGTTTCGCCCCTCACAGTTAGCCGTGCTCTGACGGGTGTCAGAAGCACGTTTCCAGGCGTCACCACGTGGAGGTACTCCGTTCGCAGTAGAACCACGAAAACGGAGCTCTGTGAGTAGACTTGAAGTGCAATTGGCAAGGATCACTCCTTAAGGTTATTAACATAAAAATTACAATAAAAATAATAATAATGGTTTGTCTTCTTCCACGCAAACACATCTCATATAACTTGTACTGTAAATCATTTTGGCTTTTTCTCTCTCTTCATTCTTGAATTCTCCCATTTTATGTCTATGGAGTTGTTGATAATCATTAAAATTTATTAAATGAAAACAGATATTTGTACCACACATCTTACCCTTCTGAACAAAATGTTAATTACTAGTATTACATACCCTTTAGTTACTACACATAACACCACTTTACTCTATATAGCGGAGGAAGAGAGAAGTTATATTATGTTTACAGAGACCAAAGAATTCCTCCTTCTGTTGTGCGTCGTAATGTGAATTATATATATGTTTTGAAGATATATAAATCAGCCGCCTTGCCGTAGAGTTTTTAAACCATTCATATATGTTTGTATTGTGAAATTCAATTCAATCTATATTTCTATCCTCAAAACAACACCAGGCGCAACATACATACAACTGACTCTGGAATGGTATTGTATTTAGGCCGGCTGGGCTGTTGGGTCTAGGGCTTTGGAATACAACACAGAGCTGGTTGGTGATGGTTGATAGAGAGGATTAGGAGGTGGTGGTGGTTGTGAAGGCAATAGAGATGATAGGTAGTATAGTACTAGTAGTAATAGTAGTAGTTGGTGTTATTGTTGTAGTAGCAGAAGTGTGAGCCAATCATCAATCGGTTGTAGTAGAAACAACAGACGCAGCAATACCCAACATATAGTAGTTAAGCGAAAGCTCCCTAAAAGGCTTAAGATCTCGTTTCATATAGATTCACATCCAATTGTTGCTTAGGATGGTGGTGGTGATAGTGTCGGCGATGATGATAATGATGATGGTGATATTCGTCGTAGTTCTTTGTTTTGTTTGGTTGCTCTTGTTATTGTGGTTTTGCGTGTTTTATTACTATGGTTCAAAAGATTTTTGTTGCCACTTTTATCGTTGTTGCCTTTTTTCCACTTTGCCACCACTTCGTTTTTTTTTTTGCTGGGTTTCTTGTTTGCTTACTGTAGAGTCGTGTTATTATACTAAAAGCTCAGTCAGTCGGTCGTTGGTAGGGCTTTTTGCTGTTTTGTTTTCTTAGTCGGCCGGTCGTCGATCCACGCGTAATAGTATCGCCGGAGTTGTTGTGGCAAAAACGCTGCAATAAAATAAGGAAGGAGAGAAATCACATTAGGACAAGTGAAGAAAACATAAAAATAGTAAATAAATAGTATGGATCAGGTTTCGGAATACAGTTGATAAAAATAACAATTTATATTAACCTTGCTTTACAAAAAATACTACGAAACAATTCTTATAAATTACGCTTTAGGTAAAGTTGCTGAACATTTTTTAATTCAAATATTAATAAATTCTCAAGAAAGTTTTACAAATCATAAAATATTGTAAGTGCAAATTTTCACAAAACAAAACAAAATTGGATCTAGTATTAAGGTAAATAAAAACATTCTGATGCCATATACGGTCCAAATTCTTTATAATTGGATGCGTCAAAATAAAAAGTAGAAAAAAATTAATGGAGAGTGGATTTCCAGCAAATGGATGTGTTGGTTATCTTTAGAAAATTCCAAAAATCAAATTCGATTTTTCATATTTTTTAAGGCAAAATTTTCATATAATAGAAAAATAATATAATTTTCAAAGATTTCACCACTAATTAGATAATAACATAACAAAATTGAGAAATTTTGTAAGTGTCGTTTGGCCTTTTAGTTTCTGACACATACAATTAATAATATCTTTTGGTTTATTTGACTTGTTGTAGTTATTTTTTTTTTACTTTTTTTTTATTTTATTGATTTTTTTTTATTGTTTTTTTGTTTTTTTTTTATTTTATTGTCTTTTTTGTGTTTTTGGTTAGTTGGTATGCAGGCATCTCCTTCTTCTCTGATTGCGTTGCTAGTTGTCGATTGGGAATCCGGACTTTCGATCCAATCCGTTCAGTTAATAATTTTACAAAAGTTCTTGATCCTTCCGATATCCAAGGACACAAGTTCCTCTACACCATTTAAAAAGGGTTTCCCCCAGAGTTTCCAGTCTCCTTCTGTATAGCGCTGGGCAATCACATATAATGTGGTCAGTGGATGGTTCACTGCTGCTATTCCCGCAGCAGTTGCATTCGCTTTTCGTTGCGAATCCCATTCTGCTCTCATGTCTGCCTATAGGTCCATGTCCCGTCAGGAAGGTAATAGTTTTTCTTATCTGGTTCCTCTCAAGACTTACCAGGTACGATGTACGTTTCGCGTTGTATTCTGGCCAAGTCTTTTTGGCCTTTCTACAGGTTTCTTCATTCTTCCATCTGTCGTTTGCAATTCTAAACGTTAGATTTCCAATGGTACTTTTACAGGTGGATATAGGGCGAAGTACTACGTGTTCAACGTCGCTTTCCTGCAGGGCTGAGCCCTGTCTGGCCTCTTCGTCCGCTCTGCAGTTGCCCAGGATTCCGCTGTGTCCGGGTATCCACGTAACCAGAACTCCGTTATTCCTGGATATCTCGTTAAGAGATTTCCGGCAGGCACTGACCACTTTCGATTTGATGTCACAGGACTTCAACGAGTTTACCGCCGCTAGACTATCCGTGAACAGGAGAATATCCTCCTGTGATATCTTTATTGATTTTGTTGTGTTTTTATTTTATTGATTTATTTGTGTTTTATTTTATTGATTTTTTGGTTTTATTTTATTGATTTTTTTGTGTTTTTTTATTTTATTGATACTTTTGTTTTTTTTTTTAATTTTATTGACTTTGTTGTTTTTTTTTAATTTTATTGATTTTGTTGTGTTTTTTTTATTTTATCGATTTTTTGTGTTTTATTTTATTGTATTTTTTGTGTTTTTTTATTCTGTAATTTTTTTTTTATTTTATTGATTTTTTTTATTTTATTGATTTTTTTATTTTATTGATTTTTTTATTTTATTGTTTTTTTTATTTGACCGATTTTGTTGTTTTTTTATTTTAATGTGGTTTTTTTTATTTTATTGATTTTGTTGTGTTTTTGTTTTATTTTATTGTATTTTTTGTGTTTTTTTATTCTGTAATTTTTTTATTTTATTTATTTTTTTTATTTTATTGATTTTTTTTATTTTACTGATATTTTTGTTTTTTTCTAGATTTTGTTGTTTTTTTTATTGATTTTGTTGTGTTATTTTATTTTTTTTTTTTTGATATTTTTTATTGATTTTTTGTGTTTTATATAACTTGTACCTTTTTATTTTTATGAATTTCTATTTATTTATTCTTTTTTATTTTATATTTTTTTTTACATTTAATTTTTTTTGTTGTAATTTTTTTTTAATTTTTATTATTTTAATGTTTTGTTTAGTTTAATTTTTCAAATATTGATGTTGGATAATTTCGGCTAATATCTACTTCGCATGTACATAGTTATCAAGGGGTCTGAATATGAACACGTCATGGAGTTCGAAACGAGTCCTTAGTGCGTGACAATGAATTGACCATTAATAAAATATCAACAATAAAAAAACTTTTCTGATCGTTTAGCCAATTTGGTACACTAACAAAAATTGATTTTAATTTTTTTTAATGTTAAATTTTTTTTAATGTAAAATTTTTTTTTAATGTTTTAAAATTTTTTTTAAATCGTTAAATTTATTTTAATATGATTTATTTTCCTTACATATTTTATTTAAATATGTTTTAATTATGTTTATATCGTTAAATTTAATTAATTAATTTTTTTGGTTAATTTAATTTGTCTTTTTTACCTTTTAAATTTAATTCATTTAATTTTTTTTATTTATTTAATTTTTAAAAATTTTTTTATTTAATATTTATTTTATTTATTTTTTTTTTATTTTTTATTTATTTTTTTTTTATTTATTTTTTTTTTTATTTATTTTTTTTTTATTTATTTTTTTTTTATTTATTTTTTTTTTATTTATATTTTTTTTATTTATTTTTTTTTTATTTATTTTTTTTATATTAATTTTATTAATTTTTTTTTATATTAATTTTATTTATTTTTTTTTATTTTTTATTTTTTTTTATTTTTTATTTTTTTTTATTTTTTATTTTTTTTTATTTTTTATTTTTTTTTATTTTTTATTTTTTTTTATTTTTTATTTTTTTTTATTTTTTATTTTTTTTTATTTTTTATTTTTTTTTATTTTTTATTTTTTTTTATTTTTTATTTTTTTTTATTTGTTAATAATTTTTGTTTTCAATCATTTTTACTCAATTTCAATTTATTGTTTTAGTTGTAAAAAAATTATAAAATTTGTTTCAATTTATTGTTTATAATTGTTTTTAATTTGTTTCAATTTATCGTTTTTAATTATTTTTTTAAGTGTTTCAATTAGTAAATTTAAAACGTATTAAATAATTTTTAATTTTATTTTTTTCAAATTAATTATTTTTTTTAATTTATTAATTTTTTATTTAGCTTTTATTGTTTATTCGACCTTTGAATATATTATAATATCTCAAGTTTTAAATAATTAGGCTCGAGGTCAGTGTTTTTGTTCCTATCTTTTATTTTCAATATTTCGTTTTTCGTCAAAAGACATCATCAGGATTGAATAGAGTTTGAGTAACACAATATCAAAGGTAAGTAGTTCAGCGACCACTCTCCTCTGCTTTCGATAGGGTACTATTAATTTTTTATATAAATTTAATTTTACTTTTTATTTTTTTTATGTTATTTATTTTTTAATTTAATTTATTTTCTGTTTTCTGTTTTTTTTTTTTTTTTTTTTTTTTTTTTGTTTTCTGTAGAAAAACTTTTCTACAAAAATTTTATTTGTACAAAATATTTCAAATACATTTCAATTTCAGCCTCAGCGCCGTAAGGCATTATTGAGGCAAGTTGGCAAATTAATTCATTGTCAAAAGTACAAATAAAGATTTAACTTAATGTTAAGATTTTAAATTACAAAAAATAAGTATAAAACTGTTTAAAAACAAAATAAAAATTTTAAAAAAAATTTTAAATTACAAAAGCGTTTCAATGTTGTTAAATAGGTGTTGTTTAAAAGACGATTTAAATAGTGAAATTCGATTAATTGATTTCAAATCTGCATGTAAATTATTGAATTTTACAGCACCCACGTAATCAATGCGTTGCTTGGTAGTTTCTAGTCTACACCGAGGGATTCTTAAATTTGTTCTGTTTCGTGTGTTAAAACTAAATTGCTGTTGAGAAAATGTTATGCTTTGGTGACCAATATGGTTAATGCATTTAAAAACAAACATTAACACCTGATACTCATGCAATCCATAAATTGGTAAAATTGTTTTGCTTATATCTTTGTACAATGTGACATTTGAATACAGTATTGGTAGTTTGTAAATAATTTTTAATGCTTTGTTTTGCATGCATTGAAGCGATTTCAGTGAAATGTTATTTTTATTGTAAGCATATATAATTGCTAAGTAATTCAAATGCGATATATTTTTGTTATTTTTTTTCATTATTTTTGGTCATTACTTTATATTGTATGATTTTTTTTTAACATATTTTTTTGATTATTTTCTATTTTTTATAATTTATTTATTTTTGGTATTTTCTATTTATTTATAATTTGGATTTTTTTCCATTATTTTTTTTTTTTTTCTTTAATTATTTTCCTATCATAATCTTTTTATTATTTTTTTTTTTATAAATTTGTTATTATTTTTTTTTCTTTTATTAATTTTTTTATTCTTTTTTATTATTTTATTTTACTTTTTTTATTCTTTTTTATTTTTTTTATTTATTATATTTTATTATTTTTTATTATTCATTTTTATTATTTTTTATTATTCATTTTTATTATTTTTCTTATTCTTTAATATTTTTTTTATTCTAAATATTCGTTATTATAATTTTCTTTTCATATTTTTCCACACATTTAATTTTTCCAATAAATTAACGTAAACCCATACCCTGGCATGAATGTAACTAGGTTGTTGTATATGTATTTATGCATGCAATGTAAAGTATAAAGTAGCAGTAGGGTGCAAAAAAACTAAACAACTATAACAATATAACTTCGCTAAAAAAAAGATGGTAATAAAAACAAAACTAAAAACCGGGAGAAAATAACATGAACACAACAACTAAGTGGCGACCCGACAGCCAGTATGAACAACATCATCACACTATAATAACGAGAGCGAAAATGAAATGGAGGAAACCCATAAAAATGCAATTACAACGTATTATAACGTATTTACAGTCAGTGGACAAAGGAATGAAAACACTTGCAGTAGCAAGTACCCCTTAAATACAAACACATACACATAGATAGAAGAATACAGAGTACATGTGTTTATGATATGATACAATGCGTACATTAGTTTTAAAAGAGTTATGAGGTAGTAATTTTTTAAAGATTTAAAAAAAGTAAAGTCAACTTAATTATGGTAACAATGTTTAAAAGATGAACAGCTACGACGCCACCTATCGCACATATATTGTACTTATTATCTAGAATAAACAAATTCATCACCACCACCATATATTGTCCGCCTCTAGAAGCACTTCTATTAAAAGTGATAAATTTATTTATTTGCTGTAAAATTGTATTAACGATAAAATGGAATATGTTTGCCTATAAATGTCATTGACATTAAGATGTGTTCGATTAATACTTATTGAAATTTTACAGAAAATTCAATTATATCTTTGATTTTTAAGGTATGCGAGAATAGTTCCATACAAAAAAAAATAATTCATCGAATTGTATTCTATAAATTTCCAAGTTATTATAATATTTTCTCAAAAATCTTTAAAATACCCACAATACATTGTATCGACTTTATCCTCCTTCGCAAATCTGCTGAATTCTTTCGCAAAGAATGTCGCCAAACTACCACACCAACGCAAATATTCCAATACTTTGGCGAAGAATAATCCATTACATTCCAATGTAGAAAAAAACACGAGAAAAAGAAAGTCATCTATGCTCGGCAGCATCACAATAAAATTCGCAAAGGTGTAAAATTGTTCGTAGCGAAAAAATTCACCTCAAAAAATTCAAGTGCATAAAACGACAACAACAAGTTTAGTTTACCGTTCGCTGTATCTGTCCAGTTTACTGAGAACACAGAAACGAACATAAAAACAACATCATCATCACCATGAAGTGACAATTTCAGCTTGGTTAAACCAACAACAATGTTGTTCAGCATCATCATCATGATGGTATTATGAAGACAAAACGTAAAACGTGTAAAACAAAGTTTACATTACAACAAGTCCAACACCGCAGCAGAATATGTAATGTTAGCCAGGGACCGATTTCATGACTGGGGAGGGACTTTGGGGAGTAAACTTGACTCACGCACTTTTTAATTTTTTGATTCTCATCTGTTTTTAAAGGATAACCACAGGTTCGTTAAACACACACATGAACTGTGGCGGCGGTTGATGTGATTAAGAGACGAAGAGTTAAATCGACAAATATTTATGGGGCATGACTAGTAAATACGAAGAGGACCGACCACTAAATCTTCAAGTGTGGTCAATATTTTAAAATTATTTTCACAAAGGTCACAAAGGGGTCTGAAGATGAACTCGTCATGGAGTTCGAAACGCGTCATCCTAGTGCGTGACACATTGAATTTGACCAAAAATATTTAAACAATAAAATAAAAAACACTTTTCTGATCGTAAGCCGAATTTGATGTATCATTTTATACACTTAACGTAAATTTAATATATAAAACACTATCGACTAAAATTAACAATCAAACACTCTGGCACGGCACGGCCTAAAACTAAATGCCTTACTTTGACATAGAAAAATTTAAAGTAATCTTAGTTTACCAACAAAACCTTGTAAAGAAGCTTAAGCTTTAAGGTAAAAAAGGGGAATCGTGGGGAAAGAATTTCCTCCATTTCTCTTGTTTGAATAATAACGGTCAAATTCAAAAAATACAACACTGGTGCTGGACATTTTCGGCTGATATCTACTTCGCATGTACATACATGTTTGACATAATTGTAGATATATATACAGCTGATGATGTACCATTGTGTATCAGTTGGTCACAAAGGGGTCTGAAGATGAACTCGTCATGGAGTTCGAAACGCGTCATCCTAGTGCGTGACACATTGAATTTGATCAAAAATATTTAAACAATAAAATAAAAAACACTTTTCTGATCGTAAGCCGAATTTGATGTATCATTTGATATACTTAACGTAAATTTAATATATAAAACACGATCGACTAAAATTAACAATCATTATTTTAATATATTAAAAATAATAAAATTATTATAAAATATTATAAAATATTATAAATATTAAAAATTAAAAAATTATTAGGAAATTGATTTGGAATTTGTTTCAAGCTCAAGACCAGTGTTTTTGAAAGAAGTATATAGCAGAATGATATTCTCATAATGCCAGGCAGTCTGTACAGCTGTTTCGGATTCAGCCACGAATCCTCATCAGCAGACTTTGGTATAATGGTTGCAAATTGTTCATCAAGTCTTATGCACCAGAATCTCACATCGAAATGAGAATTCTTTCTTGAGTGCATAGACTCGAAAAACTTCACAACCATTCACTACGAGAAACCATTTGCTAAACTTCTTTCTTGTTTTGCTTTGTTTATGTTGAGAAAGCCGTCGGCTTTCAAACAACATGTTTTTGTTGTTGGTTTCGCAACCAACAGATTTTCCATAAGCATTATTTCAGCTTTGCGGCTCGCCGTGCTCTGCGTCATCATCATCGTTGTTTTTGTATTTATTCGGTCTGTTATTAGAACATTGATTTGGAATTTGTTTCAAGCTCACGACCAGTGTTTTTGAAAGAAGTATATAGCAGAATGATATTTAGCAAATGGTTTCTCGTAGCGAATGGTTGTGAAGTTTTTCGAGTCTATGCACTCAAGAAAGAATTCTCATTTCGATGTGAGATTCTGGTGCATAAGACTTGATGAACAATTTGCAACCATTATACCAAAGTCTGCTGATGAGGATTCGTGGCTGAATCCGAAACAGCTGTACAGACTGCCTGGCATTATGAGAATATCATTCTGCTATATACTTCTTTCAAAAACACTGGTCTTGAGCTTGAAACAAATTCCAAATCAATGTTCTAATAACAGACCGAATAAATACAAAAACAACGATGATTATTAGGAAATGTTATAAATATTAACAATATTAAAAAAATATTTAAAATTTGAAGATATTAATAACATTAAAAAAATTAAAAACATTAAAAACATTAAACATATAAAAGAATATAAAAAATATTGGAAATATAAGGAACAAATTTATTAAAAATAATACAAAAATTCAAAATATTACGAATTTTCAAAATACTGAAAATATTTAATATACTAAAAATATTAAATAAAATAAAAATATAAAATATAAAAAAAAATTGAAAAATATTAAGAATATATAGAATATTAATAACATTCAAAGCCTTAAAATATTAAAAATACTAAAAATATTAACAAATTAAAAAAATATAAAAATTTTAAAAAATATTGAAAATATTGGAAATTTTAAAAGCAATCAAAACATTAAAATTATTATAAATATTAAAAATATTAAAATTATTAAAAATATTAAAATTATTAAAAATATTAAAAATATTAAAATTATTAAAAATATTAAAAATATTTAAAATATTAAAAATATTAAAAAAAATTTAAAATGTTAAAAATATTACAAATATTTAAAATATTAAAAATATTAAAAATATTAAAAAAAATTTAAAATGTTAAAAATATTACAAATATAAAAATAATCAAAAATATTGGATATATTAGAAACTTCAGAAATATTAAAAATAATTAAAATTATTAAAAATATTTATAAATGAAAAACATTAAAATTTGTAAAATTATTAACAATATTTAAATATTAAAAATATTAGAATTATTAGAAAATATTATTCATATAAAAAATACAAAAAAAAATAATATTTAAAGATTTAAAGAATAATAATATTAAAAACTTTAATAACATTAAACATATTAAAAATATTAAAAAATATTTTAAATATTAAAAATATTCAAAATTTTTAAAATATTACAAATACAAAAATATATAATATATTAATAATATTAAAAATAAAAATATTAAAATATAAAAAAAATTTAAATTTAAAATATAAAAAATATTTAAAATATTAAACATCAAAAATGTCAAAAATATTGAAAACAATAAAAAATTTTCAAATATTAGAAATATTGAAAAATTAAAATATATTAAAAATTTTAAAATCATCAAAAATATAAAAAAAAACAATAACAATTTTTATAGTACTGCAAATATTAATTAATGTTTTATTTTAATGGAAATATTTAAAATTATCATATTCAATATAATAAAAATATTCAAAACATAAAATACAAATAAAATTCTTTCAAAAAAAATTTGTTTAAAATTATAAAAATAAAAAATATTCGAAATTTTCATAGAAATTTTGTCCAACTTGTTCAACTTTCTTGTAACATCTACAAGGGAATATTTTAAAGCAATTCTTTCCTCTACACAACTCACCCAGAGCTTACAAAATAACGTCTGGAATGAATTCCTTTTTGTCACATTTACAGGCACAATGTAAAGTTATTGTGACTAAAAATTTCTACTTAATTCAAAACTTAAGACGCATTTCGAATATTTCTCCTCTTTGCAGCTATGTATGTGTGTCCTTCATATCCTTGGCAACCGTCTCCAAAGTAATACATAGTGTATGTACACACTTTCAACACATTTCTACAAAGACCAAAACAAACTAAGAACAACAATAATGTGCAAAACACACCGGGGAGAGGAGAACAACACACGCTGGTAAGTATCGGAGGAATGCCGTTTAAATTTCTTGTCCCCACAAATGTTGTTCTGGGACTGACTGACTGGTTGGTTAGTGTTGGTGATGTTGTGGATGGTGGACCAAGTGTGCTGCACAACACAACAAATATTCCAAGAATTCTAAACCAGAAAATAGCGCAGCAGTCGACGTCCAAAGCAGCAAACAATTCTTATTTGCACCGTACAATGAACTGAGAGAGGAAAATGAGATTTTTTCGCCGTTTAAGATGATCAGCCGCAGGAAAGAAAACAATGTCTAGAAGACACACACGACGACAATGACTACGTCTAAGCCAGCATAAACCTGTAAGGAAAGAATGCAACCGGTTGCTTGGACTTCCATTGGCCATACAAACATAAACAAAAATATAAAATCGCGCGCGCATTTCAACTCTCATTGAACTTCAGCATTGGAAAGAGCGCAGAGGAAAGAGATATAAGAATGACAAAGTTTGTAAAAGATGACAGTGATTGCGGTGACAGGGAGATGATGATGTTAAAAGAAACGTATGAGATAATGGCGATAATTTAGCAGTCTATTAAGTTTTTGCTTCAAATATTAAAAAAGAAACTGAAAAAATACATAATCAAAATCAAATCACAACTTTAAAAACCAACCACATCTTAAGCTCTATACTTTTTCTTTAAATATCTGAATTAAGTACATTACAACTTCTTCAAATGCGAAACCTAATTTGGAGTCTCATTATCGCAACATATTCGAAATTGTTCATTAAAATGCATCTTTGCACTTGGTGTGGATGATGATTGTAAAAGCGAATGGACGGGGATGCTAACGACCATGGCAATGCCATAGTTGGTCTTCTAAATATGGGCGTTTTGTCGTCTGCCGTTTTTAAGGTGTTTGTATTGTGTGTGTGTGTGTGCGCGTGTATGTAGTGTTGCATGGTGGCCGCCAGCCACCATAAAAGTATTCATTGGAATTTTTCATACTTAACGGTTTTTTTTCTGCTCATTCTTTTCCATAGGTTTAGAGTGCCGTAAAGATGATGACACATTTTTGTGTTAGTTCGTTTTAAAACTAATATTGAAAAATTCTTAAAATTCCTTAGGACGCAAAAACCTGAATCTTTGTTTAGGAAAATATAACAACGGCAAAGAGGGGGAAGGGGGGTCATATCAATACAGACAGTTAAGAACATTAAAAGAAATAAAATTAACGTTCATTCAAAATATTAGAATTTTACAAATATTAAAAATTTAATAAAATATTAAAAATATCGACAATTTTAAAAATAATTTTATATAATTAAAATACTAAAAATTATTAAAATATATTAAAAATATTATTATTTGAAAATAAAAAAATATTAAATATATTAAAAAAAGTAAAAATATTAAAGGTATTAAAAATTTTAAAATTTAAAAAAATACGAATAATATTAAAAATGTTAGATAAATATAAAATATAAAAAATATTAAAATATCAAAAATATGAAAAATATTAAAAAATAATAAAATTATTATAAATATTTTTAATCTATTAAAAATATGAAAAATATTTAAAATATTACTAATAGAAAAAATATGAAAAATGTTACACTTTATAAAAAATAAAAATAGTATTAAAAGTATTATAATATTAAAAATATTAAAACTATGAAAAATATTGACAATATTAAAAAATATTTAAAATATGAAAAATACAAAAAATGGTAATAATATTAAAAATATGAAAAATTCAAAATATTAAAAATATTAACAATATTGAAAAGATAAAAATATTAAGAACATTAAAAAAATGGTCAAAATACTAAAAATATTAAAAAATATTATATATATAAAAAAGATTAAAAATATTGAATATATCAAAACATAAAAAATATTTTAAATATTAAAAATATTAAAAATACATACTAAAAATATAAAAAATATTAAAAATGTTAAAAAAAAATTAAAATATTAAAAATATAAATATACTAAAAATTAAATTTACGTTAAAATGTATCAAATGATACATCAAATTAAAACACGATCGACTAAAACTAACAAACAAACCGTTAAAATACTAAAAAAATTAAAAATATTAAATATACTCAAAATATAAAAAATATTAAAAAAATTAATATAAAAAAAATTAAAAATAATAAAAATATTAAAAATTATTAAAACTATTAAAAATATTAAAAATATTACCATGTTAAAAAAAAAAATTTAATTAGTCGAACATTTAATTATTTTAACGTTTTTAAAAAAAAAAATTATTTTAAATAGAAAATTATTAGGAATCTAGAGATGACATTGAAGAACTAGAAAATATTTAATATCTAAGCATTAAAAATATTAAAAACATAATTTTTCTTTTTTATTGTTTTGAATTTTCTCCTGCCCTTACCCAACAGCACATTTCAACTTTTTACTGAACTGTACCAAATAATTGCGATCCTTGCTCAAGTAAACGAATTATAAAATTTGCTAATGAGGCAAAAATAGAGAGTCGCTTTCCCATAAATATCTTTTAATTTAACACTTCAGAAATCCAACAGCTGCCTAGCAATACACCAGCTAAGGTGAAAAATTGTCCCCTATTTGAAAATAAAAAAATTTTAATCTTAAGTACAGAGGGGGAGAGAAACTACATACTGCTTTATCTAAAGAACCCTTCCCCACGTCACATGGGCCTGGATCTATAATTAACACATCAACGTTAACAAATAAAATATAAAACAAACAAAAAAACAACATTTCTATCCAAATAGAAGGGGGTATTTTCCAATTTTCTTAAATGGTTAAAACACGCAATTTGTAATTACAAAAATTGAAACAGCAACAACTCACAATAAATTAGTCTTGAATATTTTGCCGATGGGGAAAATTCGTAAGGAATTGTTTTGGAAGGGGATAATATGAGCGACCATGATAATTTAAAACGACGACCACATTGTATTTATAACTAAATTAGAAAAAATAAACGTCTCTAAGGGGCAACGATACTTCTTTCCACGGTAACACCACTTTATTTGCGACAACAACAAAAAATAATACAAACTTAGCACGCCATAATCAAACGAAAGTAGTTATTTTCTGGCCACATTATTTCTTTCGAGTAGCAAAAGGAGAACAAAATTGTAATAAACTAAACTCAACTAAACACGCGTTCAAATCCGACTAA
The DNA here is from genome assembly GCA_964034835.1 of Muscina levida. Classification (NCBI taxonomy): domain Eukaryota; kingdom Metazoa; phylum Arthropoda; class Insecta; order Diptera; family Muscidae; genus Muscina; species Muscina levida. The sequence continues at coordinate 19,346,611 of OZ035881.1, forward strand.
ATCAATAGTGGCGGTATATGAAGATTTCAACCTACACCGCCGCCGCCAACCAATGTCATCGTGTCGACATCACTACTGCCTACCGACACCACCACAACAACAAAGCCAGAGAAGCATCCGAGCAGAGCAGAGGAAAGTCTGATTGAGAAGGGGGCTCGAATACAGAGATTCTATAGTAAAAAAAAAAACGAAATTTAGTTAGGGAGGAAATCCGAGTTGTTATACAGATAAATAAAAAAAATGAGTTCTGGTTTATAATAATAAAGGATTTTATCAATGAACATGAAATACACTTATTTCAAGAAAAGTCAGAAAAAGGCTTCAAAATGTGATTTTAAAACATTCAAATGTTTTAAAAAAGTTGTTGTTTGGAAAATTCTACTTGACGTGCTGTAAGACCCAAAAATGATATCTCCAACATTTACTAATCTTTTTGTCGTGTTTCGAAACACTGTGTAAAGAGCGACCTAAAATAGTCAGAGTATCTATGTTTCTTATTGTTTTAGTGCAATTTCGATATCAGATGTCTTCAATTTCGAAAAAATCAGGAAAGCGCCATTAATTTAAATATTTTTAATTTTATATTTTTACAATTTTAATTATGTAATATATTTTAATTTTTAAATGATTTTAAAACTTTTAATATTTTTAATATTTTCAATATTTATAATATTTTTAAATATTTTTATCATTTTTATTATATATTATTTTATCATTTTTAATATTTTAATATATTTAGTATACTTATCAATTTTAATATTTTTAATATTTATGGTATTTATAATATTTTCAATATTTATATATTTAATATTTCCAATATTTATAATATTTTTAATACTTTTAATATATTAAACATTTCTAATATATTCAATATATTTAGTATATTTAATATATTTAGTATACTTAAATTTTTAATAAATAATCTATATTTTAATATTTGTATATTTTAGTACTTTTAATATTTTTAATATTTTTATATGTGTACATTCTAATATTTTTAATAAATTTTGCAATATTTTTAATATATTTATATCTTTATATTTTTATATTTTAATATATTTTTATATTTTTATATTTTTATTTTTTTTTTATATTTTTATATTTTTATTTTATTTTATATTTTTATATGTTTATATGTTTATATTTTTATATGTTTATATTTTTATATTTTTTAATATTTTTATATTTCCATTATTGCCAATAGAATTTGTTTTACAAAATTTGTGTGAAATGGGTTATGTTTAAAGCTGGCAGTGCGGATACCTGTTTCGATAGTTGCCAAACTATCTCATCCACACAAGCTCTTGTTATATTTTTTTAATATTTTAAATATTTTTTAAAATATATTTTAATATATTTAATATTTTTAATCTTTTAAATATTTTTGATATTCAATATTTTTAATGTTTTTTTATATTATTAATATGCTAAATTTTAAATACTTTTTAACTTTATACGTTGTTAATATTTTTAACATTTTTAATAATTTTAATATTTCTAATATTATTAACATTATTAATATTTTTAAATTTTAAATATATTCTAATATTTTTAGTATTTTTGATATTAAATATTTTTATTATTTTCAATGTTTTTTATATTATTAATATTTTAAATTTTAAATTCTTTTTAATATTATTAATACTTTATATGTTTTATATTTTTTAAATGTTTTTTTTGTTATATTTGTATATTTTTAATATTTTTAATATTTTTAATATTTTTAATATTTTTAATATTTTTAATATTTTTAATATTTTTAATATTTTTAATATTTTTAATATTTTTAATATTTTTAATATTTTTAATATTTTTAATATTTTTAATATTTTTAGTATTTTTAATATTTTTAATATTTTTAATATTTTTAATATTTTTAATATTTTTAATATTTTTAATATTTTTAATATTTTTAATATTTTTAATATTTTTAATATTTTTAATATTTTTAATATTTTTAATGTTTTTAATATTTTTAATATTTTTTAATATTTTTAATTTTTCAAAATTTTTAATATTTTCAATATTTTCAATATTTTTAATACTTTTAATATTTTTAATATTTTTAAAAATTTTAATATTTTTAATATTTTTAATATTTTTAATACATATTTTTAATATTTTTATTTTTTAAACGTTTTTAATATTTTTAGTATTTTTAATATTTCTATTGTTTTTAATATTTTTAATATTTTTAATATTTTTTAATTTTTTAATATTTTTAATATTTTTAAATTTTTCGAAATTTTTAATATTTTCAATATTTTTAATATTCTAAATATTTTTAATACTTTTAATATTTTTAATATTTATAATACTTTTAACATTTTTATTACTTTTTATGTAGTAGTTTTAATATTTGTAATATTTTTAATACTTGTAATATTCGTAATATTTTTAATGTTGGAAAATTTTAAATATTTTTAATGTTTTTTAAATTTTTATATTTTTAAATTTTTATATTTTTAAATTTTTATATTTTTATATTTTTATATTGGTATATTTTTATTTTTTTTATACTTTTATATTTTTATATTATTTTATTTTTATATTTTTATATTTTAACATTTAATATTTTTAGAATATTTTTATTATTTTTGATTTTTTAATATTTATATAATCGTTAAATTTTTTAGTATATTTAATATTTTAAATATTTTTATTATTTTTTAAGTAGTACTTTTAAAATTTGCAATATATGTCTAGTATTATATTTAAATAATTATAATTTATTCCAATATAGCAATATTTCCAACAATTCGGGTATTTTTATAGAATTATGATTATGTTCCTGTCTTCATCGAATATAATGATGCAACATGTTATTGACATTTCGTGGAACATGATATTTGATAAGATTTCTTTTGATTCACATTGAATTTATGCTGTGATGCTGTCGACCGGACGGATAAACAATAATGATGGTGACGATGATGATAAGCGTTAATCGGATATTGTTCTTTAGACGCAACAATGTAGTCGCCGTTCAGTTCATTGTGTGCAGCCGACCATTACATTTGTTTTTTTTTTTTGTAAATTTGTTGTTTTTCAGTTTTGCATTCCAAGCAATTCCGGGACGAATTGAAAAATATGTTTATATTCCAAAAAAAAAGGCACAAAACTCTCATCAAATAATGTGAACGTACCAAGAGGAGAACAACAACAAACAATTTTTTGCCTCATATCCAGAACAAAAACAAAATTACGCGCCAAAAGTTGTTTTGAAACTTTGGCCACTATATAATAAAAGCAATTCAACTCGATCTCGGCGGCTTACACATTTAAATCTTGAGGTAGTTTCATAGGCATCGTCACGCCATCTCTGTGAACGTCGTGTCTCACTTCTTGTTTTTCGCTAAAAGTCAATAACATTCAAGGACTGGATTTACTTTTCAGTCACACAAAACATAGACTGTGTGTGTGTGTGCGATTGTCTGTCTGTCTGTCTGTGATACACAGCCTCGTTTAGTAAAGTTCACTGGTTGCTGTCGCTTGCAGAGCTAAAAAATAATAAAACAAATCTTGTGATCCTCTCAAAACAACAAACACCGCAGAGATGGCAAATGGGAATTAACGAAAAGCGAGATATCTCAAAACTGACCGAGTACTAAATTAAAAAAAAAGTACTACCTATTATATTATAATAACTAAAAACTATGTTATAATATTCATCGATCGCGTACATACGATTTTAATAATATCTATACAAATTTCGTAATTTTCCGATTTTCCAAATTTTTATCATTTATTAGTTAAATGTTGCTATAATAAAAAGTTTGATTAAGTTCACAAACCTTGTCTGAAAATCTAAAATAAAATCAGGAATTATAATATAAATTTACTCGATTTCGTATAAACATCATTTATAGGTATCGAATTTTGAACTACATGCTCTAAAAAATAAATACTGAGTCGATGATATAAAATATCATATAAAGATTTCAATAATATTTAGACATTTGTACACAAATTCGCTGCTTTTTCCATCTTTGCCGCTTTAACAACATAGTCAGTCGATGATGCAGTGTGCATTTTTGTTGTTGAAACCAACATAGCTTTGGCGCATTGCGTCCCACCACCAAATGTTGTTGTTTATGTTTTCGATTTTAATTCACAAAAGTTTTTTTTGTCGATTCTTTTTTACGTTATTTATAAACGCGACCGACCGACCGCTTTCTATGGATTTATTTAAACTAAGTCACTAATGATAGCCAGACGTTATTTTGTTGTCGTTGTTGGTTGTTGTTTTGATATTCGCGATTTCTTATGATCGGTGAAGGAGGTGGAGAGGAAGAGATGAAAGGAGTAGTAACAACATTCAGACAAAGTTAATGGAACCTTAGCTCCTTGAACACAGCTCTCATTTTTGATATTCAGTTTCGTTGTTGTTGTTGTTTTTGTCTGGGAATTGCTGTTGTCGTCGTCGCTTATATTTTTCGATCTGGGGAATGTTGTTTACGATGTCGCCCTTTTTTTCGTATTCTTTTTTTTGCTTTTTCAAAATTGGCGCTAAAGTGTAGTTGTTTTTGCGTGTTTGTGCATTTTTGTTTTCGCCACGATCAATACGCGGCGTACGACGTTTATTTTTGAATTGTCTCTGGGATGTTCTCAGAATTAAGGATATGATAAATCGTATTGTTTTCCACTGGTGTGTGCCGCCGCATGGTTGCTTGCTTCTTCAAAAGGTTGTTTGGATATGTGGAGGCATGAGATTTAAAGAATTTTTTTTCCCCTACTCATCCTTTTGTTGATTCTAATTTGTGTGCAACATTGTTGCAGCCTTAATAGGATTTGTGTAGTATCAATGGAGTATTACGCGGGATCATGTGGTGAATGATGAAGAGACATTGTGATGTACATTTCGATGGCTATGGGGAGTAGTATACCATACAATGATAGGATTTTTCTTAAAGGAGTATTAAATTCGTTGAAAGACGGTTAGTTCGAAAGAGCATCGAAGACATGACAGTGTAATTTATTTAAGAGAGAAGCTTGGCTTGAAATGTGATATTACGTACAGGGGACAAAGTAATAAAAATAATTAAAATAGTATAAGGATATGTTAATAACTATTAAAATTAAAATTGAGTTAGAAAATATTAAAAAAAAATTTAAAAATATTGGAAATATTTAAAATGTTAAATATATCAAAAATATTAGCAATATTAAAAATATTAAGAATATTAAAAATAGTAAAAATATTAGAAATATTAAAAAAATATGAAAAATATTGGAAATGTTTATAGTGATACATTAAATATAAAAAATATGAAAGATATTGAAAATATTAAATATTAAAAATATTAAAAATACCAAAATTTAAAAAATATTACAAATATTTTAAAAAAATAAAATTGGAAATATTGACATATTAAATGTTAAAAATACAAAAATATTAAAAAATTTAAAAATATTAATAATATGAAAATATTACAAATATTTTATTTTATATATTTAAAATATTAATAATATTAAAATATTAAAAAAAAACTGAAAAGTATTGGAAATATTTATAATATTGGCATATTTAATATTACAAATATTGAAAATGTTTAACATATTAAGCATTTAAAATAGTAATACAAAAATATTAAAAATTCAAAAATTTTATAAATATTAGAAATACGAAAATAATAATATTGTAAGGGAGATACTATTGCCATGGCTGGAGGCTATTTTTAACGGCTGTGTGAAATTATCCTACCTGCCAATACGATGGAGAACGGCTAAGGTGGTCTTCATCCCAAAGGCGGGAAAGCCATCACACACCAAAGCGAAGGACTTTAGACCTAAAAGTCTTACTTCATTCCTTTTGAAAACCCTTTAGAGAATCATGGACGACACTATCGAAAATTAATCGGCCCGAATCTCCTTTCGAATGCTCAGCATGCTTACACAAAGGGGAAATCGACAGAAACCGCACTCCATGCACTATTGTATCCCATAGAGAAATCGTTAGGTAAGAAAGAATTTTCTCTAGTTGCCTTTATGGACATAGAGGGAGCTTTCAACAACATCGAATTCCTCTGCATCATGACAGAGCTCAACAGCCTACATATCAACTCACATATTAGCAAGCTGATTCGCAACATGCTAATAAAGAGAACTATCACCTCAAAGCTGGGAAATCGCACCCTCATTAGAAGGGTGACTAGAGGCACCCCTCAAGGGGGAGTATTATCGCCGCTATTGTGGAATTTTGCCGTCAACGACGTTCTCAAACGGGTGGGAGTCGGAAGGATGTACAGTAGTAGCGTATGCAGACGATATAGCACTCTGCGTTCTTGGGGGAAGTTTATCTTGCCTCGAACAAAGGATGCAGGACTATATCAACATCCTGGCAAACTGGTGTGCCAGTAGAGGACTTAATGCGAACCCTGACAAAACAGAACTAGTAATTTTCAGTCGAAAACAGAAATCGCCCTCTACATCTAACATCTATCTTTGCAACAAACAACTCAACTTCTCCGATACGGCGAACTACCTGGGCCTTATATTAGACAGGAAGCTTAATTGGAGACAGAACAACAAGGCACTCATAGCTTTATATACATGCCGTAAAGCTATCGGGAAAACCTGGGGATTTAAACCCAAGGTAACTCTTTGGATTGACAATGCTATAGTGAAGCCAATACTACAATATGGCTCTATAGTTTGGTGGTACGCGCTCGACAAGAAGAGCAAATTTAGACAATTGGATCGTGGTAAACGTTCCTCTTTTCTCCTAATAACCGGATGTATGATATCGACTCCCTCTAAGGCTCTACACGATAATTAATCTACTACCACCTGATCTGAGCTCGAACATTCTCTACGGAACTAGAATGCCCCCCAGAAAGGAGTGGACAGAGATCGTGAACGCAATGTATGGACCAATAAACATCTTTACCGATGGGTCCAAACTGGATGACAAGGTCGGCTATGGTGTCTACTCCGCGGCCTAAGTATAAGATCAAGGATTCTAGACTTCTGCAGCGTTTTCCAAGCGGAAATACTTGATATTAAACGAGCCACGGACGTGATCAACGAAGGAAGATATCACAGGAGGATATTCTCCTGTTCACGGATAGTCTAGCGGCGGTAAACTCGTTGAAGTCTTGCGGCATCAAACCGAAAGTGGTCAGTGCCTGCCAGAAATCTCTTAACGAGATATCCAGGAAACACAGAGTACTGGTTACGTGTATACCTGGACAAAGCGGAATTGAGGGCAACTGCAGAGCGGACGAAGAGGCCCGTTAGGGCTCTGCCCTGCAGGAAAGCCACGTTGAACACGTAGAACTTTGCCCTATATCCACCTGGTAATCTAACGTTTAGAATTGCAAACGACAGATGGAAGAATGAAGAAACTTGTAGAAAGACCAAAAAGACATGGCCAGAATAAAACCCGAAGCGTACGTCGTACCTGGTAAGTCTTGAGGGACCAGATAAGGAAAATTATTACCTTCCTGACGGGACATAGACCCATAGGTAGACATGCGAACAGAATGGGATTCGCAACGAAAAGCGAATGTAACTACTGCTGGAATAGCAGCAGTGAACCATCTACCGACCACATTATATGCGATTGCCCAGCCCTATACAGAAGGAGACTGGAAACCCTAGGGAAACCCTTCTTAAATGGTATAGAGGAATTTGCATCCTTGGATATCGGAAGGATCAACAACTTTTGTAAAATCATCAACTGGAAACCCAATCGACAACTGGCAGCATAATCGACTGGAATCCCAATCGACAACAGGCAGCACAAGCGCGGCGTCACAATGGGTTCATAGGGAGCTAAGTGATCTTCTCGATGAAGGAGATGGCAGCACCCCAACCAACCAAACATTATTAAAAAAAATTATTAAAATTATTAGTTTTAGTTTTGTTCTTTAAATTCGACCTTTCTTAGTTATCTTTATTTTCCTTATTTTTAGATCAAGCTCGAGGTCAAGTGTAAAATATTGAAAAATAAATAAAATTTTACAAAAAAAAAACACGACCTCGAGATTGATCTAAAAATAAGGAAAATAAAAATTATTAAAATTATTGAAAAATATTAAATATATTAAAAATATTGAAAATATTAAAAATATTAAATGTTAAAAATATTAAAAATATAAAAAATATTAAAAACATTAAAAAAATTAAAGTTTTTAACATTAAAACATTGAAAATGTTAAATACATTAACAATTTAAAAAATTATTAAGTCTAAAACTTAAAATATTAAAAATTTGGAAAAAAAAAAATAAAAGCATTAAAAGTATTAAAATTTTAAAAAATATCCAAACCATTAGACATATTCAAAAAATAATATGTACTACTATATAGAATATTTTAATTTTTGTATCAAACTAACAATTTATAAAAACTTTATAGCTTTTAGTGTTTATTCGACCTTTGAATATATTATCTAACTGACCTCGAGCCTAATTAATTAAAACTTGGGTATATTAATTAATAAAAACTATTATTAATAAGAATTAGAACATATGGATTTACATTTTAATTTAATTATTAAAATATTTTTTATAATATTCAAATATTATTTATAATATTCAAATATTATTTATAATATTCAAATATTATTTATTGTATAAAAATAGTGCTAAGTATCAAACTGAACTTACTTTCCTTACGAGTTAAATTTTCAATGGTTGTTTAATTTTGTCTAAAAATAAAGAAGAAGAAAATATTTATTAGAAAATGGTGAAATTTACTAAAACGAAGACAGAAAACAAAATTTAAAGAAAACTAAATATAACAATAACAGTTTTTTTTGGTAAACTTTGCTTGTTAAAAAGCTGTTGTAAATTTTAACAACTTAAAGTTACTTAATAAAGAAAAATCACTTCACTATTTCTTCTTTAACATCTGAGAGATCAATTTACTGTTGGCCGGTTTCGAATCTATGACTTTTAGCCAATTCCATAGCCAATATATGTATGTATGTTGTATATTAAACTCTTCCCTTTTAACTTTGGTGTAATAACGACAGTTATTTTCTTCACATCTTCCTAATAAGCTGTTTTAAGTTTTTTAAAGCTTTAAAAATTACATTTTATTTTCTTAATTATATAGTTTTTTCCCCTCAAACACCCCACGCTTAGTCCAAGCAAATTGTACAGCGGTTTGCCTCTTGAGGTTTTCTCTTCTCTCCAGGTTAGTTTATAATTTGTATTTTCTGATTAACACCAGTTTCACTTTGCATCACTACCCCAACCAACCACTCACTCACGATTACCGTCTACTACTCTCCCATGAATCGTGACACTAATGCCCGTCTTTCAATCCTTCAATCAAAAAATATTAATCAATTCTTGTTGGTTTTGTTTTTTCTAGTAGAAAATTCTTTCCTTAAATTGAAGCGGCAAGTGATGTAGATAAGAACTAGGACTACAAGGAGGAGAAGTAGGGGAGGTCTGAGATGTACTCAAAATTCAATTACAATATCTAAGAGGAGTTGTTTTTCATGTTTCCTTGATGTGTTCTCTTTATTTTGTTCGTTTCTTTTTCTTTTACTTTTCAGTGAGTAGGATTTATTGTATAAATTGCTACTGCTGCTGTCATATAAATTCTATTTAAAAGAAAAGTTATTGCCAGCATCATCATCGTCGTCATCGTCATCATTGTTGGTTGGTGGGTTGTCATCATCGTCAGTGCTCTCACCATTAGATGAAACATGTCACGATACTACAGACCGCCACAGCCTTCGCAGCCACCGCCTAACATATTTCTCCCACTACCGCCGCTGCTGTCGGTGGTCTGTGATGATAATGTCGTCGTCTGTCTCCTGTTCTCTTAGTTTTGTCATATCGCAAAGTTATAAAAATCAAATTAGAATGAATAAAAATATATTAATGTTTATGTGTACATGTATAATACACACACACATATATATATAAATTGTCTGAAGTAGAAGGAGTTGGAGGAACTTAAATTTTATATAGTACTATTTCCATATTTTCTGATATAATTCTTTCATTAGATAATTTCAGAATCTTGTAAAAACACGCAATGACAGTGATGAAAATGTAAATTGTCATATTCGTTTTTGTTGTTGGGTGATAGTAAAATCCTTTAAGTGTTACAAAATCCATTAAGTGAATTTGACAAAGGGGAGAGAGGGAGGAGGAGGCTTTTAACTCAATAAAAGTTAGAAATGGAAGATAATACGAAATGTGAAAATATTGAAGATGTAATAAATATGAAAAATATTAATAATATTATTAATGTTAATAAAATTAATAATGTTAATTATATTGATAATGTTAATAATATTAATATTAAAAAAATATTAAATTTAATAAAATTGTTAAAATGTTTAAAATATTAAATATGTATATTAAAAAAAAAAATTTTGAGAATATTAAAAAATATTAAAATAATAAAGGTATTAAAAACATTAAAAAATTTAAAGATATTAAAAATAATCAAAATATTCAAAATGTTAAAAACAACATTTTGAGAATATTAAAAACATAAAAATATTAAAAATAATAGAAGTATTAATAATATTAAACATACATATTAAAAATGTTAAAAATATTAAAAGTATTAAAAATATTTAAAATATTAAAAATATTAAACCTATTAAAAATATTAAAAATAATAAAGGTATTAAAAACACAAAATATATTAAAAAATATTAAAGATATAAAAAATATTCAAAATTTAAAAATAAAATTGAGAATAATAAGCATAATAAAAGTATTAATAATATTAAAAAAATTAAAAATATTAAAAACAGTAAATTTATTCAAAATATTTAAAAAAAAAATTGAGAATATTAAAAACATAAAAATAATAGAAGTATTAATAATATTAAACATACTAAAAATTTTAGAAATATTCAAAATATTAAAAATATTAAAAACATTAAAAGTATTAAAAATAATTAAAATATTAATAATAATAAACATATTTTAAATATTAAAAATGTTAAAAATACTAAAAAAAATATAAAAAATATTAAAAATAATAAATATATTAAAAATATTGAATATTTTACAAATATTAACAATATTGAAAATATAATTTAAATTTAAAAATAATAAAAGAATTAAAAATATCAAATATACTAAAATATGAAAAATTATATTTATAAATTATTAAAAATATAATAAATATCAAAAAATATTATAAATTATTAAAAATATAATAAATATCAAAAATATTAACAATAGCGGAAATTTAAAAATATTTCAAAAATTAAAAACATTATAAATATTTAAAAAAAAAATTTGACAATATTAAAAATATTAAAAACATTACAAATATTGAAAATGTTAATAATATTAAAAATATAAAAAATATTACAAAATATTAATATTACAAATTTTAAAAATATTTATTAAAAATATAAAATATAATAAAAATATTCAAAACATTAAAAATATAAAAACTATTGAAAAGATTTAAATATTTGAGAATAAAAAAAGTATCAAAAACATTCAAAATATTTAAAATATTTAAAATGTTAAAAATAAAAATATAATAAATAAAAAATATTGAAAAGATTTTAATATTTGAGAATATTAATAATATTAAAAATGTTAAAAATATTTAAAAAATTAACAATATTGAATATTCTAATTTTAAAAATATTAAACATATCAAAAATATTTAATAAAAAAATGTTGAGAATATTAGAAATAATAATTAAATTAAAAACGTTCAAAATATTAAAAACATCAATAATGCTAAAAAAAAAATAAGAAAAATTTTAAAAATATAATAATTATTACAAATGTATTAACAATATCGAAAATTTTCAAAATATTTCAAATACTAAAAATATTAGAAACATTAAAAATATTTTTAAATATTTAAAGTTTTAAAAATACATATTACAAACATTAAAAATATTTAAATTATTAAAAATGTTAAAAATATTAGAAATATTAAAAATATTAAATATATTAAAAATATTGAAAATAATAAAAAAATAAGTAACAGAAAACCAAAGCAATATTAAAAATATTAAAAATTTTAAAAATTTTAAAAATATTACAAATATTAAAAATATTACAAATATTAAAAATATCGATTTCTGCCCGAAGGCTGTAGGGAAATATCTTACGACAACGGATCCGATATCTGATAGAAATCGTTAATAAAAACGTATGCAGTGGTTGACACAATATCTGATCTACTCAGCTGAGGGAAATCTGTTGTACGACATGTCGTAGCGATGTCTGAAAGAATTCTAAATGTAAATCGTAGATAAATCTGAAGAGAAATTCGTTGTTGCTTCAATAACATTGTTGTTTCCTCCGAAACAGAGTTCCTAAATCGCTGCGAACTTGATCAGATATGTCGGATAAATTAAACTTCGCTTCAACGAGTCGTACCGAATTCTGTACGATATTGGTAAGCAGAGTTCAGACAATGTGCAGACAGACGTGTCGTATATCAGCCAACAGGGTGTGTATGATATTTACTGCTAATGTATATATGTATGTATTTGATAGATGCGTCGCGAACCTCTGACTGCATGCTCTGCATTATAGTGCGATGGCGCGGCGCAAAATGTTATGTTTTTGTTTGTTATTGCTTTCTGTTGTTTATCCTCTACTAGGTATGTGCCCTTGTTGTTGTGTTGTTTATACTCTCTCTCACACACAAATGTGAATTGTTTTGTTGTTTAATAAAAAAAAAAGTTGTTGTTTTCATTTAGATTTCATGTACAAGATGTTGTTATTGTTGTTTCAGCAATTGCTGGTTTCTTGTTGCTGCTGCTGTCTTCTGCTGTTGTTGTTGTTGTTTTGTGTTTACGCTGCGGTTGTAGCCCTAGTGTTGTGTTGATATTCGTTCGGTTCAACGCCCTTTCGGTAGGAGAGGGGGACTACTAAAATTCATCGCATCGTCATAGTAAAAGAGGATAAACAACAACAACAACATATTGTAGCAGCATGTCGAGAAGCATGCGGCAGGCAGGTCGTTGGCAGACAAACCAAAAGGCAAATTGACTGACAATTTAATATTGGTACGAAGGTACAATCAAGAGAGAGAGAGAGAGTCAGCAGTTAATTGTAAAATGTTTTTGAGCCCTGTTTTTTTTAAGGTCTAATTGCAAATGAAATTGTAAGATTTTCTTAAAATCGTGTAAACTGACAATTTACCTTTTGCTAACAAATTTTCTTTGTCAGTACATTACCAGCATATTGCCTGATCTGGCAATATTGTTTGATCTGGCAACCGTCTGTACTTAGCTTAAGAATTTGTGTATATTCTTTATGGTCTATTCTTTTATTATGAAACTCTTTTAAAAAAATTTAAAAATCTCATTAAAACATCAAATGAGCTAAAATTTAGCAAAAGAGAATAAGTTTCGTATAGCTACATGAGACCTCTTTCACTTTCATTTAGCACAGGATCAAGCGAATAAGATGAATGTTTTACAAATGATATCGTAAAGGTACAAAAGTACCTTTTAATGTACCAAAAAGTAAAATTTATTGGATCGGAGCAACTCGTGTCGGGAAAGCTAGTATTGTATACATATTTACGTTCAAACTAATTAAACTTGCAAAATCATAAATAGGAATTTCGAATCTGTCAAACCGCTCAAGTGAGCAAAACACCAACTGCTTGTTTTGGAAACGACAGAGCGAACGCGCCACCGAGTCGATGGACTAGCCAACCACATTTGAAGGACAGAATATAAACATTCCCACATAGGTACAAACATTCATACATACATCCATGTGTATACTCTAAGAAAGCCGCAACATTTTGCGTAAAGTTGACGGCGATGAAGTAAAAATAAAAATACAAAAAAAACAAGTAGAAAAACAACAATTGTGCATCGTTGTAAAACGTAAACAAACGAGCATAATAAAGAGTATGGGCGAAAAAAGAAAACAATTTGGCATATGCACACACACAGCAATGTAATGCAATGCAACGCAACAACAACAAGGCAACATAGGCGGTGGTGGCCAACGATACGGATAAATATGGTGAAATAAACAGAAAGACAGACAGACATACAGCCAGCAAAACAAAAATCAACTTATACAACAACTAAAAACTGTACATGATGGAAAAAACAAAACAACAACAAAAACAAATGTTGCCAAAGGATGTGATCATAACAAGAGTGAAAACGGCGCAGCAGCAGCTGCTATAGCTCCCAGCATAAACACCAAACAAAACCTAAAAAAAAGCAAGAAATGTGATGTACAAGAAACCCAAATGAAAAGCAATCATAACAAAACAAATACATACATACACTCCCCAATAACACAATACAACAACCATAATATAAACGAAGAAAATCACAACAAAACGGAACCGGCATTGAAAAATGTTAATGGTTGGTAATGCGCTGCTGCTGTTGCTGCCGCATCTGCCGTAACCGTCAGTTGCAGAGGCAATTTCCCAACAGCATAAAAGTCGTCTCCCCTCTCCCCCCCCCCCCTCTACTTCAAACATCCACACCTCGTAGCCATATTGTTGTTATTGTGATTCTTCATCAGCATTTTTGTTTTTACTATTTTTTTTTGCTGTTGTTGTGTTTCTTTAATGAAAACGAAACACACAACAGTACAGTACACAACAAAAATACTACAAAACTTACTATGAAAAATAAATATATTGTACAACAAAAATACAAAACACAAAAAAAAAAATTGTACATACATACAGTGTACACACACAGCCAGCAGAGCAGCATAATGAATGGACAAAGAGCAAAAGAGTAGGCAATACTGTTGAGGCAAAGGAGTAAAGGAGAGGTATATACCCATAGCACATAAATTCATATTAAACGGCGAAACAACAAGGGAACAATGGCAACGAAACACAACAACGAGAGGCCATCACTCTGGCAATAAATAGAGAGTAATGTTTAGAAGAGACTTATCATCACAAATAACTTCAAAACAACGGCGAGAGAGAGAGAGAAAGTGAAGAGCGCGCATTAGCTTGAGAGTGATACAAAACATAACAACAGAATTATAACGACTATCTGAGCAAAAACCTCTCGTTATAAACAGGAAATTCATAAAAACAGGAAATGGTTAAACGCAACACAACCAGACAAACAACAGAGTACTGCACAGAGCACCAGTAATATCATCATACACTCATCAGCAGTAGAGTTGCCGCTGGACAATTCTTTTTTCCGATCAAAATGTTCCCAAAAAGAGCTGAAAATCGACTGCATCCGCCCAAATATAAAAAAAATTGCAATTTACTGGTGGCTTAAACAGAAAACAAAGGTCAATTATTCACAATTACTTAAAAAGTTCCAAATTGACTTAAATATGAAATAAGTTTAAGAAAAAGATCGTATTGTCGATTTCGGTAACATCCCAAACAAATCCAACAAAACCCTGAAATTTTTTGAAAAATAATTTAACTTTTCTATGACCTTACCCATAGGAATGCGGGTATATTATATCAGTTGAAACAAGAAAAAGTGTAACACATTTAAAGAGACGTGTTAGAAGACCCCTGGTATATTAAGACCAAATTCGTTTCATGACTTTTTAAGACGGTTGAGCCATGTCCGTCTGTCTGGTTGGCTGGTAGATAGGATAGCTCGTGAAAATCTTCACAGAACGGTGTGAAAATTTACAGGGGGGATTACTATGTAACTCGATTCGAAAGTTGAAACTAGTCGAAAATTTAGCAATTTAGCTGAAACAAATTAAAAAAAAGATTACAATTCCTTTAACCTGTTCATATAACGTTTTCCTACATAAGCAACAGTTTCAAATGATTTTGAACAGGGTTTATTTTGAAGCAGTTACAATAAAACTGTTGTACTCCGTGGCGTATGATTTACGTGGAATATTACTTATGATAATCATACGCCACCATATTAAAATGTAAAAAAAACCTAAATCGTGACAAATTCCCCTATACGATACTAACTAACTTCAAATCGATATTAAATTATTATGGCATGTAACTTGACAAAACGAATGAGGCAAAACTTCTTCTTTTTGGGGAATTGAGTCCCAAAATCTTGTGTTGTACTGTGTTTTCTACCATACAAATGACCTGTTGTTGGAAAATTATTAATTCTTCCATAACTTCCAAGCGGAATACGATATACGATATTTAAATTTCGTCAGATGAATCACCTTGTAATAGTTGATAAAACCTCAGAAACTCGAAACATTCACCACATCCCTTCTAGTACCTCACATACAAACGACCGAATTCTTTCTAATACTTTTACATGCATATCTTTTATGTAAGTCCACCATAAAAACCAGACTCAGTAATAAATATGGGCTACATCGATGTAACCCTTTTGGTAACACACAACCAAAATGACCAATTTTTTGGGAAC
Source organism: Muscina levida (assembly GCA_964034835.1). Classification (NCBI taxonomy): domain Eukaryota; kingdom Metazoa; phylum Arthropoda; class Insecta; order Diptera; family Muscidae; genus Muscina; species Muscina levida. The sequence continues at coordinate 19,362,901 of OZ035881.1, forward strand.
ATAATACTTTTTTCATAACTTAGAAGTAGAAAACTACGAAATATTCGAATTTCGTCAGATGAATCATCTTGTAAATGTTAGCAAAACCTCAGAAACACAACAAATTCACCACACTAGTAGTAGTAGTACTAGTAGTACCCCAGCAAACCAAAACCTCCGACGTTAGCTGATATCCGACACGTCTGCACATTATCTGGACTCTTCTTACCGATATCGTACAAAATTCTATACGACTCGTTGAAGGGAAATTTAATTTATTTTGCTCCAACATATCTGATCGAGTTCGTAACGATTTCGGGACTCTGTGTCGAAGGAAACAACAAATTGATATTGAAGAAACAGCGAATTTCCCCTTAGATTTTCCTACGATTTACATTCAGAGTCTTTCAGATATCGGTACGACATGTTGTACATCACATATTTTCCTAAAGACTTCGTGCAGAAATCGGTACGACACGTCGGCAAGAACATCCGAATTACTTAAGATATTTGGTAAAATAACGGTCCGAATTCGCAATAATCTGATTTTCCTAAGATTTACATTGAGAAATCTTTCAGTCATCGGTATACGACCACTCCATACGTTTTTAACATACGTTTTAATGGCAAGAACATCTGAATTACTTCAAATATTTTGTAAGATATCGGTTCGAATTCGTAACGACACGTCGAATTTTCCTCTATTTACATTCAGAAATCGTTCAGACGCCGGTACGACATGTCGTACACACATCAGATTTCGCTCGGAAGATTTTGCCGACTGTCATACCGATTTCTGACCGACGTCTAAGCATTTTGTTTGCTGGGACCTTCCATACAAATTACCCAATTCACCCATACATTTATATACTGATCTTGGGTTTGAACGTAGACTTAAGAATAAAATTGGGCCAACATTAATATTTACCCTTCCCATGATTGTAGTATAAAATGATGTATGGTAACCCAATCAAACTCTCTGCAGACGCTGCAAAGAGTGTAAAGAAAAATTCTTACCCCGAGAGTCCATATCACCGCAATAATATACCAGGAGAGAGCGAGAGCAACAAAACACAACCAACATATTTCGTAAAAAGGCCAATGACGTTTTCTCTAAAAACTAAAACAACAACAACGAAAATCAATGAGTTCACAACACAGCGCATGTATTGGAGTGAGTGTTGGTGGAGTATTTTGTTTTTATGCTGTGCGGCAAACCTAAGGAATGTTGTAGTATATTACTCCCGGTTAAACGGGTATTCTTCATTGCCGCTACTCTGGTCACTCCACCGCTCGCTGTGTATATGTGTGCCAAAAGATTCGCACACATCTTTTTACATGCAAATGAAGAATTTTCTGTTTTACTATCACAAGTCAAAACAACAGCAACAACAAATAGCTACTTATACATTAAGGAATTTTTGAGTTGCACTAGTGTACCAAAACATGTGGTGTGTGGTCGTCGTCGGTCTGCCATTCTGTCGGTGGACTGTCTGCCGTCTATGACTCTTTATGGTCAACAACATTGCAGAGGAACGGAGATGAGGAGTGCAAATAAGCATGCAGTCAGCCAGACAGACAGCTGCTATTCAGTCAGCAGCGATAGTATTGCTTGCTGCTTCGACATGTTTGTTCTTCCTCTTTCAGTGATATTAGGCTTCATGTGAAATATTGAAACATATTTACTATCAAGTCGAGTCTTATTCGATTTAAGGCAATATCATCGGCTTGCGCGTCTTTTCATGCTCTTCTTGTATAGAGTAGCAGCTGCAGCCGCTCAAGTTGTTTAGAGTTGTGGTTGTTGCGCTACTTCCCGCCCATCTTATTTGTGTGTGTTTTCTTGTACTGTGGACCTCTACAAATCGTCGTCGTCGTTGTTGTCTTCCTCTCCCCCTCGTCTACAATTTACTTTCTTAGAATTTTTCATGTACATATTTTTAAAGAAAAATTATACAAGACCCACCAGAAGAAACCAAACTGTACCTGCTGCTGGCATGGCATGGCATGGCTTGTTTTTGTTTTACAAATTAACACCTGTTATCTTGTCATAAGCAGCAGTGACGAACAAGCCATATGAACTGAATCCTCCCTTTTGGGTTTAAAACTAAGAAACAAGACCAAATTAAGAAACTAAAGACATTGGCAGTTATGGACAAATAAAAAATACCCAAGCAGTGTGGGCACCGAATACACAGACGTGTATTCTAAAAAGTTGGGATGTACAAAACTGAATTCAAATTTGTAATGTGCGCGGAAATATGTTATTTTTAGAATACACACATCTTTCAATTTTTGTCCATATCTGGTAATGTGCGAATGTCATTTAAGAATCAGGATTGCGAATTTTCAGCAATGTGGCAACGCTGCAGTAAAAAGACAAATCGATCAGAGTTTGAAGGCGATGCTCTAATAATAATGGCGGCGGTGACTGAAAGGAATTGAATGAACCTAAAATCCGTTAACCATTAAAAACGTTAAGTTGCTACACATGTATGTTTACAACCAGAACAGATATTTCAGTCAGATGAACTGACTGAGTAATTAACCCGATTTGTAAATCAAGAATATGTTATTTTGTATGGGAGGTACGGGAGGGTTTGGCCGGCATACTCCATATTAATTTTTTAGGAAGGTTTTTATAAGCGCTTACTTCTGATGAAATTGGTGGACTTACAAAAAAACATATGCGTGTAAATGTATTTGGGTAAATTCGCTAATTTTTATGGGAGGTACCAAAAGGGCTGATGCAAAGGTTTCCGTTTTTCTGAGGATTTGACTCCTATTACTAGATAATTAAACCGGCCATACTCAAACATCCACCTGTTGGAAATTATAGGAGAAATAATAATTAGCCAAAAATAAGTCAATTTGTATGGGAGGTGATACCAGAACGGCTGATGTGAAGGCTTCGATTTTCTGAGTAATTGTCTACTATTACAAGGAACTTAAATGTAACAATTTCAGGGAACTAATCACAGCGATCTTGATGGAAAGATATCGATCGAAATATTGCCTTTTTGCAATACGAATGCCGAAACATTTCGATCGAAATCGTTCGATCAAGAATGCCGTCATTAGGCCCCAGATATCCTCCGGTTGTTTATTTGAAAGTTTTTTCAGAAATATAAATTTCCCAAAAAATAGTTCGTTTTGTATAGGAGGTACCAAAAGAAGTGGGGTTACTATCGCATTACTTCATAACGATCACTGAAGGTTTATTCGAGTTATTATCAGTGCCCTACCAACTTGATCCTGCCTAAAATTGGAATGTATGCTCACTAGGCGCTAAGCGGATAATTTGTTATCAACCTCCATTATTCCACAAATTACAACAACAAAATTAACGCAAAATGTTTCTTCTTGCATATTTCTCCTAATACCTATTTGCTAATTTTTCCTTCAAAACAGAAAAGTTTCCATGGGGCTATGGAACCTAATTTTAAAAAGCGATTGGTGCTTCTATCTATTGTATTATATACCTATATTTGATTCCTACGGCTCCAAAGGTCCGTAACAAAATTCTGCCATCGGGATGTAATTTGCGCCATCAGTTTTATTTCAGACCAAGTCATTCCAGTTTCTTTGATTTCGGATTTTAATAACCTTCTCCATGTGTTGGCTGGTCTGCCTCGTCTTCTACTACCTTGAGGGTTCCGATCGATTTTCATCTTAGAAATATCGTTCTGGGGTCGTCTCAGGGGATGGTCAATCCAGCTCCATTTTCTCTTCGTAATTTCGTTGCGAATTGGATTCGCCAGTTCTTTGCCAGGCTTCCGATTAAAAATTACATTTGGCCAAAAAAATTTCAATATTTTTCGCAGGCAACGATTACAAAAAGCTTGCAGTGACTGTATGTCACCTACTGTGCAATTACATGACTCACAGCCGTATTGAAGTTTAGATTTCACATTCGAAGAGAAAAGGCGGAGTTTCGTTTAAGGTCGGTTTGGGAAGATTTCCATACTTTTTTTCAGTGCTTAAAAGGATTGATTTGCCTTTTTTATGCGATTTGCAATATCCTCACGTGAACTGCCGGTTGTAGATAAAATGCTCCCCATATAGCGAAAAGACTGAACATCTTCGAGTGCCACATTGTTGACAGTGACAGCCGATGTTAATGTGCAGTCCAACATTGGATCCTATATGATGTACTTGATCCAATTTGGCTTATACATATATCATGTGATGTCCCTTTTAATGCGTGTTGCTTTCTGCATGACCGAATCCAGTACGATGTTAAATAACAGTGGTGATAAAAATACATCCCTGCCGTACTTCCAATTGGGTTGCTATTGAATTCTGATGTGGTCAATTAAATCAGGTGGCACTCCTTTGAGAGAGTGCATAGAGTGCATGCCAGATCGCCTGATAATGAAGAGTACCAAAGGACCTATTATATTGCTCAATGGTTATTATGCCCACCAGCCAGCCAGACAGACAAGACATGGCTCTATCGTCTTAAAATGTCTTGAAACGTAATTGGATTTAAGAAACCTAGGGTCCAACTCGTGTCCTTTAATGCGTTACACATTCTTCTAATATCAAATGATGTACATACATACATATACTCTCATCCCTATGGATGAGTGTCTACATAAGACTTTTGGTCCATCCTGTGTAAAAAAAATCGACTAGAGAATGATTATCACCCATTCACAGCCGCAATGAAAACCACTTAAAATACCGGGTATTTGTGTCAGACACCTCAATCCTACTACTACCACTACGGAGACTACCGTAACCGTTGGCGTTTCTCTCTCTCTCTCTCTCTCCATACTGAGCCCCCCAAAACATTTGAGAAAAGATGGCAGAGGACGCGACAGCAATGGAAAGAAACGACGACGCCTAAAAGCTTCAAAAATAAAAAAAAAACCCAATATGAAGAGGAACAAACCCAACAATAACAACAACGACAAAAAACTGTATATACAACACACGAATGGGATTCCAAGAAATAAACAAGAAAACAACATTGTTGTTGTTGTGAATGAAATGAAATAAAACAGAAATTCCACTGGGGAGTTGAATTGAAAACACAAAAAAAAACATAAAAAAAGAGAAATGAAAGACAATAAAGTGGCAAGCGCGTATGGAGAAATTCCCATTTACTCATTGAATAAAAAAAAACACAAGCAGGCGAGAGCGTAGTCTATGCTCTGCTATGTAGTATGTAGGCAGCACACAACACACAAGTACAGTGTGATGAAAACAAAACAGTGAAAAATATTTGAAAATCAAGTGTAACGGTTTCTACTTCGTCGTCGTCGTCGCCATTGTCTGACTGCCGCTGAATTGGCGTCTGTGTACTTAATTTCATAACGGTATGCTGCAATTGACTTTGCAGCTGCTACTGTAATGCAACGCGCACCACTACACTAATCGATTGGTTAGTGTACAATACACAGAGTTGCCATATTAACATATTTATGCATACTCATTATATGCGCATTTTTTTGTTTAGGAAAAACAAAGGGGGGGAGTGGGGTCCGCCACGACCACGTTACATGTTTACTTGTGTCGTCTATACATGACCGGCCGGCCATTCGCATTTGTTTATTTATGGTAAAAGTCAGTGAGACTACTACTGAGCGCAGCCAGGCCAGCGGGAAGACACGGGCGGGGCGAGTGGCGTAAAATGCGTCTGTGGCGACGACAACGACAGTCGTTTTGACCCAGATTTTTCTAAGAAATATCAATGATTTTTTTTTGCTACGTCGTAATTCACGTATGAGTAAACACACTGTTCAGTTTTGCCATTTAGTGTTTGCTTTTCCAGCCAACACACGGTTTTTTTTGGAACAAACTAGTGTGTGCTGACTTGTGCGTCTAGAAACAATCGAAAATCATGACGATGATCGTCATCGTCGTCATCATCGCTCATACAACAACTTTTACGACAACACAAAAACCACAACAACAGCACTACATTTGTTCCCAAATAGTCGGCGCGTACAGAAAACACATGTAGTAGTAGTGTAGTAAGCACTGTCGTCAGTCGTCATCACAACTAAACCGGAAATAGTCATTTAAATAACGTAAATACTAGAAAAGAAAACTGAATGAATGAATGAACGAATGACTGACTGCATGAAATGAATGTGAGCGTGAGCGAACACACACACACACACACTTCTCACACCGCCGACACAGAACAGGCGACCACCACCGACGACCTATTGTTGTTGTTTGTTTAGATTAGTCACTATTGGAATTTATGGAAGCAAGTGATCATCACTATAGTAAATTTTGCTTTACTTTCGCCAGCAATAGCATTAGAACAACGTGTTGAAATTTTAAACAAAGCCATCATCATTGCAATTTAATGTGAATTTAACATTATTATTGCAGTGTGTGTGTATGGGGAATGACAAATTGTATTGAATATGGAAATGATGACAAGATGGACGGATGGACGGACGGATGGAGGCCTACAGATTTCAAATGAAGATGACACCAAGTTATACGAGAAAAAGCAACAAGATACATATAAACAACACAACGACTGCCGATACAAAACGTATAATGTACCTATGACTGACTGTGACAGTTATCATAATAAGTGGAAAATGAACAGCAGCAGCAACAATAATTTGGTTTGGCTCGAGAATTTAAAAGAAGTTCACACAATATAGTTAACAGGGAAGGTAATGGCAAGAATTAAATAATGGTCACACTATTGTGGGAAAAGTTTAAAAGTGACGTCGTTGAGCCGTCGGGGATGGAATGTGGAACTTGCATATTAAGCCGACTCATAAACCACCACGTGGTGGTACCTGGGAAATGTCTTTAAACAATATTTTTTTTCATAGGTAACGGCTTGATCTGATTGGACGAACTCTGAGTTTTGACTAGTCATCCTTATTTATTATTTCATTAGTAACAACAGAATCTTCCATAAGTTGCGCGCAAGTAGAAAAGAATTACATATAAACGCGGCTGGGCCCCTTGCCCTTCGTAGATAGTTCGTCACACCAGTTTCAGATATCAGCTATGTCTTATAGTCCATCCAACAAAGTTTTGGTCTCCAAATCTTGAGTCGCCTATCGAAATTATTGCTGAACGCTCCGAGTTGGAACAATTTCATTCATACGTACATGTCCTTGCCAGGGCATTCGGTCTATATAAACTCGCTTGACTACGTCGATGTTGTTATACAGCTCATGGTGCATACGACGACAGTACTACGATGAAGACTCCCAGAATTGATTTATTTACTTGTATCATTACCCAGAATTTAGTGTCCGGTAAAGTTGGATCTTTGTTCGTCGAGAGCGGGCGTTGTCACTAAACAACTTGATTTGCCTAAAGTAGCTGCGGTTTACGGTCAATACTCGTAGGCGGAGCCAAGGAAGACGTACACGTCTTGTTTATTGTTTTGTTTTTTTTTAAAGAAATAACATGTTTTTGACCTATTAAAAGGCCGCAGTAACATCACGAAGTCTTAGGCCAATGATATCTATATCATTGGCACTCCCAAGCGGTGACTTTTATTATTGATCATCTCCATTAGGATGTTACAAGAGTTGCGTATGACTGTCGCCTTGTTGTTGTTGTTGTAACAGCTTAGACTATACAAAGTTTTAAATCCGGGGGTTCTATGCTAATGTCCAGCCCTAAAAATAGGGCTACTTCCACTGGATTAGCCCATAAATACTATGGGCTAAGTGGAGTGGCGGGTATTGTGCGGACCCAGACCAGATGGTGTTCTGAGATTATCTGCATGCAGCCCGTTACAGTCCTCAGGGCGGCATTTTTGGCAGCTTTGAATATTTCTCCACTCGGTATCACTAAGCGAAGGAAACCACACTGGAGCGACATAGTTAATCACTGACCGGCCAATTGTTTTGTAGGTAGCCAACAAGGTTTCCTTTTCCATTCCCCAAGTGCTGCCGGCTAGCGCTTTGAGGACCTTGTTCCTATATCGCAGTTTGCAGTGGTGAGGCGACCCCCAAAATTTGTGGGTGGCTCACCGTCTGTATTCGGTCGCCATCGACTACGACGCCTAAATTTATGTTTACCACCTTTGTCCAGGTGTTGAATAGTCTTACTGACGACTTCGCCGTTGAAAGTTTCAGGTTGCGGTCACTGAAGAAATTATGTAATACTCCGAGATATCCATCCACACGATCGCAAAGCTCATCAATGTTTTGATGTTTTTTTTTGTTTGATTAGCAACAACTATACTGTCGCCTTGTCTAAAGCCTCGCTTGGTAGAAAATGGCTCTGCCAGATTTTTGCCTTATCTTCACTAAAGACGATATCGGTCAGTGTCATCCATAGAGCAGAATATATATAGAGTAACCAACTCGCTCTTTAAACTTACGATCCATAGGCCGATGGGAACTTTTCTGTATTTTGTTATTGTAATTTGTTGAAGCAACTCGCAACAGTGAGTTGTTGTTGTCATTCCGCAGAGTCGAGACATCACTCAGTCATGGCATCTAATATTTTCCGTCGTATCTGACTGTCGAATGCAGCTTTTTCTCTACAAACAAATGGCAATGGCATATCGTCGTTCCGTCACATCACGCTTTACCATTGGCTGCAGTTTTGTCTTGTATGCAGCATCGATGGAGAATCTTATAATGAAGGTATGGCCAAAAATGGTCGTCGATCTTGGAGCTGGGATCTTCAACGAAGTCCATCAGTCAAACAAATCGTCCAGACTAATGGCCTGTTTTTGTAACTTATTTTTCAACCATTCGTACGCCAAATGGCGAACGATTGACATTTTTGGTTTTTTTACTCTTTATTTTGAGTGAAACAAAAAAGAGCTTTTATTGATGGAAATTTTTGGTTCGACAAACTGAAACACGGGCGAAACAAAACGTCATATTAGACAATCAAAAAGTAGCAATCGTTGAGGTGTAACATTGCACAGAAAATGAAATATTATTATTAAAATTGAGTATTTTTACAAAAGAATGTTCTTTCTTACAGCTTAGAACATTTTAAACAATTATATACATTGAAATTTGGAAATGTTGGATTTAAAAAAACGACAACTGGTTTTTTTTTGGGATGTTTAGTGGAATCGATCTATGTTACTGATTTCCGTATATGTTATATTGTTACTTAAATCATTATAGATTTTCATCAATACAACTATTAATTATTGCGGCTTTACACCTTTTAGTTGTTGTTTGCTTGTTTTGTTTGTGTGTCCGCAGTCAGCTGTATTCACTAAAGACAGGGTTGCCCCCATCTTGCAAAAACTTGGTATTTTTCAATAGCAAAAGCTTTTGAAAAGGCCAAAACAACACATCGGCAACAATGGACTTTGAAAGAAGGACAATGAGTGAAATGAGCTTTTACTCCCGGGCGAAAAGAAAAAGAAAACACAAATAAAAACTCGATCGTCTGGGTAGCAATCGTTCGTCTGCCTACACGAAAAAGTTCGGTGAACAGGCTATAAATGATAACTGATTTGTTTTTCAGAAAAGAGTTCCATTAATATTTATGTTGATGGTCAGGCGGTAATATATCGCCCTGAAAGCAAATCTAAATTAATCCTCGAACGGTAAGCCTATACTGGGTTTCTGGGCATCGACTTTTGCTACTCAGCTGGGCGTATTGATATACCTGGGAGTAAACGAGGATCGACGTTTGATACGGAACGGTAGATTTGTCACATGGATTTATAATCAGTATAGTCCTATTGACACGACCATATGATGGGCTCCTCCCTACTGTAATCGACATCACCACCGGCGTTGAGGCCCGGAACAAATTTCAATAATTCGATAGGTTAAGCTAAGTACAGACGGTTGCCAGAAATAGCAATTTTGTCAAATCTGCTAATGTACCGGCAATGTACTGACATGTACAATGTTGCCATATAATTAATCTCTGCAAATAGTGAAATTAGCAGATGCATAAACTAACTTCGCACATCTGCAAATTAAATGTGTGTGCAATTACCTTACAAAAATTTGAAGGTGGCAACATTTTGAGGTTCAGACGAATATCGGATGTCTGGCAATATTGTTGTTTTACAATGATTTTTCTGCAAACGTCGCCATACAAAATTTAAAGAGCACACGGTTGTTGGACATTTTCTGCAAATTTTACGGGATATATTGTAAGATCTGGCAACCGTCTGTGCGTAGCTTTACTCAGGTCGTTCATACATATTCTGTGGCTGCACTATATTCACTGAAAAATTCAACCTCGAAATTTGCACTCCGCCCGATTTGGCCACCCAAAAAAAGCGATACATCCTCTCTACCCTTTACATTATGTTATACACGACACATCTGTTCCCTTTACAGGAAATTAAGATATTTTTTTTAAATATACCAAATACCTAGGTATATTTAATATTGAAATTCGATCGCGTTGGCAGATGTTTACATAAAAAAGTCCAAATAATTTATTGACAAGTGTTAATACATCCGTTCATTAGGGCGGGATTTTGAATATAATTGACTGACAACTTCTTTTTTGTTGTTGTTGTTGTAATCCACTATTCACAGTAACCAAAATAATGTATTGCTATATACGAGACGAGGTTAAAGACAACATCAACAACGATAAAAATATAAAAAAAAACAACCAATGAATGACACAAACACAAAAGAAATAAGACAAAAATTATGCCCACCACATACCATAAGAGCAGTCAGTCAGCAGCAGCAACATCAGCAGCGGAGTGCAACAGCAACACAAAAAAATAAAACACAATGCCACAAATTGGAAATAACTAACCTACGCTAACACAACACTACGTATGAAATTGCGAGATTAAAAAATGCACAATGGCAACAAAAACAAGGAAAACATGAAAAAAATAACATAACTGCGACATTGTCTTTTGTTAAAAAGCGAAAATTCAAGAGAAAAAGGAAATGAAATGTAACAGAAATAACGGCGGCTTGTTGGTGATATACTGCACCAATATCAATCTGGCAATAAGTTTTAACAGTTGGCAACGCCACGTACTTAAAAAAAAAACAAGAACAAAGTTGTTGAGATATTTAGCTTAATTAAATGAGGTTTGCAAAGCACTTTTTGGAAACGATGATAGAAATTTTAAATTTTAACTTAAAGCAGTGTTAGGGTGTGTCAAATGTCTTTGTTTTCTAAGGATTTGTCTACTACATACAAGATTATTAAACAAAACAATTTGCAATCTTCTGTTCGGCAATTAAGGGAGAAATATTAATTTTACAGTAAAAGGTCACTTTGTAGGGAGGTACCGGGAGTCGGCTGACAAGTCCATATTAATTTTCAGATTTTTTTAAGTGTTTTTCTCGAGTAAAGTTTGACTGAATTCAGTGTACTTACAAAAGTTAAAAGTTGTGCCAGCGATTTGGTTTTGGAAAATTTCATGAAATGGTCTTGTAAACGTGCTCGTAGTGGCCATTTGGCTGAAGTTGTTTTTCATTATTAACGGCATACCTTTCTCTTTATTATGAAACAAACATCCGTTTATTTATCTCAAAAAATTTAATTTTTTTATACCAAAATAACACCTCTTATTGGAAAACCCTTTATATTTCGACCTTCGGTCCATTTTTTATCTAAAAATTTAATTTTTACAGATTTTATTTAGCCAAAAACAAACATTTATTCACAAAAAAAAAAATTCAAAAATAGTTCAAACTTGGTCTGAATCACAGTACCTAAAAATAGTATGGTGTGAACCGTGGTTACAGTACCTTTTATATACATAAGTACCCACACGTAAGGGGTTATATATGATCCAGGGGCCCTTGTTGTCAGCACCCTGGGACCTCAAGGGCGCTGGCACCAAATTTGGACATCGGTTTTCGTGTTTATGGTGGTATTTGGTAGAGGACGACATTTTTCCTAGACCTCACCCGGTCAACTGCAATTTTAGCAAAATATGGCAGTTTAATATTCTAAAGCACATCACATGTTTTTTGTTGTTTTGTCACAATTTTTGTAAATATTTCTATGTACATATGTATCCAACTACATTTTTTTAATTTTCATTCATTCATTTTAAATTTCCCATTAAAACGACAATTTCTCTAATAATATTTTGTTTACATTATTTATTTGACTTAATAAGAGTTAAAAAAAAACAATGGCAAGCTTAATTTTTCATGAAGATAATCGATTTCGCAAGTGTAACATTAATTTAGCTGTAATTCTTTAAATTTTTCAATGTGGCAACATTAATACAATTGGCAACGCCATACATAATGTCACTCTGCTCTACCATGCATTTTTGTTTTGCATTCTCAACAGCAAGGAACGAACGAACGAATGAAGAGCAAATATTTTAGTTTTGTTTGTTTGCAACACACAGCGCACAGAAGAGAAGAGAAATACATAATGAAATTTTTGGAATCAAACAATAAAAAGGAAATGTTAAGAAGGCATTAACCGCTGCTGCTGACTACTCTAAAGATGGCTCAGATGGTGGTGGGGAAGAAAACAAAAACAAACCTAAAGCCGTTGTGTTAACAGAGCAGTCAACGTACGCGTAGTGTGACGTAGCGGCGGCGGCGCTGCTGTCATTAATGCCGTGTATTAAATATACAACAAAAATAACAACAACTACAAGCAAGTTTACGGGATGTAAACTTTGGAGCCAGCCAGACATCATATTTTTTTTGTTTTTTTTTGCTACTGGCCTGTTCTTCCTATTCTTGTGCGACTACGACGACAAAACGAATATACATAGTAGGAACTCGAGTAGATGAAGGAAGTACGAAGAAGAAGCATAGAGAGCAAGCGGTGTGTTAGCAGCATATAAACCTAATATGGGATTCGCGTTTTGTTGTGATGTTTTCTGAGATGGTATGAGTGTGCGTGTGTTCGTTTGTGTTTTGTCTGTGCGTTTCGGTATTTTTTGCGTTGCGTAGTTTAATTTTTGTATTTTTTTTTATTTCTACTATCTAAGAGTGTGTTTGTGTATGAGTGTACATGTGTTGTTCCTTTAGTCGTAATGATCAGCTATGGGCACCACTACTATGAAAGCCTTGCATGTGTTTGTGAACAACAGCCCAATACAACCACAATATGAGTTTGTGTTGGTGAGTTACTCCTTTCCCTCTCTCACTGTAGAGAAGGGAATTGTTATATAGTTTTTCCATAACTATAAACAAAATTAAGATATAAAAATCCAGGAAATAATTAATAAATATTACTGCCGTGCGAGTGGCAACGCACATTAACATATTACAATTCATTTTACTGAAAAAATGCATTCATTTTATTGCCGTGCTAACAACAAGCGTCGACACAACCGCGTCGGACGAATGCTATAGCGAGACTGAATGCATTTGTTTGTTTTCGTTTAATGGGTGTGAGAATACATGTGTGGCTCTCACGCTCATGTTGCCCATGTTGTTGTTTTTTGTTGTAACTTCTTCGTATCAATACGAATTCTTATGCTCTTGAAGCTCCCAGAGAGCTCCCTGCCCATAGCTGGTAATGATTGATCGCACACGAACCTTAAACAAGGGAAAGGAAACGGAAAAATACACACCAAAAAAATAAAAAAAGAGGCGCGTTAAAGTAGTGTACAGAAAACTTATACCGGGGACATGGCGGCAATGCAGCCGCCAAAGAGGAAATTATAATAACGTTTAAGCAGCAGACGAAACGACAGACAATATTTTACACACACGCGCACCATATATATACGTCAAACATATATACAACCACAGACATTGAGCCAGCCAGCTAAACACATTGGCAGACGTCGGGGCGTAATTTACGGTCGTTTTAAAATGTTTTATTTTTTTTCGACTTTTTTCTACAGAAGATTCCGTTTGTTGGTTTTGTACGATATCTAACACGAAAGAGGAAGTAACGGAGAATGCGGCAGGGACATAGAAAATACAACAGAAATATTAAATAAGAAAAATTAGGGAAATACACACACAAACACTTTGGCAAACTTACATTGGCTGGTTGGTACTATAGAGAAAACGTAGTTAGATGTATGTAGGCAAGCAGTACAAGATAGTAGAAAAAAAGGATATAGAAAATTTATAGCGGATATATGTGTAAATTACTACAATTGAATATAATAAACTTACATTTTCAGTGTTTTTTTTTTTCTCACAAAACTTTCACAATTGATTTCTAGATTTCGTTGTGTTTGCCATGTACAAGATATATTTCAATCATGGTGCTTAAAATTTTCCCGTTATTATTAACGAAATGTCTTACGAAGGAGTATTAACGCATTAAATATTGCTGGGTTTTGGTCGTCGTATACGTATTATGTTTTAGTTATTCCAGCTTTGGCTATTGTTGACAAATGTTTTTTTAATTGAATTTTTTTTTCGCAATTTTGTGTTTTGTAAACTCGACTCCAAATTATGTTTACTCGCTGGTTTTCATTTAGTTTTTTTTTCACTTTTTGTTTGGTTCTTCATCTATTTCTTTACTTTAAAACTCCCCGAATTAGAGAATTCGTTGTGAGAAAAAAATTAGCGCACACACAACACGACGACACAACAATCAAAAACGGTTATCATCATAAACAACAGCGGCGGACAACGACGACGTGCAGATGTATCGAGCGTTCGATTCAAACGAATTTTCAACAAAGCGAAACATTAACAGACAACCAATTACTTTTACTCTACTCTACACACAACAAATAACAACAACCAAACAAACACATCTCATATACACCAGAGTTTCAATTCTCAGGTATTCCGCTCTCAATAGCTCTCTCTTTCACTCTCTGTATCACTTTGCATTGAAACGACTGCTTGTAAGCCAGCAATTACCCCTTAAATGAAGTTGCCATATTCTAATAAATTATACGACTCACTCCACTTGTTAGTGAAATTATGTCTCTCTCTCGCTCTCTTTGCTCCGTGTGTAATTTTGGTTCGTTTATTCTCCTCATACACCATACACCACCACCAGACTGACTGCAACAATGGTTCATTGTACTAAAATTTACTTCAAAGTAAATTTACTTTGCTGCCTTAAGTCGACGCGACTAGGTTCGTCGTTGGCTGCGTTCATTTGCCTCGGCTTCTTTGGTCACTGTCGCCGCAGCCGCCACTCGTATTTCCCACTACGTACGTGCGTGTGTGCATAAATGCCTGTCTTCTTGTATACCATACCACCAGGCAAGGCAGGTTATTCTATAATGTAAGTACATAAGTTGATGTAAGAAGTTTGATGCGAGTAAAACAAAAGCCCTGTGATAGAGCTGCCACATTGCAACTTTTCAAATTCTGCAGCAAGTATGGGTTCTCTAGGATATCATATTTCCCGGTAATAAAATCTTCTTATGCTAAACAATTGGTGTAAGGGGAATAACAAGGTAGAAAAATTTCAAAGTCAACAAATTGCAAAATATCAAGAAGTTATGAAACCAGTACAGAAACTGACTGATAAAGTAAACTGACTGATAAATACCCTCACCCTATGTAAGATATTGTCATAGAATTACCTATGTACTATCATTATCTGCTATGACTCGATTTCTAAAATGGGCGGATTGATACATTTGTATGAGAGGTACCAGAAGGGGCGTGGCTAGACTTCCAATTTGTTCTCCAAAACTTTTTACAGTTATAGCTTCACAAAATACAGTATTTTGCATGATGGCGTTGTGTGTATAGATATTATTACTTGATTTGTAAAGTGCGCGAAGTGGTACATATGTAGGTCCCAGAAGGGTCGTGGCCATGCAGCGCATATGCAACTAGTTTTGCGAAATGTTTCAATACAATTGATTTCGTCTTTCCAAAGTAATCTAGCATACCAGCCGGACAGACGGACATGGATCAAAAACGACTTTAAACGTCACGGATCGAATTTGGTTCAATGAAACCTAGTGTCTATAGTGATTCCTTCTGTGTTACACTTTTTAGTCGTATCAAATGAAATATACCCTCTCATATAACCTCCCTGAGAATATAAAAACCATTGTAGATCTTGCTTGTACTTGCTAAATAGTACTTTCTGGTACAATCAATGTACTTTTAGATACAAGATATTTTGAAATACATCAAAAGTATTTTGCAGTGCAATAAATTAAAGTTTCTGGAACAATAAATTATAATTTCTGGACCGTACACTTCTTGATACAAGAAATTTACTTTTTGGTACCATAACAAAACTTTTTAATGTAACAAAAGTACAAGAAAAGATTTTTTAGTACAATAGAAGTACTTTGGGGTATAATATAAGTACTTTTCTACAAAAATGTACTTTTTGGAACTAAAAAGTATAATTAGGTACTAAAAAAGTACTTTTAGACGGACGTGGACCAAATACGATTTTTTGGTACTAAAAAGTACTTTTAGGTACTAAAAAGTACTTTTAGGTACTAAAAAGTACTTTTTGGTATTAAAAAAGTACTTTCAGGTACTGAAAAGTACTTTTTGATACTTAAAAACACTTTTTAGTACAAAAAAGTACTCTGGTACAAAAAAGCACTCTGGTGCCAAAAAGAATTTTTTGGCACAATAAAATAAAAATACATTTTCATACCAATACCTTTTAGTGCAAGAAATGTTCTTTTTGGTACAATAAATATTGGTACTATAACAGAACATATTGGTACAAAAACGTACTTTTTGGTAAAAATAATAGCTCAATAATAAAAGTACATAATGGGACAATAATAGAATTTTTGGTACAATAACAGTACATTTTGAAACCAGAAATGTTTTTGGTATCATTAAAAAAATTGGCACAATAAAAGTACGTTTTGGTACAATAAATGTACTTCTTGAACCAATAACAGTAATTGTAGGTACTGTAAAATACTTTTGGTACTAAAACGTACGTTGGTAAAAAGTTCTTTTTGTAAAAGTAATTTTTGGTATTAAAAAAGCACTTTGGGTACAAACAAGTACTTCTGTACAGAGAACTTTTTGGTAAGTACTAGGTTCAATTAATTTTAATTTTTGGTACAAAAGTACTTTTTGGTGTAATAGAAGAAGGACAAAAAATTTTGGTACAATAAAAGTACTTTTTGGTACAAGAAATGTTGTTTTTGTACCCTAATGGACCCTAATGTGTTCAAGTCAAGGAAACTAATTACGGCGTAAGCGGCGGGGGGCGTGCCCCCACTAGGCCCAGGAGACCCGTAGGAACTTCAAAATACCACCGTTGGATTCGTCTCGAAAGTATCTTTTATTTGAGTATCCACACAAGCGGGTTATCATAGAACCCAAGGGGCCACTTTTTTTGGGCCCCCAGGGCCCCGTGGGCCTTAGCGCCAACTTTGACCTTTATTTTCGTGTTTTAGGGCGTATTTGGGAGGAAGTGGGATTTTTTTTCAGGCCACCCCATTCTGCACTTTTGCCACAAAATTTGGTACAAGAAGTGTACTTGTTGGTACAATAAAAGTACTTTATTTTTATTTTTTTGGGACAACGAACAGAATGTTTGGCACTAGAAATTAATTTTTTTGTACAGTGAGTAATTTTTAGTGCAAAAATGTACTTTTTCGTACAATAAATATACTTCTTGGACCAATAAAAGTAATTTTTGGTACTATCAAAGTACTTTTGCTAAAAAAAAGTACTTTGGTAAAAAAATTTTTTTGGTAAAATTAAGTACTTTACAATAAAGTAGTGCGGTACAATAGGGCATAGACCAAAAGGGACGTGATAACATATTTCTGGAACACTTTAAAATCCCAGCTAACCAACGGAGTCCTCTAGGTGCTCCGAAAGGACTCTCCCCACGTTGTGCTTACGTTCATAGAGAGGCTCCGAAAGAAGTCCCAAAGGAGCATATTCGCCGGAGAAAAGAGCACGCTCAAAACGTATGAAAACAGCACTCCATAGGCAGTCCCAACATGCTCATTTAGATAACATGCAAGGGCTCCGTGAGGACTCCTAATAATGGGTATTTTTGAAGTCCCTACACGCTCATTTAGATACGCTGCAAGGGCTCCTTTTTCACCTTAAATTTTTGAGGAAGGACGCCTAAAGTCATCCCAAATATGTCAATCAATATTGGTCCCCTTCAGGACATCACACTTTTATGAACTATTTTTCTGATTTGAAATATTTTTTACAAAATGAAGTATTTATTCATTGATTGCTTTGATAACAACGCTCCTAAAACAATCCCATGTGGAGTACTTTCAGATGCACTCAGTAAACACTCTTTTGAAAAACGTTGTGGGAGTCCCTACATGCTTCTTTTTATGAGTGTTAAGATAATAAAAAGACAATATGACTCAATACTCCTAAAACCATTTCCTGCGAAGCTCTTTCGGACGCCCCTTTAAAGGCGCACTCTATAAACATTCCTTTGAGGAGGGTTGTCGAAATCCCTACCCAATTCTTTTTTGGATCGTTCCGAATTTGGTTATCTGGGATTAAGGTTCTAAAAACTCTATATCAGTTTCTAGTCCCCAATATTGTATTATCGAAAAAATATGATATGTTGGACCACAAATAGGCTTCAGAGACCGTGTGGGTACATGTGATAAAAAGTTAATATTATTGTACGCATAACATCTTAGAGCTATCCATGATATCTCTACTTATTAATGTGCTTCAAATGACGAAAAATTTTCCGTGAACGAATTAGTGGGCATGGAAACGTGAACGAAACAGAATGTCTACAAAAAAACTGAATGAAGTTATCTGTTGGGGCTATGACGAAGTGATCGGCAGGGTAACTCAGACACAATGAAGTTATTCTCAATATATACATATCTGACAGGTTTATTGGGAACAACTGCCTACTTCGGTAATATTCATTCCTATATCATTATTGCAAAAGTTGATATGCCCATTTTTACATTTTACAGGAAACCTTATAAAGACATACCGTCGCTGCGCCGACCAAATCAGTTATGTGTTATTTTTCGAATTTTTTTTAATGTATTTTTTTAAAGTTCTTGGGGTCTAGGGTCTATCGACCCTTAAATCCTTTCGCAATATCTTGATTGGTTTGGAAGTTATTAACATCTGAAATGTGTAGAATATATGAGAAATGTTCGAAAATAAAAAAGTTTTTGGCTCTCCCGAAAAGTAATTGGAAAACACATGACTGTTTTGGTCAGCACAGCGACCAATTTTATAGAGTTCCACTTATCCGACGTGATCATAAAGTCCTAAAGACATACATAGGTATCAAATAAAACACCAAGTTTTCAAAAAAAAAACCCGACACATCAACATTTGCGATAACGATAAAGATTTAATCATAATTTAAATTTTTCAATATTTAACAGACATGGCAACCCTCATCTAAACATTAATTTAAAACGCACTTGTGTGCCCTAAAAACAAAACAAAAAAAAACTGTGCAAAATTCCCAGCAAACAAATAATGTAAAGCAGCGGCAGCAGCAGGAGCAGCAGTTTATAAAGAGACAACATTGCATCAGTTATATTACTTGAGATGTGCGTGTAATAATCGAAGTTGGTGAGGAGAGGTACCAACAACAACAGCAACCACAAAGATATATGTGTGTAGATAAAAGAAATGACAAAAAAGTTTAACACACAATTTTTTTTTCATTTACTGAAACACACACTTTTGCCACCACAACACATATACATATATATTAAACATTAAAAATATCTATATAAAAAAGGATATGTTCTCATGTACGGTCAAGGACACGCCCAGTTACATGGTTGCAAAGAAGGCAACAATAGAAAAAATAACAACAGTGACAACAACAAAGCACGCTTTACCAGGATGATGAGCTGTGGATATTGATGCTGTTGCAAAAACATAGAGATTTGTCAGTACAAAATTCATCCAAAATGGTTTATGCAATATAAAACAAAAACGAAATGGGGGAAAACTTAATATCCTTAATATGTGCTACCGATTTTAAGTAAATGTCAAAGCTTATATAATCTTACGGCCTTATTCATAAAAAAATTCTAAAGTAGGTATGAAGCATTCTCTAGCTAAAATATTCTTTAGCTCTATCAAACCTTTAATAAGAAATTGTATTCATACAGGCCTGTTCTGTAAATCACGTGATTTCATATCACATGCCGTTTTGAAATCACACGTGTGATTTTTTCCTGTTCTGTAAATCACACGGTTTTGTCTTTTTCGGTGTGATTTAAATTTTTCGAAATCACAACAAAACAGCTGATTTTTTGACTTATTTTGTTGTGATTTAATAAGGATTATTCAAGTGAGTAGAAATTTGACGTTTTTAAGTTGAAAAAGAATGAAAAGTTTAAAGTAAAACGCCGGGTGCTATATTTTTTGCTCTGGAAAATTTGCGAAGGACACAATTAAACAACAACGCATAAAAAAGCATTGATTAAATCTTCGAAAACTAAATCAGCTGATGACATCAAGCAAAATCAAATCACAAGCACTTCATTAACAAATCACAAACAAATTCACAAAACAGATACACAAAAAGTAGTATCTCAAAAAATTGTTAATTTTAGAGCATTTATTGCGCTAAATGTGTAATTTTACTACATAAGTTAAGAAATAACACATGTTGTTAATAAATTAAGCAATTTATTTTTAAATTCCCATAAAAGTATTCGTAAAAATAAGCATGTGATTTGAAATCGATAGGTGCTTAGGTGACCGGTTTGAAATCACAAAATTTTAAAAGGTTTGGTGTGCAGAACACCATTTTTGTGATTTCAAATCACTTTTGTGATTTGTGATTTTCAGAACAGGCCTGATAAACGTTTTTTATTTACTTTACTTTAGTTTTATGTGTTCAGGTGGCAACGCCGACTGTTATTGGTCGTTAATGTTGTACAAAAACAGCTTTATAATCGGATACAAAAGCTTTATAATCGGATACCAAATATGTATTTGCACTTATAATAACTATGAAAATTATTGTAGCACAATATTTCATTGACTACGATTCTCATGATAAGAAAGACGTTAAAGTAAAAATTATAATAAAATATTTGATTTTCTTTTCCTCATGTTAAAATTATTATCGGATACCGATTACATTGTTTCCTTGCGTTGATTGTTTATACATCACGAATATTATTTCATTATTTACAAATTATTTTTGAAGAATTTTGGAGAAATATTTGTCAAAATGTTATTCATGAATGAAAAGTGTCTATTTAGATACTTTTCTATCTGCGCAATGATTAAGGAGAAAATTTCCTACCAATGAATGCATGCAACAACTATTTTCAACAGGAAAAATGCCGAAAAACTCAAAATAAAGATCTCAAAGTCATAAATATGCAATAAATTGTACAAACGTCAAGTTATAGCATGCTTAAAGTAGAGACAACCCTACTTTAACTTATTGAAGATGTGAATCGTTTATAAATATTGTTTTCTCGAAAATTGCTTAAAAATGGTTTATAAACCTCTTGTAAGTTTTTACGAATAAGGCCGTTATACTACAATATAAGTAAATTTTTTACAAATTTCCTATTTATGAAAAATTACTTAAAAATTATGTTACTTAAAAGTACATACTTCGTACATATATACCCTGATTCTAAATAACAGTGCACAACGTTATTTAGACTTAGGTAAGGTATATTAAGATTAGCTCATGAAATGTAACTCGCGCCAGTATGGTAGGCGTCGACGTACTGACTGAATTCTCAGCTCATGATCACAGAACTGTAAATATTTTGTTGTTTTTATTGTACCGCAAAGTACTTTTGATGTACCACATAAGACTTGTATTGCACCACAAAGCACTTTTATTGTACACAAAGTACTTTTATTGTGCCAAAAACTTTTAATTTAACAGAAAGTAAAATAAAAGTACCAGAGAAAGTACTTTAATTGTACCAGAAATTACTAAAATTGTACCAAAAAGTAATATTAATTGAAGTAAAATTTATTGTAATCAAAAGCAAACCACAATTTACTGTAGCAAAAAAGTACAATTTATAGTACCAAAAAGAAAAAATTATTGTACCAAAAAGTACTTAATTGTACAAAATACAATTTGCTGTACCAATAGTACACTTTTATTGGTATTTTATCATAAAATAAAATAATAGTACCAGAAAGTGCTTTAATTGTACTAAGAAGAACAATTTATTGAACCAATAAGTACTGTTATTGCACCAAAAAGTACAGTTTATTGCACGAAAAAAGTACAATTTACTGTACCAAAAGTTATTTTATTGTACCAAAAAGTACTATTTATAGTACCAAAATGAAATTATTGAACCAAAAAGTACTTTTACTGTACAATTTACTGTAACAATAGTACTTTTATTGTGCAAAAGTATAGTTTATTATACCAAAACGTACTTTTATTGTACGAAAAACTACAATTTAATGTATTAAAAAGTACATTTATTGTAAGAAAAATAACTTTTTTTCTACCAAAAGGTAAGTTTATTGTACCAAAAAATACTATTTACTGTACCAAAAAATACAATTGATTTAACAAAAAGTACACAAAATACAAATAATTTTACTAAAAGTACTGTTTGTGTGCTAAAAAATACAATTGGTACAATAAAAGACTTTTTGGTATAATTAAATGTACTTTTCGGTACAATTAACTGTACTTTTCGGTACAATATATTGTACTATTTGGTAAAATAAAAGTACTTTTGGCACAATACAAATACTTTTGGCACAACAAAAGTATTTTTGGTACAATTATTTGTACTTTTTGGTGAAATCAACTCACTTTTTAAAACAGTAAAAGTACTTTTTGCTAAAATTATTCGGATGTTTTGGTACAATAAAATATATTTGGTACAATAAACGCACTTTTTGTACAATTAATTGTACTTTTACTCCTTGTACTCTTTGGTGCAATAAATGTACGTTATGGTACAATAACCGTACTTTTTTTTACAATGAATTGTACTTTTAGGTTCAACAAATATTAATGTTTGTGCAATAAATGTACTTTTTGGTACATTAAATTTTACTTCTTGCTACAATAAATTGTACTTTTTGTACCAACAAATTTTACTTTCTAGGAATTGTACTATTTGCTAAACTATAAGTACTTTTTGGTACACAAAATGTACTTTTTGGTGCAAACAAATGCTTTTTGGAACTGAATTCTACTTTTTATATCAATAAATTTTGCTTATTGGTCCAATTAATTTAAAACTTTAAATTTAAATTGACGAATTTTAAATTTCAAATGACGAGTTTTGATTTCTAATTGCTGAGTTTTGAATATCAATTGATGTGTTTTGAATTTCAAATGACATTCAAAGGATATGCCACAAAATGATTCTTAGGGTTTTATGCCTTGTTCCAGAATACTTTAACAGGAGTTTATTGGAATCTGTGAAGCGTTATAAAACATTTTACTATGACAGTGTTGGGCGACATCTAATATCGATGACCCAGTATTAGATGTCGATGTCTTTAGTAGTAGCAACGAATACCAAACAGTATAACTTTGTTTCCTCCATAATACTATAAAACGTACGACACTATGACGGGCTTGGACACCACTTCTCTTTCGTTCTGTCTCTCTCTCTCTCTCTCTCTTGCCTTTTACTAAGTTTGCAATGTCTGTGCTCGTGCAATAAAAAAGGAAATGCATTGGAATGCAATGGCATAATAATAATAAAATGGCAAAATCCCAGAAAAATTCTTGTGTAAACGATGACAGCGTCAAATAAAAAAAAAAAAGTAACCAAACGCACCAGAGACGTGAATGCAAAAATGGGGACGATTGTGGGACCACTAGAGTAGTATCCAAAGGAGAGAATATGTCATGTTGTAAGAACGGAAGTTGTACTTTATGAATTATTTGTATAGTTGTACATTTATTGGCTTTCGTTATAGTTGTTGTTGCTGTTGTTTTTTTTTTTGCTGTAGTTGTACGCGTGTCTCTGCTTTTTGTAGCGTCCGTCTATCCATCCGTAAGTCTGCATCTTTAAATGCATAATTTGCATACAATAACACACACACACTCACTCAACTATTTTAAGTACATTATTCATTTATATTGTAAACGGAAGGGCGAACGTCAGTTAGATCGTTTAAAAAACGTTAGCTTCCGATTTTAATTAACCTCCCAACTGGAGTGCAAATATCGAAAGTGAGATTAACACAGTTGTAAAGAGAAGAGAACAAAAAACAATAACATACAATGTTTAACACACACTTCCGGTACTTTTTGGGGCAATAAAAGTATTTTATAGCCCAATAAAAGTACTTTATGGACCAATTCTAGTACTTTGCGGTACAAAAGAAGTACGTTTTGGTACAATAAAAGTACTTTGCGATACAAAAAAGTACGTTTTGGTACAATAAAAGTAATTTTTTGTACATTAAATGTACTCTTGTACATGACACAATAATAGTACTTTTGGTAACAACAAAACTACATTTTGGTATAATAAAAGTACTTTTTGGTCAATAAAATTTTTTTGGTACGAAAACTAACTTTTTGGTACAACAAAAACGTTTCGCACAACAAAAGTACATTTTTGTCACAATAAAAGTACTATAAGGTACAAAAAATACGTACAATAAAAGTAAACAATTTACTTTTTGGTACCACAAAAATGCATTTTGGTACAAAAAAGAACTTTGCGGTACAACAAAAGTACTTCGCGGTACAACAAAGTACGTTTTGGTACATTAAATGTACTTTTAAAAGTACATTTTGGTACAATTAAAGCCCTATTGGTAGAATAAAAGTACTTTTTGGTACAACACAGTTCTTTATGACAGAATAAAGTACTTTTGATACAACATTACTACATTTTGGTATAATAAAAGACTTTTTTGATTCAATAAATTTTTTTTGGTACAATAAAAGCACATTTTGGTACTATAAAAGTACTTTTTGACTCAACAAAAGTACTTTTTGTCACAATAAAAGTACTTTATGTACTACAAAAATATATTTTGGTACAATAAAAGTACATTTTGGTACAATAAAAGTACTTTTTGGCACAACAAAAATACATTATAGTAAAATACAAGTACTTTTTTGGTACAATAAAAGTATACTCTCATTCCAATGGCAGAGATATCATTTGATACGAGAAAAAGTGTAACGCACGAAAGCAGACGAGTTGGACCCCAAGTTTGTGAAGACAAACTTCGTTTAAGGACTTTGTAAGACGATTGACCCATGTCCGTCTGTCTGGCTTAGTGGCTGGTGGGCAAGGATAACTCGTGTAAACCTCTACAGATCCTTATGTAAAATTACCATTATTAATATTGTCCAAAATGTAGTTATGGGAAGACAAGTGGCCCTAATAGCGGTACCCCATCTGGTAACTCCCATGCAAAACAACCTATTTTTGAAAAATTAACAATTCTCCCATAACTTTCAAAAAGAGACAACTGGAGGATATTTGTATTTGGTCAGTTAATTATCTTCTGGTGGTAGACAAATCCTCAGAAAACTGAAACTTTTGCCACACCCCTTCGGTTACATACCATAGAAATGACAGAATTCATCATTTTTGTGTGTTCACCGAATTCATACATGTTTATAATATGGACCATATCGGACTACTCCTTCTGGTAAATCCCATACAAAATGACATAATTTTTTGGGAACATTAATATTTCTCCCTTAACTTCTAAATGGACTACTGGAGGATATTTGAATTTGGTCAGTTTAATTATCTTGTAATAGTGGATAAATCCAAAGAAACCCCAAACATTTGTCACTGCCTTTTTGGTACCTCCCATACAAAAGACCGAAATCACCCTGACAGTTCTACAGGCATATCTTTTTTTGTAAGTACACTGAATTAAGTAAAATTTGACACAAGGTAAACGTTTATTGAAAGTTTGGATTCCGAACAAAAATCAGAAACACTGTGCTACCCCAACTGCAGTTGAACCTGTCATAGGGCTTGTACTGTTGAACCGGTTCAAGACACATCACAAAGTATGAGTTAGGTGTCAATTAACCTTTTAGTGGCCAACCCCATAGAAACCGTACCGGTTCTCTACTTACAAAATTTCCGGAACTAGAAACGGTCCATGCAATTTATATTTCCCAATAATTAAGATATTATTAAAGTTAACTTATTACATTTTATGGTTGTAAACTTTTCAACAGCTTTATTACTTGTTTCATCTGACCATATGATCGAAAGTTCAATCTCTAACCATTTATGCCTCACGAGCAGGCAACTAATAACATTGTGGAACATTTACGGGGTCATTGTCTGGGGTTGAGAAATTCCTAGTCAGGGTGAAGGTACTAGGCCAGTATAGAAAAATCCCCATAGGGTTTGGCGTTCTCAGGCCGAACCTTTAACGGTTTTTATAATAATGAAAATTTTTAAGTTTCATTCGATAAAAATAGTCCAACTTGTTTTGTTTTTTTTTAATTTTTTTAATTTGTTTCTGCTAAATCGGACTAGTGGTTCTCGAGTTATGTCAAACAAAAGAGCCTAAAACGTGAAAAATTCCCATATACGATACTTACTAAATTCAAATCGATATTAAATTATTATGGCATGTAACTTGACAAAACGAATGGTGCAGAACTTCTTCTTTTTGGTGCTACTTTCACGTGCAGTTCTCAGAATTGAGTCCTGTTGTACTGTGTTATTTAAGCCTTAGCTACAAATCTTCTAAAGAGTGATATGATAAATCATCAGTGGTTCTTGAGTTATAGCTGAAAAACTAAGCGATAACATGAATATTAGCAAAAATAGAAAAGGTCGAAAAAAGTTTGGCCTGAGAACGCAAAAACTTTTGGGGGATTTCGCTATACTGACCAAGTACATTCACCCCCACTTTGGAATTTCTCCCAAAAAGTGCCAGAAACAAATACTTTAATCAATGTCCTTTTTTGTTAACATGCAGGCCATAGAGGCCAGCTCATAGGTCCGATAACACGTCAACGTACTTGTTGTAGTACTTATTATTAACTCCAATAAACTCCAGAAACTAGCGGCATAAAGTTGTGTGATGAAATGTTTGCCAGTACATTTTCGAAAATTTTAGTTGCATGTCAGAATTTTTCGGAGCACAAAACTGTTTCCTGTTTTCATTCTATGCCAGTTACATGGAATAACTTATTATCGTCATCGAACTAAACCAGAATACCGTTGGAAAACATATGTACTATGTTTTTGTTGTTGTTAATTTGTTACGTTTGCAATTCAGCCGACTGCTCTTATTTTGTTTTCATATGCCAAGACGTGAAAAAAAAAATGTTTTCATTCATTTTTTAAAATGTTGCATCCCACGTAAAATATCTCATCATACATACACTAGCACCCACTCCCTTTCCCTGCATCATTTTGTG